>JAGFBZ010000505.1:417500-740000 GCA_018398805.1 Hirundichthys speculiger | reverse complement strand
GAGTCTGGCAGAGAGTGAGGCTGCATATATCCTGGCTTGATTGGGGATGGAGAGCAGGTGAGAGCAGCAGGTGAAAGCTGTGGGCTGATGAGAGGTGTGGCTGAGCAGATGAGCAGACTGTGACACATACAACTAATCAGAGAAAGGAAGAGTGTGACGTAGTCAGATCGACAACCAGACTAGTGTCAGCTAAAGACATCTAAAATGGTCTGCAGTGGATTAGGATCACTGGTGAATTACAGGTGACGGTTTTTGTGATTCAGGGTGTTATTAGCAGTTCTGCAGCCATCTTGGTTGTTGTGAATAGTGGCTCCTGGGTGAACCTGTGTGTCGTTGCATAAAGCCTGCTCCTGTCCTATTGTGACTGGTTTTGTACCAGTGGAAAATGATGTAAGTGGGAGGGGTACCAGACCCATGTCACCCAGGGTGGATTCTCTAGAAGTGAATGGTTTTACTGGCCAGTCTTGGTCCGTATTCTAGATCTCCTGTTTCACTTCCAACCTTTGAAAATAGCACTGATTTTTCTTCCCTTGATGCTTTTTCCAGGTCAGTGGCCAAGTCAATCAATAAGTGAATGCTTTCTCCTGGTATTAATCAGAAGTGGGTCACTTCAAAAACAGCAACATTTTTATTCAGAATTAGCCATCAAGACCTGACTGTGTAAGCGAAGCCTTATAGATACAGCAGATCAGGGGTTTTCTGTACTAACATGACTCTTTTGTTTCTTTAAGGCAAATACCCAAGCGGCCCAGCCTGTAAGTACAATTCAGTTCAATTTTATTTGTATAGCATCTGTTACAATGTCAACTGTCTCTATGCGCTTTACACAGACCCAGAACATGACCCCCAAGCAAATATCATTAACTAAAATTATAATATTAAATCCTAAACAAGGATAAAGGCAAGTGAAAAACTCCCACAGAGGGAGTGTTGTTTGTAAATTTGGGTACATCTTATTTGCTCTAATTGTGCGCTGGTGAGGCTGTTAAATCGGCTGTTAAACAATGTGCTGGACTACGACAGAGGTGCAAAGCGGATTTATTCTCCAAGCTGTATACAATTCAGAGAGGTCATTAACTCCCATCAGGATGGTTCAGAATGACAAGTTGGCAGTAGGAAACAGTTCGTCTTAAGCATCATATGGAAAACATGGGGACCTTGAGATACGCTGTCAAAACTTAGCGACTTGATGGAGCCAGAAAGATAACAAAACTGTGGCCTTCGACAGACTAGAATCGAGACCTGAAGTCATGGACTTATAACAAATTCAATTATACAATTAAGGCCCCAAGATTGCAGTTTTAATATTACAGGAAGAAATGAAACCTTTAAGCCAAACAGAGGCAAGGAAAAACTCCACTTTAAGAGGAAGAAACCTTGAGCAGGACCTGGATCATATGGAGGGACCTTCCTGATGAAGGCCAGTCGGGTAGAGAAAGAAAAAGAGAGGAGAGACACAAATAACTAAATTAAATTACCACATAAATATAAACAGATGCAGGTAGCAGCACTGAGGTGAGATGGTCAGAGGACTAGATCACCGGTCACCATGGCAACCGACACCCTGAACACACCTACACACACAGGTGGAGGTAAACGCTGGGATGGACAGAGGAGGGAACTGCAAGTCAGCATGAAACTCAGGAAACTCTGGCCTGCAAACATACAGAAAGAAAAGAGAAAAAAGGAGGAAAACAGCACAACAAACTACAGGAAAGAAAATGGAGACCAGTTACAGTAACGAGGTGCTGCTAATTAATTATGAATGAGCTGGAGGAGGAGGAAGGGAGGAGGAAAGGGAAGGAAAGAGAGAACAGCAGTAGGAGACACCATTCAGCAGATCATGTTGGCGTCCCCCTGCAGCGTAGGCCTATAGCAGCATAGCTATGATGAAGCTGTGATTAAGACGAGCTACTCTAGTCTGAGCTCCTACAACTATGGCTATAACTATTAGCATCTACACACTATAGTTTAACTAACTGTAGCTATAACTATTAGCATCTACACACTATAGTTTAACTAACTGTAGCTATAACTATTAGCATCTACACACTACAGTTTTACTAAACAGAAATGTTTTCAGTTTAGTTTTAAAGTTGGAGATGGTGTCAAGCTCCTGAACCCAAACTGGTAGCTGGTTCTAGAATAAAGGTGCCTGGTAGCAGAAGGCCCGTCCTCCAAATCTACTTTTAGATAGGAATGACGGAGTAATCCAGTACACACACTAACATGTGCTCTTCATAGTCAGTCTGAAGAGAATCAATGTTCTGTCATTTTGTGTTTCCAGTAATTTTTATTTGCACTTTGTACGCATGTATTTATCCTCTTACCTTGACTGGAGTGCTGTGTTTCAGACCTGTCATATTAAATACACTCAGTTCATTAATCTGAATTAATTTGACAACAGACTTGATATTTAATCGTGCATTCCAGTAAACTTTAAGCATTGCATTCAGGTGGAGCCTTTCTGGACTGAAACAACCATCTGCATGTCTGTCTTGCTGCATTTCTTTGCTTGTGAAAATACGATAAACCAGTGCCACTAGAGGCAGACGGTTAATCAGCTGAGAATTCAGTCTGTGGGAGCCATGTCCATCCAACCAGCATGTTCTTTTGGTCCCACATCTGGATTAAAAGGATTAAAATCTCTTGGATACGGGGCGGGTTTGTAATGGATCCCTTATATCTTAAGATCATTTCAGTAACATATACACCATTGTTTTTAGAACGCTAGCCAGACGTTGAACATTGACTTAAGACGTAGAAAAATCCCATTCAGTCCAAGAGGACAAATGCAGGTAGGACCACCATGAAACCTGCTGATAAACCCACGTGGGACCCAGTTAGCAGCCTAGTTTTAGCTCATGTGGAGCCCACATGTAAATGCTTGGCAGGGAAGTTCATCTTTGAATGAGCACTCCTAGATGCACCTTGACTTTGTCTGAAAACTGTCTTTAAGGTTGTTCACACCTGGTATTATCATGTGTCCTGGGTGATCCACTCACCAGTGTTCACACCTGCCATTAAAACACATCCCCACATGTTTTTAGTGGCCCTTCATAGTCAACTCTTAGTGATCACAGAACAGGACATCAGGGGTCTAATTCAGAAAAAAACTAAATGTGAGAAACTCAGGGTTACCTGTTTCAGATAACGAAACAACTTAAAGGAACATTCCGTCATTAAAACAACCTAAGCTCATTTTTTGGGTGGTGCGGAGTATAAACATTCAATCCCCGGTCAGGGCAATTATATCCTGGTGGATCGTTGGGCATGATCCTTTACACTGGTTGAAATCCCCCCCCACAGTGAGATTGGGTGTCTAGTCCCAATAACCATGCCCATCCTTAACACAGGGGCAGCTGACCTTAGGGAGAGAATCATGAAATCCTGGTGGAATTCAACTATCTCCTACTTACCAAGACTAAACAGAGTATCCCCTATATCTCGACTGGAGGAAAAAAACGCAGCACTACGAACTGTCCCTACCAACATCATCACAGAGACCAGTGGGCTGATAGACGCTGCAGCAGCAGTAGTCCTGGAGATGATTGGCTACCAGATGAACAGCAATAGTATGAGCAGGAGCAGGAACAGGAACATCCTCCATGGAAAAGATGGCAAGAGGCAAAAGTCATGGCTGTAGGGGGGTGGTTGTAACTCAGTTGGTAGAGCGGGTTATCCAGTCACTGTAAGGTTGGCGGTTTGATCCCTGCTGCAACTGACCACATGTGTCCTTGGGTAAGACACTGAACCCTAACTTGCCCCCAGTGGGTCTGGCAGCACCTAGCAGCCACCCACTGCTGTGTAAATGTTGTTGTGTGAATGGGTAAATAAGAGGCCATTGTAAACCGCCTTGAGGGCACCTTGATGGTATGCAGAAAGCGTATATAAGTGCAGTCCATTTACCATTTACCAGGGCTACCCAAAGAGAAGTTAGCCTTCTATTAGAGATACAGAAAGATGTGTGTATCTGGAAACAGTTTATCCAAGAAAGCAGACTGTCCACAGCAGAGGCACCGGAAACTTCCAACCAAAGGCTCACAACCCTAGCCACCTGCTTCAAGACATACATCAGAGACGTCAAGACCAGGAGAATAAACAGGATGTTCTTCAGCAACCCCCCCAAGGTCTACTCTCAATGGCAGGGCAGTAAGGTAGCAGCAGACCCAGTCCTCATCAGTCCTCATCATGAGGGACCCCAGAAGGGAACGATACCATCCAACTACCGGCCTAGAACCTGCCTCAGCACCACATGGAAGCTCCTATCAGCCATCATAGCAGCTAAGGTGAGTAGACACATGGATCAATACATGAGCAGAGAACAGAAGGGGATGGGCAGGAACACCAGTGGGGCCAAGACTCAGCTACTGGTTGACAGAGCAGTCACCTGATACTGCAAGTCCAGAAGCACCAACCTGTGCACTACCTGGATTGATTACAAGAAAGCCTCTGACTCAATGTGACATACATGGATACTGGAGTGATTGGAGACACTGACTGTCTTCATCCAGAACTCAATGAGACTTTGGAAGATACCACATCAACTCAAATGTGGTATCTCCACCCCCTTCACCCCCAAACTCACAACCATCAGCCACCTTCTCTACATAGATAACATCAAGATGTACTCCAAGAACAAGCGTGACATCAACTCCCTTATTCACCTCACCAGGATCTACAGCACTGACATCAGCATGTCATTCAGACTACATAAGTGTGGACAGATAATATCTAGGAGAAGAAGGATGATCAGAACTGAAGGGGTCAAATAACCAGACATTGTGGTCACAGATTCCTGAGGAAAAGCTCCAGAAACACCAAAGCAAAGCGACGACTCAGAAGCCACAATCTAGGAGTAAACATCAAGAAGATGGCCCACTGAAGTCCTGCTGACTGAATGCCTCAGGCAACTGAAGCCCAGCATGGAGAAGGAACCCGAGGGGTTATCATGGAGAAGGAAACACATGGAAGAACAGGGCTTAAACACCAGATCTATGAACAGTGATGAGAGAAAGTGAAGACCTGCAACAAAGTGCTGCCAGCAAAAGGCCCATTTATTCTCCACTTTCATACGTCATCCGTCCGTTTCTCCTGCAACTACTGCTGCTTATTAGTTACTGTTGCTCCTCATACTTCCATGCATTATCTGTGTCTGTGTGGTTGTTCATCCACACATCCACCAGGGGGCAGTGACCAGTCAAACTACTGACATCGATAAACATGACAAGTGTCAACAAGGTTGCAACATCTGCGCTACTTTGGAGTCAAAGAAAGCGAAAGCAGCTGTTTCATCCGTAATATTAAGCATCGAGGTACCAAAACAGAAATGAAACCGACGCAGGAGACCACCCCCTCAATACGATAGTAGGGGAAACACTGGGGCTCATACTTAATCAGCGTTTATGAATCTGATAACACAGCAGATACATGTTAATACCAGGCCTGAATGGGCTTCTGTGGTCTTCCAAGCAGAATTTACTTTGTGGATGAGAGTGGGGGGTGGGTCAAAATTTAACTCTCCATTCCATGCCTTTCCCAAGCAGGTTGCAGATGCCGGCTTTGTCGTTGACTGGTCCGCTGACTTTGGTTCAATGTCAGCGAACGGAGATGCTACTTCAACAGCTGAAGCCACTGCTGCTCCAGAGCCTCCTCCTGTTGGGCCACAAGGGGAGCAGGGAGGGGATCAAGGTGGAGGTCAGAGCTGGCCCCAGGACGAGGGCGGGCAGCCAAGTGAAGACACACCTACAAGTACTCAGGACAGAGAGCCCACGGCAGCTGGAGATGAGGTTAGCAGCTGGGAAACTCCAACTAATCCCATCCTTCATCCATCTGTAACTGGCGGTGAGGAGGATGAGACTGGGCGGGGGGATTCAGTTTATGGCCGGACGGGGCAGGAAGACCGCAGGAAGTCAACTCCAGGACTTATTTTCACCAATGAGTATGGTGAAGAGATTGAGGATAGCACAGGGGACAGAGCAGACAAGTGGTCCAGATCTCTGGACGGGTCAGGGTCCGAGTATGAGACTGCTGAAGAATGGGGCGATGTCGGTCAGGGGGGAGGGTGGGTTAGTGCTGATGATGAGCCTTCATATGAAGATTGTCGCCCGCTGAGAGCATCAGAGGAGCAGGGAGGCGGAGCAACATCTGATCCTCAAACGGGTTCACCAGAAAGTGATCATTCACAGAAAGAAATTAATTTGGCATCAGTTTTCAAAGATCATCCTCAAACTGGAGGTCAAGTAGTCGGACGAGATTCTTCTGCTAAAACAGAGGCTTCAGATCTAGGGTTGGAATCAGATCCTTCTGCAGAACCAAAAGAACCAGACATGTTCGATTCAGATTCTTTACGGGGGGTAGGGGCTTTTGAACCATATTCTTCCGCAGAAACCCAGGGGGTAGGGGCGCTTTGAATCAGATCCATTTGCAGAAACCCAGGGGGTAGGGGTGTTTGAATCAGATCCTTTTGCAGAAACCCAGGGGGTAGGGGCGCTTGAATCAGATCCTTTTGCAGAAACCCAGGGGTAGGGGCGTTTGAATCAGATCCTTTTGCAGAAACCCAGGGGGTAGGGGCGTTTGAATCAGATCCTTTTGCAGAAACCCAGGGGGTAGGGGCGTTTGAATCAGATCCATTTGCAGAAACCCAGGGGGTAGGGGCGTTTGAATCAGATCCTTTTGCAGAAACCCAGGGGGGTAGGGGCGTTTGAATCAGATCCTTTTGCAGAAACCCAGGGGGTAGGGGCGTTTGAATCAGATCCATTTGCAGAAACCCAGGGGGTAGGGGCGCTTTGAATCAGATCCTTTTGCAGAAACCCAGGGGGTAGGGGCGTTTGAATCAGATCCTTTTGCAGAAACCCAGGGGGTAGGGGCGTTTGAATCAGATCCTTTTGCAGAAACCCAGGGGGTAGGGGCGCTTTGAATCAGATCCTTTTGCAGAAACCCAGGGGTAGGGGATCTTGAAACCAGGGGGTTCAGATCCTTTTGCAGAAACCCAGGGGGTAGGGGCGCTTGAATCAGATACATTACATGGAGGGGGAGCATTTGATGAAGATCCTTTTGCAGAAAGCCAGCCTGGAAACAGGGGAGGTGGTTTTGAAATTGATCCATTTGCTGAGACTTCAGGGCAGGGTGGAGATGCTGTCAATACAGAAGCTCCAGGTGGGTGGGATACAGACCCTTTTGCCAACAGCTGCCCACCAGCATCCTCAGGAACTGAGGATACTGCATCCATCACCTCATCCTGGCGGGATGCTAGTCCGAGTGGCTTCGACTCTTCTGTCACTCAACACAACTTCATCCTGTGGAACAGCAGCAGAGGGGAAAAAGGAAGTTAACATACCCATAATTCACAAAGAACCAGAAAATTCAGACATGTCCGAAGATGAGGCTGCAAACCGGAGATTTGGAAAGTTGTACCAAGAGCTAGATACACAAAAGGAAGAGGTATTTACCTTCCTCCCTCCTTCAGTATGATAGATTAGTATAGAGTAGACTGGCGGCCAGTGCAGAAGAACCTTTCCTGTCTTTGACCCTTAAAGAAGACTGAGAACCAAAGTTTTGTCATCCCCATAGCTGGATCCCAGTCATCCCACCACCTAGATCCCAGTCGTCCCCATAGCTGGATCCCAGTCGTCCCCATAGCTGGATCCCAGTCGTCCACATAGTCGTCCCCATAGTGTTATCCCAGTCGTCCCCATAGTGGGATCCCAGTTGTCCCCATAGCTGGATCCCAGTCGTCCCCATGGCTGGATCCCAGTCATCCCCATAGTGGGATCCCAGTCGTCCACTTAGTGGGATCCCAGTCATCTACATAGCTGGATCCCAGTCGTCCCCATAGCTGGATCCCAGTCGTCTACAAAGTCGGATCCCAGTCGTCCCCATAGCTGGATCCCAGTCGTCCCCATGGCTGGATCCCAGTCATCCCCATAGTGGGATCCCAGTCATCCCACCACCTGGATCCCAGTCGTCTACATAGTCGGATCCCAGTCGTCCCCACACCTGGATCCCAGTCGTCCCCACACCTGGATCCCAGTCGTCCCCATGGCTGGATCCCAGTCATCCCCATAGTGGGATCCCAGTCGTCCCCATAGCTGGATCCCAGTCGTCTACATAGTCGGATCCCAGTTGTCCCCACACCTGGATCCCAGTCGTCCCTATAGCTAGGTCCCACTCGTCCCCTTAGCTGGATCCCAGTCATTCCCATAGTGGGATCCCAGTCGTCCCCATAGCTGGATCCCAGTCATCCCCACACCTGGATCCCACTCGTCCCCATAGCTGGATCCCAGTCATCCCACTACCTGGATCCCAGTCGTCCCCACAGCTGGATCCCAGTCATCCCAGTAGCTGGATCCCAGTCGTCCCCATAGCTGGATCCCTGTCGTCCCCATAGCTGGATCCCAGTCGTCCCTGTAGCTGGATCCCTGTCGTCCCCATAGCTGGATCCCTGTCGTCCCCATAGCTGGATCCCAGTCGTCCCCGTAGCTGGATCCCAGTAGTCCCCATAGCTGGATCCCAGTCATCCCACCACCTGGATCCCAGTTGTCCCCACACCTGGATCCCTGTCGTCCCCACACCTGGATCCCAGTCGTCCCCATAGCTGGATCCCAGTCGTCCCCACAACTGGATCCCAGTCGTCCCCGTAGCTGGATCCCAGTTGTCCCCACAGCTGGATCCCAGTTGTCCCCACAGCTGGATCTCAGTTGTCCCCACACCTGGATGCCTGTCGTCCCCACACCTGGATCCCAGTTGTCCCCATAGCTGGATCCCAGCCTGAGCTCCTCCCAGCTCTCCTCTTGATGGCCTCCGCTTGTTCCTAGCATATTTGCACTCATCCCACTTTAATCCATCATTTTAATTATCATACCTAAAGACTTCTAAGACTCATTTGTCTCTCAGAAACCTAATTCAGGTGAGCAGTGCATTTAATGGATTTCAACAGGTAATTTATTTGACAGAAATGATCCAGAACTTGGACTGAAACATCGAAACAGGCAGCTTGGAGCATTAATTCTGGACTGTTGCTCATATTATGGTATTTTAAGTTTCAGATTGTAGTTCAGTTGCAGTTATTGAACAGTTTTGATTTCCAAAGGTTTGGTGAAGTTAACATTTGGTGGCTTCTCTTCATTTTTTCATTCAAAAATGTAACCTGAAGCACTTTCTGTTACAGTCTTTTTTTTTTTTTTTTTACATATTTGAGCAAAACAAAGTAAAAACATGATGAGCAGAAGACAGTTAACAGCCGAGCTGTGTTTTCTTAACAATGACCCCAACAGCATGTTTCCTTTTCCCAGCAGTCCTGCAGTTATTCCCTCATTGTCTCTCTTACCCCCCCCCCCCCCACGCCCCCCCAAGACATCACATCTTTTAGAATGATTACCAACTAATTTCTTGCTTCTGATTCCTGATTGTCTGTTGTGACTGTCTTTCTCTGTTTTTTAATGCATGCACCCCAAAGGACACTGCTGCGCCTTCATTTTTTGCAGATTTCGATCAAATGGTAAGTGTAAATATTCACGGTGTATTTGACTTTTCTCCTAATTTTAACAAATTAAGATTGACATTTACCAAAAGTGATCCTTCCTGCTGTCACTTCCTCACCATGTGATCTATGTTGTTTTTTTTTAACATTTGGCACTAAGGAGAACATGTTGCATATGATGCCAACTTCAGTTGTGATGGGAGGTACATACCGTATTTCCGGACTATAAGTCGCACCGGCATCTGTCAAAACACGATTTATAGTCTGGAAAATACGGTAAACTGATCCTAGGCTAGTATGAGTTAATATTTTGCTGTATTCTTTTGATGTATTCTTTGGGTTTTATGTGAGATGTCAATAGGTGAAGTGGCATTTTTGAATTACCTGAGAGTTTAAAAGGCATTTCTTTGAAAAAGAACGAGGTAAACAGCGATTCAACTGAGGCTCCTGAAGCATTGGAGACACAAACTGGCAGTCCAGCAGAGGCTGTTGGGGATGAAGAAAAACCTCCGGAGCTGCTGACTGAGACAGAGGAGCATGAAACTCCAGCCCCTTTTACTGGCGAGGAGTCCGTCAACCTATCTGTGGGAGGGAGTGAGGAAGAGCCACCAGCTCCTCCTGCAGGTGAGGCGGAGGAACCCCAAGCTTCACCTGCTGGTGAGGAAGAAAAAGAAGAAGCTTCTGAAAGTCAGAAGGAGGATAATCCAGCTGTGAGTGGAAATGTTCATATACGTAACAGTTCTGCCATCTGCCTGCTAGTCATCATCATCAACACCATAGAGGGTCACCATCATCAGTGTCACCTGTTTCTGTGTAATCATCATGCTGTCATGGGCTTCAGTAACATCATCATTACCATCACCTGCATCTATCCAGCCATTAACCTCCACTTACTTGTGTTGTTGGGTCGTGGGGACAGCAGCGAGCCCCAGAGCTCCAGCTCTTCTGGGAGAAGTCATTTCCAGACCAGTCAAAACATATCTCTCCATTATGTACTCGGTCTGCCTCGGGGCCTCCCTCTGGTTGGACGTGCCTGAAACGCCTCCCCAGAGAGGTGGCATCCTAAATCAGATTTCTAACCCTAACCCTAAGATTTCTCAGTCCTTCTTGCATGACTGAGCTTCTCAGCCTACCCTGTCTCTAAGGGAGACTCCAGCCACCCTGCAGCCAGAACTCATTTCAGATATTTGTATACTCAGTCTTGTTCTTTCAGTTACTACCTGTAATTGGTGACCACAGGTGAGGTGGAAAAACATAGATCGACCAGTACAACAGAGTCCACATTACTGCAGACACCCACTCATGAACAAGGTGTTAGACCGAGACTCTTGTTATGTTTGTATTGGGACTGAATAGCCCAAAGCAACAGACCGCCAGTACCGTATACTCCTGAAAAACCTCACATAGGATTCCACAGTCAGATGTCTTCTCCAAGGCCACAAATCCATGTGGACTAGTTGAGCAAATTCCAACAGTCCCTCCAGGACCTTGGCGTGGGTAAAGACTCAGTCCAGTATTTCACATTGTTCCTTCTGAATCTGAAGCTCCACTATTGACTGGACTCTCTTCTCCAGCACCCCTGCATAGACCTTACCAGGGAGGCTGAGGAGTGTGACTCCCTTGATACATACGTTCACACATGGTGGGGAAACACATCCAGTACCGCTACTTGAAAGGGGAACCACCACCTCAGACTCCCAATCCACAATATCCAAGCAAAGGTGCAGAGTTGAGTCAATCAAGATAGCCCCACAGCATCCAGAACCTTGAGGACCTCGGTGTGGACATTATCTACCCCCCAAGTCCTGCCACCATGGAGGTTTTTAACTACCTTGGTGCCAATCTCAGCCCTAGAAAAGGGAGAGGCCTCTTGAGAGTCCACGGACCCTGTGGAAAACATGTTAAAGGTGTGGAGGAGATCTTTTTAGTATTCCTCCCACCGCTTGACAACGTCATCAGTTGAGGTCAAGAGGAGCCCACCCACAGTATACACCATGTTGGTGAGCCCAGCTATATCTTGTTGGTATGTCTCAACCTCATACAAACTGAGACTACTAGTCCACCAGACATGTGGAGACAGCTGTGTCTCAAGAGTGACTTTTCACAGCTGAGGGTTAGAATGCCAAGGCCCACCCCTTCAACCACTACCCATAATACCACAGCCCCTTAGATCTCACAGGAGGACAACCCCACGTTGCTTGTATGGCCCCTGTCCAGCTGGGCCCCGTGGCCAAAGATCCAGCCAAAAGACACTTGCTGATGACCTGGCTCCAAGCTGGGGCCCTGATAACCGGGGAGCCCTTTTTTTTTACGTAACCATGTGTGTCTTGTTGAATTGCTAGTCCCCCAGGCCTAGTTTTCCTTTGGGGGGGGGGAACTACAGCCCTGACAACATACTTCCTGGAGTCATTCAGGGGCGCGAAACACCTCCACCTCAAAAACAATGGTAACTCAAGTGGGACTGTTGTGCCTATAAGGTGCTCAACATAATTGTTTTCTGGTTTTCTGGTTCATACCAGCCTTTCTCAACCTTTTTTCAGTCACGACACCTTTCAAAAGTGAATAAAATCTCACGACACCCCAGAGTAAAATTAATCAAAGCCACACTGCATTGCTCCGACTGTAAATGGATACGTCCCATTTATTTAGTTTAAATAACCTGAAAAGGATAACTGCACCAGAGTAGGCCTCAACAGGAAAGCTTCTTTTCATCCGTGATATGCTTGCTTCCATCCATCATCCTTGTATTGCCTCTTTTTAGCCTTATCGCTAGCAGCTAGCTTTGGTAGCTATGGAGCAGATTCAGAGCTGGTGGATGAAGGCTTGATGAAGAAGTCGGTTCCTCTGTGATGTTCCGTTCCTGTGGGGCTTTTCGTTTTAGAAAACCATCCATGATGCTGCTAAAAGTTCTCTTTGCTATCTGTGAAATAAAATTCCAGCGGTTAAATGATATTACAACGTAAGCTAACTGGGCAGTCACGTTGACCTTACGCTGACCCCGTACTGACGTTGTTAACATTGGGAAATGAGCATGTGAGACATATTTTTATTATTCATTTCATGTCCAATTATGTATCTTATTTATTTATTTATTTATTTATTCATTCATAGGCAAAAAGTATGTATTTATGTATGCATTCATATATTTATACAGTGGTACCTCTACTTACGAAATTAATTGGTTCTGGAAGTAGTTTCGTAACCTGAAACTTTCTTAAGTAGAGACGTGTTTTCCATGTAAATGTCCTAATCTGTTCCAAGCCCCCCAAAATTCAAACATTATTTTTTTTAAATAGATTATAAATAATACATGAAATGACATAAAAACATGTAAGAAATACATGTTAGAACTAGAAAAGCACTCAGAGAGCGGCAGACCTCCACTAAACGCAACAATTATCGAAAATTTAAAAGTGATCCAGAATCCAGGATTTCTTCCGGATCACACCCAAAATGAAATCAGTTCTTCCTTTTCACATTTCTGACAACTCCTGAAAATTTCATCAAAATCCATCCATAACTTTTAGAGTTATCTTGAACACAGACAGACAGATAAATGCCAGCAAAAACATAACCTCCTTGGTGGAGGTAAAAAATTGTTTGTTTACCTGGGTTGCTGGGTTACGCTCATACAGACAAGGGGCCCTCCTAGCCAATGGGATGCCAGGAAGATGCTAAGCGATAGCCAATGGCAGAGCAGCTCGGACGCACCGCGTTTCAAACCGAGATACAGAGCCGACAGCTATGTTTACGTTCAGTAAACTCTGGGAGCTGAGAGTAGCAGCGCTACTGGATTTATGCCTTTCGTAACCTGAAATTTCTTTCGTAACGAGAGGCAATATTTTCCCTTTGAGGCGTTTCATAACCTGAAAATTTCGTATTTAGAAATGTTCATAAGTAGAGGTACCACTGTATATGAAATGTCAGAATAGGTCATTTTTTTTTACGACACCCCAGTGTGCCACGACATCCCGGTTGAGAAAAGGCTGGCCTAAACCCTCACTGTGCACCAATTATGTTGTGCATATAACGTGCTCGTTTAGTCATAAAGGGGTTGTTACCAACTGTCATGAGAGACAGCTGTTAATAACCAGAAAGGTATTAACAAAGTTAACAAGTTGAAACGGGGCACCACCTGATAAATCAGGAAAAAGGACTAAACGGCACAATCAGTCTCAGAATGGCTGTTGTTCTATGCGTGCCTGCCTGTGACCAGGTGTGGCGCTATAGAGCAACAGAGATGTGAGTCCGAGCACAGACCTCTGCAACCAGCAAACCACAAACAACTTCTCTCATTAGAATATATCAGAATTTATTGAAGATGAACAAACACTTGACTCAACATCCTGATATCTACTAACTTAAGACAACTAGACTAACATGAACCAATAAAACATTAGCGTGAGGAAGATTCCAAGATGGCGGGCGAGGTCACATGGTAACCTCGCTCCCTGACCAAAATGGCAGAGGGCAAAGCAGGGATTTTCTCCTGCTGATAATTGTAACGTAGTGGTTAGTAGAAGAGAAAAGAAAGGAAAGGACAGAGTAAAATCATCAAAGCTAGAATATTTCCTAGCGACTAGCAACAGCGACTCTGTCGTTTCCCCACAGATGCAGCGATGTGAAGCCACTTCACAGAGAGATTGGAGTTGCTTTTCGCAGTAAAAAAACACGTGAACGTAATTCACAGTTATGGTGGGACCGATGGTCCAGTTTTAAACTTATGTGACACACAAGAAAAGGAGTTTCCAAACTACTAAACTAAGCTCTGCCGAGACACAAAAGCCTCTTATGTGGATCATTCAGGAAACAGTTGATGGGGTTGTGACGTCCGTGGAAGCAGAACCGATGACCCAGGCTCAGTTAGACGGGGCAGGGTTGAAACGTACGCTCCACTGGTATCCAGGGGCAGCTCTCCTCCTCTTTCTCTCCTCTCCGGTCAACAGAGAGATCCGGTTCGTCTGAGGCCGGTCTCGCGTCCGGTCACGGGTTCGGGGCGCGCTGGTGCTTTTCTGCGCGTCGATCCTTCTGTTTGTCAGCAGCTCACACCGTGGGCACGTTACCATCGGACAAGGCGTGGGATGGTCATTGGACAACCAGAGGGATCTCTGGTTGCCAAGCATGCTGGGATTTGGAGTCCTTTTGAGGTTCCTTTACAGACTACACTTTACTGGAATTTGTAATGGTAACAATGGCGTGTGGCCCAACAGGACCTTCTATGATGCTGTCTTCATCATCATTGATGCATTTATGTAGCGCCTCTTTTAATCTTATCAGTCCTACAAAATGTCGTACATTGTGTTTTGTGTTTACCTCTTCACACAAATACTACGGCGCCTCTATCATATAAATTCACTCTACACGCATAAGCGTGTTGATTTCTACACTCATGTCCTAGTGAGCACATCTGCAGGCAAAGCAGGGTCTTTGTCCTGCTCAAGGAGACTTTGATATGTGAGGAAGCTGCACCCACCTTCTGGGTTAGAAGCTTGGCTCCACCCACTGATCCATGACCAGCAGCAAGATCATCATCATCGTCGTCATCATCATCATCGTCGTCATCGTCATTATCATCATTGTCATCATCATCGTCATCATCATCATCATCATCGTCATTATCATCATCGTCATCATCATCATCGTCATCATCATCATCGTCATTATCATCCTCGTCATCATTGTCATTATCATCATCATCGTCATCATCATCATCCTCGTCATCATCATCATCCTCATCATCATCCTCGTCATCATCATCATCCTCATCATCATCCTCGTCATCATCATCGTCATCATCATCATCATCATCGTCATTATCATCATCGTCATCATCATCATCGTCATCATCATCATCGTCATTATCATCCTCGTCATCATTGTCATTATCATCATCATCATCATTATCGTCATTATCGTTATCATCATCATCAACTTCCTGTTGTCATGAGCATCAGGATCTTTAAAATGATGATCACCTCTATCATCAAACCATGTGCTTATGATAAAATGTTATCATTTATCTGCTACCTGCATTCATTAACTTAAGTAATGTTGGATTTAAATCTGTTTCTTTCCAAAGGCCACAGCTGGAAGTCCGACCTCTGAGAAGTTGGAGTTTGGTGAAGTAAGTTCCTTCAGTTTCTCCAACGATCCATCAGGGTTTTTCAACAAATCATTCGGCCCTCTTGGGAGATTGCTCAGGCGACCATCTCAAGCAGACTTTTACGCTCTTCCACTGGATGTTTTTTTTTCCAGTAGCTCCGTCTTGTTCATAGGTCTTCTGATGTCTCTTGCCCACTGCCGCTCTAAAAATCCCACCTCCCCTCCACCTGTGGGCTCTGATTCGGTGGGTTAGGGTGGAGTGGGTCCAGTTATGTTTATGACCACAAATGGTCTATTGGTAACATCCCAGTACCTACCAGTCCATAACATCACCAGATGTTCCCAGTCCTGAATGATCAGGGCTGTACTGGTGGTGTCAGGAGATCAGGTCCTGGTCCTCTACTGGTGGTGTCAGGAGATCAGGTCCTGGTCCTGTACTGGTGGTGTCAGGAGATCAGGTCCTGGTCCTGTACTGGTGGTGTCAGGAGATCAGGTCCTGGTCCTGTACTGGTGGTGTCAGGAGATCAGGTCCTGGTCCTCTACTGGTGGTGTCAGATCAGGTCCTGGTCCTGTACTGGTGGTGTCAGGAGATCAGGTCCTGGTCCTGTACTGGTGGTGTCAGGAGATCAGGTCCTGGTTGTGATGAGGTCATGACATCATGACCAGTGTTTTTATGGAGATCTGACTCATTACTGTCTGCAGGAGAAGATGCCCATCCCCTCCGTCGTCATTGAACCTGCCTCAAGCAACGAAGGTGACGATGACCGCGACGGTGACATCATCTCCCCTACAACCATCAGTGACAACGGTGTTACATCAGAAAGCCAGACGATGACACATATGAGTCCAGCAGGTGGAGGATCAGGACTCCCCAGTGATTTTCTCTTCAAGGTGGGGCTTCCAGCATTCATCAGCGTTCACGGTTAGGGTTAGGGATAGGGGATGCCTGGTCGTACACCTGTGCACCTGATTCAGGCTTCTTGTTTCTAACTCTGCAGGTGGAGACCATGCACGACTTTGAGGCTGCAAACTCAGACGAGCTTGAACTGAAGAGAGGAGACGTCGTCCTGGTGGTTCCCACCGCTTCAGTGGAGGATCAGGTCAGAGGCCTCCAGCGCCACAGAAAGCTGAAGCGCTCACATCTTCAGCGGTCCGATAAGAGTCTGATAACGATGCTTCTGGTTGCAGGAGGCCGGCTGGCTCACAGGGATCAGAGAAAGTGACTGGTTGGCCCTCGGAGTCAGCGCTCAGAGAGGACTGTTCCCAGAAAACTTCACCCAGCGTTCGGAGTAACGGCTTCCTTCGTCTGTAATCGATGCGTTAGCAACGAGGTCAACACACACCAGAAGCTTCGAACGTGTGACGGACAACGTGGCAGTCCCTCTGCTGTCATGGTAACGTCCTCATCATAGCTGACCACTCATGAGCATGGCATGATGGTCCGGCCTCCCCCTCTGTGGAAATCAAATGTTTCCTTGTTCCAGACAAACAATATGTGTTTAATTTGAAATTTCACGAGCTCTGCCTGTTCAGACTGATGAGAAGTATGAAACTTTGCTGCATTTGTGTTGTAACGACTTTGACTTTACCAGAAAACGTAGTGCTGTGGTCTGTCTGTGGTGAGTTTATTGGTCCTCACACTCATTACTGTTACCTTAAATCATTCAGTACGTGTTGTGATCTATCTTCGATTAACTGTGATTTTTTTTTTTTTAAAGAGAATATTCATTTGGATTATTGAACAGGTGGACGTTCAGCATGAGATAAAGAAGAAAACTAAAGAATATACCCACAATAAAAACATGTGAGCCATCTACAAGACTAATATGTGTTTTCAGCTTTCCGTTTTGAAGTAAATGGATGGACGACATTTAAACTCCAGTATGCAATCAGTGTTGTTATGTTTCAGGATTTCATTCCAGACTGTAACGTAGATCATACGCTAGGACGTCTCTTCCTTTGGTAGCCAACTACAGTCTCGGTGTGGACCTTTTCGTGATGTAAAAGCCATATCCTTCGATGTGAAGATCAATAAATACAAACTGACAAAGTTCAAATTGTCATTGTGTCCTCTTGTGTTAAATGGCAGCCAGTTGGAGATCAGGCAGGAAGTGACCACATGACAACACAGTCAGACCTGATCCAGGGTTCAGATGTTAAGTTTTGTGGAACAGGTGAGGAGGTAGACCATCCATGAACCTCCACTGATCTCAGACTGTTGTGGAAGAACCAAGGCAGTACATTTATTTCAACCAGGAGACGAAGCTCCTGACTGGACATGAATGTGTTAGCTGAGATCATTTCACCCACCTGCTCAGGTCTATATCAGGGTCAGGGGGGTCTGCTGAGACTGTCCCAGCTTTCTGAGGTGAACAGTAGGGGAACATGCTAACATTAGCAGCTACCGATCAAGGACCATTATCACCATCATCACCATTATCACCAGGGTGGGGGCCAGGATGCAGAGCTGCAGTCTGACACGCTTCTCTGCTGCTTCTGGAGGACCGTCCACTAAAAATAGAGAAATCAACCATGTAGCTGCTAATGTTAGCTTTGAACTCAAGCCTCATTTATGCTTCTGCAACGAAGCAACCAAGGGGCCCGAACCCCCGAACCCCCCACCGTCACCCACGCCACAGGCGTGAACCCCCCGCCGTCACCCACGCCACAGGTCCCACCCCCCCGCCGTCATCCACGACACTGGCCCGAACCCCCCACCGTCACCCACGCCACAACCCCGAACCCCCCCCTCCACCCCACGCCACTGGCCCGAACCCTCCACCGTCACCCACGCCACAGGTCCGAACCCCCCGCCGTCACCCCCCCGCACAGGCCCGAACCCCCTGCCGCCACCCCCCCCGTCACAGGCCCGAACCCCCCCGCCGTCCACCCCGCCACTGGCCCGAACCCTCCAACCTCCACCCCGCCACAGGCCCCGAACCCTCCACCGTCACCCACGCCACAGGCCCGAACCCCCCGCCATCACCCACCCCCCTCGCCACAGCCCGAACCCTCCACCGTCAACCCACGCCACCCCGAACCCTCCAACCTCCACCCACCGCCACAGGCCCTAACCCCCCACCGCCACCGCCCGCCACAGGCCCGAACCCTCCACCGTCACCCACGCCACAGGCCGAACCCCCCGCCATCACCCACGCCACCAGGCCTGAACCCCCAAACCCCCCACCGCCACCCACGCCACGCCACACAGCCCGAACCCTCCCCGTCACCCACGCCACAGTCCGAACCCCCCTCACACCCACGCCACAGGCCTGAACCCCCAAACCCCCCACCGTCACCCACGCCACTGGCATGAACCCTCCACCGTCACCCACGCCACAGGTCCCGAACCCCCCGCCGTCACCCACGCCACAGGCCCGAACCCCCCACCGTCACCCACGCCACAGGTCCGAACCCCCCACCGTCACCAACGCCACAGGCCTGAACCCCCCCGTCACCCACGCCACAGGCCCGAACCCCCCGCCGTCACCCACGCCACTGGCCCGAACCCTCCACCGTCACCCACGCCACAGGCCCGAACCCCCCGCCGTCACCCACGCCACAGGCCCGAACCCTCCGCCGTCACCCACGCCACAGGCCCGAACCCCCACCGTCACCCACGCCACTGGCCCGAACCCTCCACCGTCACCCACGCCACAGGCCCGAACCCTCCACCGTCACCCACGCCACTGGCCCGAACCCTCCACCGTCACCCACGCCACAGCCCGAATCCCCCGCCGTCACCCACGCCACAGGCCCGAACCCCCCCGCCGTCACCCACCGCCACAGGTCCCAACCCCCCGCCGTCCCCCCCACAGGTCCCAACCCCCGCCGTCCACCCACCCCGCCGCCACCCACCCACGGCCCGAACCCCACCCCTCCACCCACGCCACAGGTCCGAACCCCCCACCGCCCCCCACGCCACCCCCGCCACATCCGAACCCTCCACCGTCACCCACGCCACAGGCCTGAACCCCCCACCGTCACCAACGCCACAGGCCCGAACCCCCAAACCCCCCACCGTCACCCACACGCCACTGGCATGAACCCTCCACCGTCACCCACGCCACAGGCCTGAACCCCCCACCGCCACCCCACGTCACAGGTCCGAACCCCCCACCGTCACCACCCACCGGCCTGAACCCCCCACCGTCACCAACGCCACAGGTCCCGAACCCCCCGCCGTCACCCACGCCACAGGTCCGAACCCCCCACCGTCACCAACGCCACAGGCCTGAACCCCCCACCGTCACCAACCCCACAGGCCCGAATCCCCCGCCGTCACCCACAACGCCACTGGCCCGAACCCCCCCCGCCGTCACCAACGCCACAGGCCTGAACCCCCCACCGTCACCAACGCCACAGGTCCGAACCCCCCGCCGTCACCCACGCCACAGGTCCCGAACCCCCCGCCGTCACCAACGCCACAGGCCTGAACCCCCCGCCGTCACCCACGCCACAGGCCTGAACCCCCCCAACCGCCACCCACGCCATAGGTCCCGAACCCCCACCGTCACCAACGCCACAGGCCCGAACCCCCCACCGTCACCAACGCCACTGGCCCGAATCCCCCGCCGTCACCCACGCCACTGGCCCGAACCCTCCACCGTCACCCACGCCACAGGCCCGAACCCCCCGCCGTCACCCACGCCACAGGCCCGAACCCCCCGCCGTCACCCACGCCACAGGCCCGAACCCTCCCCGCCGTCACCCCGTCACCCCACACTGGCCCGAACCCTCCACCGTCACCAACGCCACAGGCCCGAATCCCCCACCGTCACCAACGCCACAGGCCCGAATCCCTCCCCCGCCGTCACCCACGCCACAGGCCCGAACCCCCCGCCGTCACCCACGCCACAGGCCCGAACCCCCCGCCGTCACCCACGCACAGCCCTCCCCCCTCCGTCACCCCGCCACAGGCCCGAACCCTCCGCCGTCACCCACGCCACTGGCCCGAACCCTCCACCGTCACCCACGCCACAGGCCCGAACCCCCCGCCGTCACCCACGCCACAGGCCCGAACCCCCCGCCGTCACCCACGCCACTGGCCCGAACCCCCCGCCGTCCCCCCCACGCCACCTGGCCCCGAACCCCCCCCCCGTCACCAACGCCACTGGCCCGAACCCCCCGCCGTCACCATCGCCACAGGCCCGAACCCTCCACCGTCACCCACGCCACTGCCCGAACCCCCCCCGCCGTCACCCCGCCACAGGCCCGAACCCCCACCGTCACCACGCCACAGGCCCGAATCCCCCGCCGTCACCCACGCCACTGGCCCGAACCCCCCGCCGTCACCCACGCCACTGGCCCGAACCCCCCGCCGTCCCCACCACTCCGCCCCGCCACCCACCCAGCCACAGGCCCGAACCCTCCCCCGTCACCCACGCCACTGGCCCGAACCCCCCGCCGTCACCCACGCCACTGCCCGAACCCCCCGCCGTCACCAACGCCACTGGCCCGAAACCCCCCGCCGTCACCCACGCCACAGGTCCGAACCCCCCCCGTCACCCACCACCCACAGGTCCGAACCCCCCGCCGTCACCCACGCCACAGGCCTGAACCCCCCCCCACCCACCCGCCACCCACCCCGCCCGAACCCCCCCCACCCACCCACCCACCCTCCACCCACGCCACAGGCCCGAACCCCCCCCGCCACCCCACAGGTCCGACCCCCCCACCGCCACCCACGCCACAGGCCCGAACCCTCCACCGTCACCCACGCCACTGGCCCGAACCCCACCACCGCCACCCACGCCACAGGTCCCGAACCCCCCACCGTCCACCCACGCCACAGGCCCGAACCCTCCACCGTCACCCACGCCACTGGCCCGAACCCCCCACCGTCCACCAACCCCACCACAGGCCGAACCCCCGCCGTCACCCACGCCACAGGCCCGAACCCCCCCGTCACCCACGCCACTGGCTGGAACCCCCGCCGTCACCCCCGCCACAGGCCCGAACCCCCCTCTGTCACCCACGCCACTGGCCCGAACCCTCCACCGTCACCCACGGCCCGAACCCTCCCCGCCGTCACCCACCGCCACAGGCCCGAACCCTCCGCCGTCACCCACGCCACTGGCCCGAACCCTCGAACCCCCGACCGTCACCCACGCCACAGGCCTGAACCCTCGAACCCCCCGCCGCCACCCACACCACAGGCCCGAACCCTCGAACCCCCCACCGCCACCACGCCACAGGTCCGAACCCCCCACCGCCACCCACACCACAGGCCTGAACACCCCGCCATCACCCACGCCAGAGCCTGACGTGCACCTCTCTCAAAGCGTCAGCGCTCTGGCGTCGATGTGGATGGAGATAAATGTGACATCCTCGTGTTCTCTCTGCAACCTCTTTGTCGTTGTTGTTTTCAGGGTCAGGCAGAACGACGGTCAGCTGCAACGTCTGTAAAAATAACTGACGCTCAACATTCGTGTTGTATGGAAGAGAAACTTTATTTGCGTCGCTGTTAAATGTAAGCAATATAATGGCAGTAAATAAAAGGAAGCTCAGCGCTGCCACTGCCCTCTAGTGGTTGGTGGTGGAACTACAGAACAATGATGCACCAGTGGAAACACCAAAAAGACGGTGCAGACCTGTGGGTCGTCTTCCTCCTGGAGAACCAGATGTGGACCCTCGGAGTCCATCCCAGCCAGCATTGATACGTGGCCCCCATGTGAGTAAAAGCTTCATCAGGATCCATGCTTTGTGGTTGTCTCCTATGGGCTCACAGTGGGGTTCACCTGGATTTCAGGTAGCCCATGTTCATTTAGTCCTCTCCTATCCCTCATGGGCCCCGCATATTTAAACCATAAGGGGCCCATGTCACACCTGTTCTGTATCCAGGTAACCCACATTTGATCCAGGTGGGGTCCACGTGGACATGCTGGCTGGGATGTGGCATCAGTGTGGTAAAAACTTGATTTACAGTGTTGTCGTGTCAACAAACATTCAACATCAGCAGAGGGAAGACACGGTGTAAGATGAAAGAAATAATTTCAAACAAGAGGTGGGCGGGAGCAGTACGTTTAAACAGGACTTCAAATAAAACCGGGAACACATCAAACGACAAGACACATTCAGGGTTCATGTCCTCTTCAGGACCACCACCTGGAGAACTCCGCTCTCACGTGATTGGCTGTTGGGACAGCTGAATCTAAACACTGGTGTTTCAAAATAAAAGCATACAAAGTCTCCTTTCTGCCATAATAAAGGGAGGTCATTTGAAATAGAACTAAAAGTTACAACATCACATTCCTCTCTAAGCAACAAATATATGTGTCAGATTAACATATACTTCCTAATCCAACAGTCTTATCTCTGTTTATGATGAACCGGTTCATTAAAAGCATTCAAAATTCACAGTTTTTTGGGTCCAGCTGATGGACAGGAACACATTAGGGTTAAATATTTGGTGGAACAGGCTGATGATTCAGCTGAAGATGTGGTTCTGGTGCTACATGAAAGTCTTTAGAGATGAGAGTCTTTTCATGCTCAGGTGTTGTTCTGCTCTCCATCAGGCTGTATCAGAACCACTCAAGAACCCAAGCCTGGTTCTTCCAGAAACTGGACAAAGTACTGGAACAATATAGCCTGGGTGCTAGACTGGACCGGCCCAAAAATGAAGTGATTTTAGCCTGGTTTTAACATGAAGGCCAACGTAGACAGACTCGCTGCTGGAGCTGAAACAAAGACCAGCGAGGCTTCGACCGAGCACCAGAGGGACCCCTGATGAGACGTTTGGGTCCAGAGGGCTCGGTCTGATCCCTGGGATGCTCACAGCGTTTCCTTCCATTCATTCTGATCAAGTCTTCTAGAACTTGGAAGGACTGGGGTCCAGCTGAGCACCAGGGAGAGGCTCAGTGAGCCCATGTATGACTCAAAGACTCCTGCCGTGAGCTCAGTCCAGGTGGAGGTCCAGGTAAAGGCCTGACAGTGGTCTGGTGGTACATTTAACAGCACAACCATGAAGCAGCGATCATGAAGTCTTCACTCACAGCTCAGAACTCAGCGTCTTAACATGGAGGTCACATGGACTCACATCTGGAGCCGGTCCCTAGTGGTCAGTAGAGGAACTACACTTTTCAGTGTCAGACAAGCTCCTTATTCCCTCCACTGTAGAGGTCTTCACGGGTCCACTTTCATGGACCTGAACCCCAATGGACCCGTGAAAATTCGACCCTAAACCGACCCGACCCGAGCTATTATCATAAGTCAGAGGGTCCGAACCTGAATGGACCCGCAATATTTGGACCCAGAACTGACCCGACCCGAGTCTTTAGTTTCCAACCACGAACCGAACCGAGTTACCCGAATAGAACCGAGACAATCCAGCCCATAGTTGCCATGTTAAAACTTGATTTTCTTACCTAAAGTTGTCTTCTTCTACCCGGTTCAGTTGCTACATAGGCTACGTGATGGAAACAACAATAAATCCACGTCGTTATTTTCTTTGCAGATACAGATGCTATTGGTAGCAACTGCTAACGCTAATAGCCTACACCGGTCAGGACGTGTCGTGAATATGTTCTCTCATCCAGCGTTGTCAAGTTGGTGATCCGTTGTGCTTTACAGCTGCCGGGCAAACCGCTAATGACACGCTACGGCAACACGGTTGTTTCATGACAAATACTGCCCCGAGTCCTGACATTGGCTGCCACCGCCAATATCTCTACCTCTCTGGAGTAAACGGGGACCCAGCCTGTCAGAGAGCACCGAGATTAACTACCGATTCCGACCCGAACCCGGAGTCACGTCATTTGAATGGACCCGAAACCCGATTCGGGTCGGGTCGGAACCTCGGGTTTTCAGGTTGTCGGGTTGTTCCGAAGACCTCTACTCAACAGCATTTCAGTAGGGTTGAGGTTTGGACTTGACTGGGCTCTGGCATACAGAGGAGTTCATGGTCCACTCAGGGACTGCAGGGTACCAGGACTGCCGGGTACCAGGTCCTCCCCACTCTGCTTCACAGTAGGGAGTTTTATTTTATTTTTACACAATTAAAATGGTGCTTAAATGAGGGGAAACATAACTGTACCTTCACAGAAACAAGGGCATTGGTGTATTAGTGTTAAAGAACTCCAGGTAGGTCTCATTTACAAGGAAGACACGACTCTGTTGCTCCGGGTCACAGCTGACTGTATAGAGGACTGGACAAACAGGAAACAGAAGCACGGTTCTGACGTGGAGCAGAGCAGACCAGAACACCAGTCCGGACCGGTTCTGGTCAGAGAAGACCAGAACACCTGCCTGGACCATCTGAGTATGAACTCGACTGGAGGAAGCCTTCTGTGACTCCTGGAGGATTATGGGGGCTCATGGTGGAGGAGCTGCCGCCACCCAACCCACAGTTAATCCAAAGACGGGCAGCCTGGCGGCCCGCTGGACCACGCTGGACCACGCTGGACCACGCCCACCTGTCCTCACGTACCACCAGCTGTTTCAGCTCAGCTGAGCTCACACTAACCTGGGAAGATCTGTTTTTTACCGAGCTGTAATGTGTTTGTTTCTGTTGTAAAGTTTTAACATGGAGATGAACCCACTTCTGGAGCCGGACCCTACTGGTCGGCAGAGGAACTCCAGGTTTCCCTACTGGTCAGCAGAGGAACTGCAGGTTCTCCTACTGGTCAGCAGAGGAACTGCAGGTTCCCCTACTGGTCAGCAGAGGAACACCAGGTTCCCCTACTGGTCAGCAGAGGAACTGCATTTTCTCCTACTGGTCAGCAGAGGAACTGCAGGTTCTCCTACTGGTCAGTAGAGGAACTGCATTTTCTCCTACTGGTCAGCAGAGGAACTGCAGGTTCTCCTACTGGTCAGCAGAGGAACTGCAGGTTCTACTGGTCAGCAGAGGAACTGCAGGTTCCCCTACTGGTCAGTAGAGGAACTGCATTTTCTCCTACTGGTCAGCAGAGGAACTGCAGGTTCCCCTACTGGTCAGCAGAGGAACTGCAGGTTCTCCTACTGGTCAGCAGAGGAACTGCAGGTTTTCTCCTACTGGTCAGCAGAGGAACTGCAGGTTCTCCTACTTCCTCGGAGTGCAGAGGAGAAAGCAGCACAACATCTGAGCATGAAGACAAACATTCTCAGCTTCTTGACTAAAGACACCGCGTCAGCGTCTTTCAACCAATGAGGAGCTGACTTGCTGTGATGTCATCGGGTGCTCCAGGATCTGTTGTGGGCCAGGGCTCCGGTTTAACAGGATGAAGACAGTTTCATGGCTTTTCGAGCTGACCTCGGGACAGTTCGGGTCGTCGTACAGCAGCAGCAGTCGAAGCGACGCTTGGTAAAGGGTTGTGCTGTGATACTGTCCTCGTCTCTTTGGTCTCATTCTCCTCCCTGACGACCACCGTCTCGCCCCGTCACACGTCACCCGCCTCGAAGGCCCTCATCAGCAGGTCCAGGTCCCCCACGTTGGCGGCCTGGAACAGTTCGGGCCGGTCCATCATGGAGATGGCAATTCTCAGGGCGGCCCAGATGTTGGTGGACATCTGCTGGTGGCTGCAGCGCTGACTCCGCCTCTGCTGGTTCAGAGCTGTGAGGAAGTTACTGACAGCCTCCCTGCAGAACCAGAACGCGGTCAAGAAGGAGCCTCCCAGTAGCAGGATGTGAATCAGATCAGCGCGTGTGGCGCCCTTACCTGTGAGCTCCCAGGTTGATGCAGCTGATCCCCAGGTTGTACCTGGAGCGGAATGAATCCGGGCTGCAGCTCCAGGGCTCGGGTGTACGCCTCCACCGCCTCCTCGCTGCGGTTCCCGTTTGCTAGTGTCGCACCCAGCCGGTTCCACAGCAGATAGTCCTGAGGAGGCCAAACGGGATGCTGTGATCACATCATCCTCATTATCACCATCATCAATCATCATCATCATCATCCTCATTATCACCATCATCATCATCATCATCATCATCATCATCATCATCATCATCATCATCATCATCATCATCATCATCATCATCATCACATCATCATCATCATCATCATCATCATCATCATCATCATCATCATCATCATCCATCATCATCTCATCATATCATCATCATCATCATCATCATCATCATCATCATCCATCATCATCCATCATCACATCAATCATCATCATCAATCATCATCATCATATGATCATCACATCATCATCACATCATCATCATCATCATCATCATCATCATCATCATCATCATCATCATCATTATCACATCATCATCATCATCATCATCATCATCATCATCATCATCATCATCATCCAGCATCATCATCATCATCATCATCATCATCATCATCATCATCATCACCATCATCATTCATCATCATCACCATCATCACCATCATCATCATCATCATCATCATCATCATCATCATCATCATCATCATCATCATCATCATCATCATCATCATCATCATCATCATCATCATCATCATTCATCATCATCATCGTTTTATTTATATAGCATCTGTTACAATGTCAACTGTCTCTAGGTCTTTACAGAGATCCAGATCATGACCCTCGAGCAAATATCATTAACTAAAATTATAATATTAAATCCAAATCAAGGATAATGGCAGGTAAAAAAAAAAACTCTCACAGAGGGAGAAAAAAAACCTTTAAACCAAACAGAAGCAAGAAAAAACTCCTCTTTAAGAGGAAGAAACCTGGACCAGGACCTGGATCATATGGAGGGACCTTACTGATGAAGACCAGCTGGATAAAGAAAGAGAAAGAGAGGAGAAACAGGACAGAGAGAGGAGGGAGGACAGAGAGATGGTGGAGGAGAGAGAGAGAGGGGGGAGGGAGAAGAGGAAGGACAGAGAGAGGATGAAGGACAGAGAGAGGATGGAGGACAGAGAGAGGAGGAGGACAGAGAGAGGATGAGGACAGAGAGAGGATAAGGACAGAAGAGGAGGACAGAGAGATGGTGAGGACAGAGAGAGGACAGAGGACAGAGAGAGGATGGAGGACAGAGAGAGGATGGAGGACAGAGAGATGGTGGGAGGGAAAGAGAGAGGAGGACGGAGGACAGAGAGAGGATGGAGGACAGAGAGAGGGGTGGAGAAGAGGAGGAGGAGTGGAGGAACAGAGAGAGGATGGAGGACAGAGAGAGAGAGGAGAGGACAGAGAGAGGAGAGGACAGAGAGAGGGTGGAGGAAAGAGAGAGAGGAGAGAGGAAAGAGGAGGTGAGGACAGAGAGAGGACAGAGAGAGGATGAAGGAGAGAGACAGAGAGAGGATGAGGGAGAGGATGAGGACAGAGAGAGGATGGAGGACAGAGAGATGGTGGAGGACAGAGAGAGGACGGAGGACAGAGAGGAGGAGGACAGAGAGAGGAGGAGAGATGGAGGACAGAGGAGGAGGACAGAGAGAGGGATGGAGGACAGAGAGAGAGAGGAGAAGGACAGAGAGATGGTGGGAGGATGGAGGACAGAGAGAGGGTGGAGGACAGAGAGAGGATGAAGGACAGAGAGGATGAAGGACAGAGAGAGAAGAGGATGGAGGACAGAGAGAGGACAGAGAGAGAGGATGAAGGACAGAGAGAGGATGAAGGACAGAGAGAGGATGGAGGACAGAGAGATGGAGGAGGAGACAGAGAGAGGACAGAGAGAGGACAGAGAGAGAGATGGAGGATGGAGGACAGAGAGAGGGTGAGGACAGAGAGGAGGATGGAGGACAGAGAGAGGATGAAGGACAGAGAGATGGACAGAGAGAGGATGGAGGACAGAGAGAGGAGGAGGACAGAGAGAGATGGACAGGAGAGGAGGACAGAGAGGAGGAGTGGAGGACAGAGAGAGGATGGAGGACAGAGAGAGGATGGAGGACAGAGAGAGATGGTGGAGGACAGAGAGAGGACGGAGAGAGATAGGACAGGAGGGAGAGAGGATGAGGACAGAGAGAGAAGAGGACAGAGAGAGGATGGAGGACAGAGACAGAGAGAGAGGAGGACAGAGGATGAAGGGACAGAGAGAGGATGGAGGACAGACAGAGGGTGGAGGACAGAGAGAGGAGGACAAGAGAGGAGGGAGGACAGAGACAGAGAGAGGATGGAGGACAGAGAGAGGATGGAGGACAGAGGAGGATGGAGGACAGAGAGAGGATGGAGGACAGAGAGAGTAGCAGGTAGCAGCACTGAGGTGAGATGGTCAGAGGACTAGATCACCGGTCACCACGGTAACCCTGAACACACCTGCACACAGAGGTGGAGGTAAACGCTGGGATGGACAGAGGAGGGAACTGAAGAAAAATTAAAGAATCTTGAACAAATTCATATCACCAATAGAGACCATGTAATTATAAAACAAATAAGACTTATTAAACAGGACATAGATAAAATATTGAGTGAGGAGGTGGAGGAAAGATAGATATGAGGCCGGTCCCAAAGCGTCAAAGCTGTTAGCCTGGAGGCTAAAGAAGCAACAGGCAGAAAATACAATTCATAAGATTAAAGACCCTGTCACAAATAAGACTGTTACAAATCTAGATGACATACAAAAATACTTTAAGAAATACTATACATGTCTTTACTCTAATAGGGACCAGGAGATATGCAACCACTAACAGAATTTCTACATTCTTTAGACCTACCAAATATTGGTACACAAGTCCATGAAATATTAAGTCAACCAATAACAAGGGACGAGGTAAATGATGTCATCTCAAGTCACCTGGTGAGGATGGATTTCCCCCAAAACCATGAAGGAGCATTTATTAGCCCTGTTACCCGCTAGCCCGTTTACATGAATGACAGAGCCAACTACATCCCACCCTCCATCTTGGGCGTTCACAGTTTTGTTACTCGAGGACCTCCCTCATCTCTGGCAATCAGGTGAGCAGACACAGCGTCGCTGTTTGAAAGGCAGAAATCAAGTTAGCTCACACAGATCATTTCGTTGCAACAATGGCAGAGAAGAAGACGTCAAAATCAAAGGGAAAACTGTTGTTGGAAAAGCAACAGCCACGCGGAAGCTAACCGAAGCTAACCAAAGCTAACCGAAGCTAACCGAAGAACCAAACAGAACCAGAGTGGTTATCGGTACGGCTTTCCAGCGCTGGCGCCAGCTAAAAAATGAAAAGGGGCTCCAGACTGATGCCAAGGTGGCCCAGTTTCTACTGGATAGGTACGATGATGCCGTTCTGATTATATAATATTTCAACATACTGATGGGTTATGGGTATTGTAGGACTATTCACCCAGTCAGTGAGAAAATGAAAGATGATGTCAAAATTATTGTCCATCGAGTGACATGATGAACATATTCCAGCATGTTTCGCTAAGCTACCAACTCTGTCAGCTAGGCTACAGTACTATGTGTGACACCGTTAGCTAGGCTGTTGTTATCGTTGACGGAGAAGACGCCATGGCTTGAAGTTAGCCAGCCGCTCTGATGCTACTTGTTGTTGGCAAATTGACGTGAGTGCTCGCGAATGCTCGTGAACTTCCGTGACCGCTGGAGACAGCGTGCGCTTTCATGTAGTCGTGAATCGTGTGAAGGCGTGGTTTCGAGGGGTGGGCTGAAGAGGAGGAGGCGGAGCCTTTGGGAGGAGGGAGGGAGTGTATATTTTCAAAATCTCACTTGAGTTGGATTGCCACCAAACCTTTAACTCGCCCTGACCCTAACAGTAAAGAACGCCAGACAGCTAGTTCATTCAAGACAAATAAAAACCAGCAACACCTTCTCATCCAACTGAAGTTGATTCTCCTGACTGATTGATTGAATGATTGATTGATTGATTGATTGATTCTCATGCATAATTCACACTACAACATCATCGTTTCTCCTTTGGGGATCACTGAAGCATCATCCAGCTGAACTCAGTCATGAGAAATGAAGACGTCAGCCTTCATATGGACGATGAGTCCAAACATGCTTCTGGTTTGTACGGAAAGTGTCTTCAAGACAAGAAGGGAAGGTCTTGGTCACAAGGTCACAAGACCTTGACCTTAGTCCTGGAGAAAATGCACTGAAGAGACTCAACAAAACCTGCAAACTGGACCTGTATCTCACACATCACAGCAGTTTCCTGTCAGGAGAAACTAAACAGCTGGAACCAAAGCAGGAACCCACTGGAGAGGTGTGCCCTACCTGCGGTCTGACGGACAGCGCTGCGCTGAACGCCTCCACCGCCTTGTTGAAGTCGGAGCTCAGGTTGAAGAGGACTCCCAGTCCGGTCTGGAGGTCCGGATCCACACAGTCCAGGTTCTGCAGAGCCGCTTCCTGGAAGAGGAGGAGCACTTCCTGGAGCTCGCACCTGCACACAAACACACACAGGTACGTGGAGGCGGGGACATGATCAGACGTCCCAGATACTGGATCTGTGTGGCCGCTAGAGGGACCCCAACATCCAGGACACCTGGAGCCTCACTGAAGCATCTGCCGATGAATAATAACGTTTAAAGCAGAATGAAGTAACCCAGTCATCATAAAGTAGCAGTTTCAGTTATCAAGGAACATTATTTTTAGGAACTGTGACCCATCTGGACCTGCTGTCAGCAGAAACCCACAAAGCTGCATCTGAATCCTGGGACGGCACACTGGCGAGTCAGCAGCATCTCACTTTACACCACTGCAGCACATATCAGCTGGGAACCGGGCCAACTCACAGAACCAGTCCAGGTTTGCACATTTTACATCCTGACAGAGGACGATACCTCAGCCAGGAGGCAAGGAGGTAAGAAACCAGAGGAAGAGAAAATGAGCAGATCTTTCTAGATCTTGGTAAACCACCTAAAAGATGAGTCACACTGAACATGTTAGTTTAAATCCTCATGGAAACTTGTGTAGGTTGGAAATGTAGTTGGCGAGAAAGCTGCAGCAAGACAGCCAGCGTGCCAGCAGGTGGTGCTAGACACCTCAAAACTGGAAACCTGGATTTCTTTAAGCATTTCACAGAAAAGAACTGAAATTAGAACTCAGATGAGCTCCGTCTGTATCTGTGACATCATCTCAGAGAGTTTCCTTGCCAATCTGCAGGTTAATAAAGTTAATAAAGTCAAAAATTCAGGTTCAAGTCAGTTTTCTTTCTCTCATTGGTGGAGTTGGGGGACTTTAATCCCCAACTCCACCAGGCAGGTTTGACACTAATGATCTCAGCTCGTCTCAGTGAGATGTCTCAGCTGGATCGATTCTGTTAGATCAACTTGAACTTGACTTGGAGATTCACAGATCTAGTCTTTCTGCTGGAGGCTGACGCCGCAGGTGTGAACCATTTGCTGTACCCTGGTTGTACCGTATCAGTAATATATACTGTATTTGCTCCGCTGCTACATCTCAGCTACATTCAGGAGGAGAAGGTACCCTAACCCTACTTGAACTCCTCTAGCAGATGGATTCACTCCGTCAGGTGTTCTTACCTGGCCAGTGTGGGGGACCGGGGGCCCCTGTGCGGCGTGGCCGGGGAGCCCCGTAGCGGGCTCCTGCTCTCCTGGACCAGGTGTCGGTACCGAGGGTTGTGGCCGATCCATCGGCGCAGAGCGTTGCAAGCCTCGCGCTGCATGCCGCTGTTGGTAAGGCTGACGGCCAGCGCCATGAGAGCCGGCAGGTTGTTGGGGCGGAGCTCCAGACACCTGTGGTGGGTGAGAGGGGAGGGTTTACTTCCATCAAATCAGTAAGAGCACCACTCACCACTAACCGACGACGCCTGACCTCTCCAGAGACACAATGGCGGCCTGTTCGTTCTCGTTCTCCGCCTGAGTCATTCCCAGCAGCTGCCATGCCTGAAAACACGACAAAGAGCAGCTTAAAAAAGAGCTCCTCCCACACATGGTCTCACCCTGTCAATCAATCACAACATACGCAAGTTGGTCACATGCAACCAAACGCATCATAAAAAAACAAAGCCTCAAGTTTACAGAAGAGTCAGGAACACAACAAGGGGTACCCCTGCTTTCATTCCTACGTTCTGATGAATAAAAACATAAAATGAACCAACTAGTTAGGTTTTCTGAACTCATGGTAGGGTACAGCCGAGTATCATCTGCAGAGCTGTTGAGAGCTTCTGCTGCTGCCTGATCAGAGGACGTGATGGAAGCACATTCAGGATGAAGAAGCTGTTGTTCAAGAACAGAGCCCTGTGGTACACCACCACCAACTGGAGTCCTGCCATAAAGACAATGACTAGCACCTCATTACAGTCAGGCTTAGCATTAGCCAAATGTAAGAGCAACATCAGCCCTTGATGGACTGACCATCAGTAGGTCTGCAGATCACTAGAAAAGAAGACATTTAGGTGTGTGTGTTAGCACAATGCCAAGAGGAAATGACATCAGCGGTGGTCTTAGAGAAGCAGTTGTACTGGAGATCAGGATGGAAAGGGTATCCGTCCAATCTGGTGTTCAGACGTCTACAGTGAGAAACAAGACGGCTGTCATTATTTCCAGGAGTGGACGTCCCGGCAGATTTACCTGAGGGTCAGACTGCAGGTTAGATGTTGAAGTCCATGACAGCAGAACTAGAAGAAGACTGAACCAGTATGGAAGTCATGGAAACATCATCTCAAGGGACTTTGCACAGATAATGATGACCTCAACTGAGATGATGTGAAGCTCCAAATTCCTTTAGAGCACAAGTGAGTTTTACAAAAGAATTACATGTGAACAAAGCAGCAGACCTGTAGAACCATGTCCTATGAACAGGTGAGACCAGAATGGAGCTGTTGGGCTGTTTGGTGGTGGAGGGGTGAGGATTTGGGTTTGATTGTTGCCACAGGACCTGGACCGGCAGTGGGACAAAAACGAGTCCATCAAATCACTGCTGCTTGCATTTTCTTTTCTTTTTGGCTTCACCTTTGTGAAATAAATAATGAGACGAAGCAGGCTCAGGTGTGTGATGCTCACCTCGGAGTCCTGCGGGTCCTGTAAGATGGCAGCCTCCAGCAGCAGCACAGCGGCGTTCAGGTCTCCCTCTCGGGCCTTTTCCTGACCCTCGGCGAAGACGTTGGGACTGTCTCTGTACGGGTTGTTGGTGTTGAAGAAGTAACCCTGAAGGACACGACAGAGAGAACCAAATAGTTTCAAACGGTTCCATCCAGGTCACCGGAGTCCCAAGTCCTTCAGCGTTCACGAGTGTCCATCAGGACACGAGGACAACACAGATGTTCATGACTGCTTCACTGAAATAAAACAAATACATGTTGGTCTAAAACTGGATGAAGGATCAAAACAAAACACTGATACATGAGCTCGAACAGTCAGGTCCCGTTGACCCGGTGAAACGATCTCAGGACAACATCTGGTTCTCCATTTACAACCATTCAGAGGTGCAGTTCCTTCAATGACCACTAGAGTCAGACTCCAACAGTGAGTCAATCTTCATAAACATACAGTCATGGAAAAAATTATTAGACCACCCTTGTTTTCTTCAGTTTCTTGTTCTATTTTAATACCTGGTACATCTAAAGGTACATTTGTTTGGACAAACATAACGATAACCACAAAGATTGCTCATAAGAGTTTTATTTAAGAGCTGATATCTTACCATTTTCCATGGTTTTCTTGATTATAACCTAAATCACTTAAGTTTTTACATCAATAGCTATGGCGTTGTACTGCCAAAAACACTGCTTTTATGCATTCAGTGTTTTCTTTTCTGTCTGTTTTAGTCACATGATGACGTTTAGTGGTACCAGGTATTAAAATGAACAAGAAAGTGAAGAAAAAATGGTGCTCTAATAATTTTTTCCATGACTGTATTTACAGCCTGGTACAAACGATAGTTTTGGTCTCTGTAGCAAATCTCACATCCATTAGTTAAAAACGCATAAAACCAGAAATGCGCATTAGTTAGGGTGGTGGTTTTTTAAGCGGCAGCTGCAGTATATCCCAGGGCATAAAACTGTGACCAACTGGTCGCCAAATGCGACCAAAATTTAACGATTTCAACCATTTTTTTCTGCCTTGTCGCCAGTGGCGAGGGACACAAAATCCACCATCAACTTAGAAAAAATTTTTTTTTTTTTTATGATTTCTGCACATTTGTCATGTGTCACCAAGGCAAACATATCTAAATAACTTAGAAACAAAGTTTTATTATTAGATATATATTATATATCGGAAAGTGGCACGCAGCACGTCGTTTGCCGGAAGTCATAACTACACATGCGCCTAAAAGTTAGACGAAGTTTATCTTTTAAAATGTTGATAGTTTTCAAAAAAAAAAAAAAAAGCAGTTACACGGAAGTGTGACTGTCCAAGTCAAGACCTCTGGCAGGACATTAAAGACACTGATTTACTCGGTCAGGACCAAAGTAGCGACCCACGCAGGACTCTGGGATGAACGGAAAGTTTAATGATGAAGAATGGGTTTGGGGTTTCCAGCACTTATGAGATCACATCAAGAAACCCCTGGCCCCTGCAGCTCCAGCTGTTCCAGCTGTGCTCTCTACCTGCTCTCCCTGTTTGTTGGTTTGTCTTTTCCTGTCCTCTTTATCTAAAATGGATAAACTCCAAGCAGCTCAAAGCACAGTCTTTCCTCTTTCTGGGAGCTTTTATTGTGAAACATCTGCAGGGACATGGTTAGGAAGGAAGCTGATCTGATGTTCAACACCATGTCCCCCCGGGGCGGGGGCTCCACCTCTGTCGCCATGGTGATGTAACAGCTCCAAGCAGGGTGGGATTAGAACAGGATTACTGAAGCCCATCGGTCTGGATGGAGACGCCGCAGTTAATCTGGTACCACGGGATAAAAAATCTGAGGATTAACGGCGACCGTCCACCTCAGCGATCATCTGTCTGTTACCAGGAAACACGTCCCCCCGTCTCTACTGGGAAGACGGGACATCTGACAGGTGTGTCTGGACCTCAGGGCCAGTGCAGTCGGATTATTCAGCACCTGCTGAGTGCCGAGTCACACCAGCGCACGATCACATGACCGAAATGACCTGCGAACTCTCCCAGAGCTCGTTACCCTCAGACCAAGATGGGAACGTCAGGAAGGTAAAGACGGCCGCCACGCGCTCAGATCGTCCTCACGTGGTGCATGTTGGTGCGTGCACGTGGTGCAGCCTCGGTTGCGGTTTGATTCCAGTTCAGACGTGTTGCAGCCACGAGCCGTTGAGCCACAGCTACATTCCTGGTCCAGATGAGCTGAGCAGCTGGAAACGAAGCCACTGGACGTCGTTTCTTACTCTCTTTTCCCACGTTTACGCTCTCCTTTCACAACCCACAATGCACTGCCACAGCACAGGTGAACAAGGCAACCTGACCAGGACACGGAGCATCACGTGGAGGAGAACCCAAACTAGAAGTTTACATGACGTGCAGAAGCTCCACATGCAGCGTAATAACCAGCTTGGACCGGTGCTGCCACCTACTGAGGGTTTCTCAGTACCCGGGTTTCCCCAGTTCGGTTAGTCGGCGTCATGACTGGGACTGCAGGGATCCGGAGAAACCAGCAGTCGGGTGTTTCTGATCACAGCCTGCCGCCTCCATCAATGGTTCCTTCTCCAGAGCAGTTCAAGGACCATTCAACCGCTTTCAAGAGCAGCAAGTCCTTCTTATACAATAACTGAGACCGCTTAAACCTGGATGAGATTATCTCCTAGACACTAAGAACTATATAAAATACAGTTTTCGGTTGAAGAAACCTTCATTTTGCCCTAAAAGCAGTGGCATGGCTCCTTGTCCTTCTGGCTCCTTGATACGGTTCTGGACAAGGACCGGGTTAGCATTAGCTCGCTGATTATTAGTGCTGGCCCATCCCATTCTAACTGACTGAAACCGGCCCTGATCGCCACCACTCCATCACGCTGGAGTTTCAGAAGGTAGCACCCCCCCTCCCCAGGAAGGAGGAGAACTGAGGTGGACCCCAGAGGAGGGGGAGGTCTGGGCCTTCTGCCCAGCCCCAGGTGAGCGTAGATTAGTGGATGGATGGGTGGCAGGATGGCCCAAACCCTTCTGAGGACACATGGTCGCCATAAAGCTCAAAGCTCTGAGTTCATTAAAGCAAGGGAAGGGTCAGCGTTACCTTCTCCACAGGTGAGACGGTGGGCGGGACGGGCCGCTGGCCCTCGGACTCCTCCAGCCAGTTCCTCCGGGCGAGCTCCTCCCACTCCGCCTGCATCTTATCCCAGAACTCCGTGTCCGACTGGAACGAATAAACAGCAAAACTTTAGCCGAGCCTCATAACATTCCTACGTCTCCCATGATGCACCTGAGCAGTCTGATCTGTGTCTGCTGGGTTCTGAGGATTACATGGTACTTCCTCTACGTTTTCTTGAACAGAATTGGGCCAAAACAACCTCAGACAAACAATAATCTCGAACCTTTTTTATCATTATGTTGTTTACTGAACAAAAATGAAGCCAAAAGCAAAAGAAGACACGCCATATCACTACCCCTCCACCACCGTGCCTGATATGTGTTTCTGCTGAAATGCTGCTGTGTTTTCTCCAGACAAGGTGCTGCACCTTCAAGGTTACACATCCTGACTTCCAAAGGTTCAGTTTTTTTAATTTCTTTTGATTGTTCCTGAGCTGCAGCAGCTTCATCCATAAGAAGATCACCATGTCTGAGTACAAAGAGCTGAACAAACACTGTTTATGTTGTGATAAAATGAGGACTAAAATCTGAGAGCAGATTAAACTCAGAAACCATCAGCGGTGATTAAGAGACGCTTCAATCAGCGACGCTGTGATTGGTTGACTGAGCTGATGGGATTGAAGAGCAGAGGAGCAACTCATCAACACGAGAGAACATCTGCACTTTAATCACTGAGAGACCTTCATCGTCCCTGAGTCACCATCAAACCTGAGGCAAGACCTGATCCACCCTGAGGCATGGCAAGACCTGAACCACCCTGAGGCATGGCAAGACCTGAACCAACCTGAGGCATGGCAAGACCTGAACCACCCTGAGGCATGGCAAGACCTGAACCACCTGAGGCATGGCAAGACCTGATCCACCCTGAGGCATGCCAAGACCTGATCCACCCTGAGGCATGCAAGACCTGAACCACCCTGAGCATGGCAAGACCTGAACCACCCTGAGGCATGGCAAGACCTGATCCACCCTGAGGCATGCCAAGACCCAAGATGCCAAGACCTGAACCACCCTGAGGCATGGCAAGACCTGAACCACCCTGAGGCATGGCAAGACCTGATCCACCCTGAGGCATGGCAAGACCTGAACCACCCTGAGGCATGGCAAGACCTGACCCACCCTGAGGCATGGCAAGACCTGATCCACCCTGAGGCATGGCAAGACCTGACCCACCCTGAGGCATGGCAAGACCTGAACCACCCTGGGGCATGGCAAGACCTGATCCACCCTGAGGCATGGCAAGACCTGAACCACCCTGAGGCATGGCAAGACCTGAACCACCCTGAGGCATGGCAAGACCTGATCCACCCTGAGGCATGGCAAGACCTGACCCACCCTGAGGCATGGCAAGACCTGATCCACCCTGAGGCATAGCAAGACCTGATCCACCCTGAGGCATGGCAAGACCTGATCCACCCTGAGGCATGGTCAGACCTGAGACCTGAACCTTCCTGAGACCTGAACCTTCCTAAGCATGGTCAGACCTGAGACCTGAACCTTCCTGAGACCTGAACCTTCCTAAGCATGGTCAGACCTGAGACCTGAACCTTCCTGAGACCTGAACCTTCCTAAGCATGGTCAGACCTGAGACCTGAACCTTCCTAAGCATGGTCAGACCTGAGACCTGAACCTTCCTAAGCATGGTCAGACCTGAGACCTGAACCTTCCTAAGCATGGTCAGACCTGAGACCTGAACCTTCCTAAGCATGGTCAGACCTGAGACCTGAACCTTCCTAAGCATGGTCAGACCTGAGACCTGAACCTTCCTAAGCATGGTCAGACCTGAGACCCAGGCAGTTCAGGAAACTTCATTACATCAACATGTTTGGATTTTACCAGTTTATTCCCGTATGTTCAGTTCATTTTCTCTCATCTCTCCAGTGATTCCTGAACACAGTTACAGTGACTGTAGAGCTGCCGTTAGATGGAGATGAGGCAACAGCTGTACACATCTGGAAAAGCAACCGCATCAATTAACCAACGTGGGCAATCCAAAGTACCCCTCACTGCTTTCACAGCAGGACAGTTCCTGATGATCTGATCATCCAGACCTCTAGATGTTTGGACAGTCTGCTGGTCTGGGGCATTCAGGTCTGTGTGAACACAACGCCAAGAGGGAAAGACATCCTCAATGATCTTAGAGAAGCAGCTGTTCCTGCACATTAATACGTCTAAAGGTTTGAAATAACTTGTTCAGTGTGACATCACAGCGTGGCATGATGCACGTCTGTCCCACCGGGACAGGAAGTTACGATGGCAGGTTTCCTGTTCTAACGTGGCCTCATCTTTGTTCAGTAAATAACCACTGTGTTTGTCTACGTTCAGATGGTGGCAGGAGGCACCACCACGGCTGTACCAGGGATGAGATCTATTTATTCATGTGTGTGGAGCCTGATCTGATCTGATCTGATCTGATCTGATCTGATCTGATCTGATCTGATCTGATGAAGAACCTGACGCGTCGTTAAGGACTCTGAAAATGAAACTGATCTGGAGTGGGCCTGCTGTCAGCTGATCTGAGGTCAGCGTGGCTCATCTGCTGAATCAGAGTCCTTAGAGGACGCTCAGGTGGCAGGAGGTCTGACGGCGAGCAGGCGGGACATCGGAGCCGCTTGTTCCCGTCAGCAGAACGCCAGCTGAGACGGAGGACGGCGTGGACACGAGTACCTCGACCGCAGCCTTCGCCCGCACGAACTCGTCCTCCAGAGACTCGTTTCTGACCAGCAGAGAGCGAGTCCGTCTGCGCTGTTTGGACCCGCTGCCATCCTGGAGCACACACACACACACACACACACACACACACACAGGAAGGTCAGCCAGCAGATGTCAGTGGGAAAGTCAAACAGAAGCTATAAAAGTTGTGAACAAAGTCAGAGCTTCTTCTGCAGCAGGAGCACCGAGTTGACCCCTAGTTGACTAAAAGATGACGTTTCTCTCTTGTTCTTGTTTTGCTTCACCAGGGGTTCATATTTCTTCTTCCTCAGTCTTCTCCATCCCGAGGGACGGACTATTAAAAGCCCAAACCCTGAATTCCTCAAGGGTTAGGACGACTAAGGCAGTCCACATCATCTGTGAACGTATGGTGCTTTGTGCTGACTGTAACTTTGGATCTATGGAAGAGGACAGAACTGGACGAAGACACAAGTGGGCTTATGGAGTCCAGTTTTAACCAACGTAGTATAGAACCAGAACCAGTCCTGAGGTGGGTTACTGCAGCGCACCTGCACCGGCGACGTGAAGTCCAGGTCATCGAAGCTGTGGACGTCCAGATGGGTCTTTGTCAGCGGATCAGTTTTAAACTCTGCGGACCTGAAGAGGAACAGACAGAGTTGTTAGTAACATGTTCATTAGATAGAAGGTTAACACTGCAGATGAATGATGGACCTGTTGTCATTACATACTTTCATTTAAATAGCACCTAATGGAAGTTTGTACGGAGTGAAAACTAACGGCCCCGATACAGAACCCTGTAGAACACCATGACCATGAACAACCTGGAATCCATCTGTTAACTCAGCCTTCAACCAGGTCCTGTAACTCCAATAACACATTCCTGACTCTGTTTCCAGAACAGTGATGCAAATAAAATCAGAACACAGTGATTTCCTGATTTTCTGGTCACAGTAGCGTTTAGACAACATGTAAAATGTTGAAAGTGAGACATTTTGCTATCTCATGAAATATATCAGCTTCATTTTAAATTTGATGGCAACAACATGTGAGAAAAAAAAGTTGGAAGACAACTGGAAACGTCGATGGTAGTAAAACGAAACACGTTGGAGGAACATTCAGCAGCTACTTCTGACAACAAGCAGCTGGTCAGTAAATGGAGAAGACATGTCTACTACAGTTTAAAATGGACAGAAACAAACTGTCCCCTGGTCAGATAAATCCAAATGTGACATTCTTTCGGCTGTTCCAGATCTCCAACAGCTGTTTTTTGATCTCCAACAACTGTTTTAGGTCTCCACCAGCTGTTCCAGATCTCCAACAGCTGTTCCAGGTCTCCAACAGCTGTTTTAGATCTCCACCAGCTGTTCCAGATCTCCAACCAGCTGTTCCAGGTCTCCAACAGCAGTTTAGATCCCCACCAGCTGTTCCAGATCTCCAACAGCTGTTGCAGATCTCTAACAGCTGTTCCAGATCTCCAACAGCTGTTCCAGGTCTCCAACAGCTGTTTTAGATCTCCACCAGCTGTTCCAGATCTCCAACAGCTGTTCCAGATCTCCAACAGCTGTTCCAGATCTCCAACAGCTGTTCCAGATCTCCAACAGCTGTTTCAGATCTCCACCAGCTGTTTTTGATCTCCAACAGCTGTTTCAGATCTCCAACAGCTGTTCCAGATCTCCAACAGCTGTTTCAGATCTCCACCAGCTGTTTTAGATCTCCAATAGCTGTTTTTTGATCTCCAACAGCTGTTTCAGGTCTCCACCAGCTGTTTTTTGATCTCCAACAGCTGTTTCAGGTCTCCACCAGCTGTTTTTTGATCTCCAACAGCTGTTTCAGGTCTCCACCAGCTTTTTTTTTTTTATCTCTAACAGCTGTCTCAGACCTGTAACAGGAGGGTGAGGGTGTTGTCCATGTCTGTTCATCCTCATCATCATCCTCAGACTGTTCTACTAGAGGAGACCGGGAGGACAGTTCTGGTCCTGCATGTGAGCTCAGTTTCTCTTTGATTGTGATGAACTAAGAGAACATGTGGATTCACCTGTACATAAGGTTCAGAACATCTGGATCTGTTGGTGTGTACGGACATTTCCATGAGAAGATTTACAATGAGATCCACCAAGTCTGAGTCCATTAGGATCCTGGGTGGCTGAGCCGTCCCAGCCCTATATCAGATTAGAGGGAGACATTTGTCTCCCATAACTCCATGACTGGTCTCCTCCGTTTTCAGGTGCACGTGAACTTTAGCTAAAAAAGAAGTGGATGCTAATACAGGAACACACATCTGGCTGAATCAACCTTTGTGAGAAATGCTGCTGTCATCAAATTTAAAACCACCATATTTCTTTCTATGTAGCAACACCGCTTCTGACCACATGGGGGCATAACGATCCACTGTGTTGACAAAAGAACCATTGACAGAACTGGGCCTGTGAGTCGGGACAATCCAGTACATCTTCTTCTACCAGTTTGTCCCTAGTGGAGGTCAGTCAGTCCATCACATAGATCTGTGGGAGGTAGAACGTTCCAAGTCTCGTAGCAGCAGCAGGATCTGGACCCGGGAACATCTGGAACCTTCTGGCTGGTTTCAGATCCCAGCCAGAGAGGCTGGAGCCAGGACACTGATGGCCTAAAAAAACTAACATTAAAATCTTAAAATCAATTCTAAAACAAGCCAGGAGCTGATGGAGAGCTGATGGGAGGAATGTGGACCCGTCCTGGAGCAGCAGCGTTCTGACCCAGCTGAGGGCTTGGTGGTGTTTCCAGAGGGGTCTAAAACCGGAGAAGTGATGATCTATGGGGTTCGGGGTTGACACATGCCCTTGACCTTTGAACTGTTGCCCTCGTGTGTTCAGAGGTGGTATTACAACATACATCAGATGTGTTTTCTGTCATACTGGCCGCGGTTACATGATGTTTTTTAATTCGGAATTAATTATTCCGAATTAAATAATTCCGAATTAAACTATTTTCCTTCGAGTTTACATGGAAATAGTAATTCCGAATTGAGGTTTACATGGAAAACACGTTTGTTCGGCTTTATCCAACTCCACTTTAGGTCTGGGGGTTGAGAAGGGTTCTGATTGGATAGGGGGGTCGGACGTCTTTACATCTACCAGAAGAAAACAAACTTAGCAACAACTCGGTTAGCAACAACATTCCACTTATTTTAGACCTGGGTGGCGTCTCTATCTGCGAAACCTCCTTCATTTAACCTGGCCGCTACAACTTTGAAAAGCTCACAATTTTTATGTTCCTGCCATCTGTTCTTTTAATTATTTCCAGTTCCTTCAAGCTATTTATTAAATAAATTGTCTCTGCTCTTGAACACCGTTTACTGCGTGCTGCCATTTTAAAACTTTGTTTTGAAAACAAGCCCAGCGCGGAATATAAGCGTCATGGCGACAGACGGGCGAGAGAACTAGCATGCGCAGAAAGACGGGAATTAATTTAAACAGGAATGAGTGTAAACATGACCGCGGAATTATTCTATTCAGAATTAAAATGGGAATAAACCAGCCACTTACTTCGGAATTAAGTTTAATTCGGAATTGACATTTTCATATGGAATTAGGTGTTTACATGGTAACTTTTATTCGGATTTAATTCTGAATTAAAGTGGGTCAGGACACATCTGCTGATATCTGTGGAGGTTTCTTACCACAGCAGTTCGCTGGACGAGTGGCGGGAGGTGCATCTCTTCTCGTATCTCCTCCTGCGTCCTCCGTCCTCCACGTCCACGCTCAAGTCGTCCCATTTGTCCAGAGGAGACGACAGACCGACTGCAGATGTGGACAGACACACCTGACGTGAACTCATCCTCCAGATGTTCACAGCTGGGTTCAGAAGAGCCTGGCAGCTCTGTGGCTCGCTGACTTCAAAGCTTTTAACTAAATGAGCAGTGGGAGTCTGACGATGCGGACCAGACATCTCCATGACGACCTGAGCAGGTATTTATAGCTCTTTGATTTTAATTATAATTAGAAACAAAGCTTTTACTCCAGCACAGATGTCAGACTGCTGTTTTACCAGGATCAAACCTGACAGGATGATGAAACTACCAGCTGCTGGTTCCAGGCTGGTCTGGAGTTGAAGCTTTGGACCCTCCAGAAACTCCAACTAAGAGCCCAACCGAGCAGAACCAGAACCAGAACCAGAACCAGCCACCACGAGCTCCTCCTCTGAGGCCAACAGAGGCATCATGTTTCCAAAGTCATCAAACTGGACCTCGAAGACCCCAGAGACCCTGAAGACCCTGAAGACACTGAAGACACTGAAGACCCTGAAGACCCCGGAGACCCTGAAGACCCTGAAGACACTGAGGACACTGAAGACCCTGAAGACCCCGGAGACACTGCAGACCCTGAAGACCCTGAAGACACTGAAGACCCCGAAGACACTGACGACACTGAAGACACTGAAGACCCTGAAGACACTGCAGACCCTGAAGACACTGAAGACCCTGAAGACACTGCAGACCCTGAAGACCCTGAAGACCCTGAAGACACTGAAGACACTGAAGACCCTGAAGACCCTGAAGACACTGAAGACACTGAAGACCCTGAAGACCCTGAAGACCTGAAGACCTGAAGACCCTGAAGACCCTGAAGACCCCGAAGACACTGCAGACCCAGAAGACCCCGAAGACCCGAAGACACTGAAGACCCTGAAGACCCTGAAGACCCTGAAGACCCTGAAGACACTGCAGACCCAGAAGACCCCGAAGACCCCGAAGACACTGAAGACCCTGAAGACCCTGAAGACCCTGAAGACCCTGAAGACCCTGAAGACACTGAAGACCCCGAAGACCCTGAAGACCCTGAAGACCCTGCAGACACTGAAGACCCTGAAGGCCCCGAAGACACTGAAGACCCTGAAGACACTGAAGACACTGAAGACCTTGAAGACCCTGAAGACACTGAAGACCTGAAGACCCTGAAGACACTGAAGACCCTGAAGACCCTGAAGTCAATGCCTGGATGGTCTTAGTTTCTGTTACAACCACTGGAGTCACAGTTATTTCGTTCAACACCAGTCCCCTCATATGTGGACCATCTGAGGGGCTTCTGGGAGGTCACTGACCACCAGTTCATGGATCCTTTAGGATGACCAAAACTACTGGGTTCCATCTGGGTCAGGACAGTACTTTTATGTACCTTATCAGGTAAAAGGATATAAAAGCACCAGATCAAAGGTGTCTTGTGTTGTAAACTGGACCAGCAGACCACCGGACTGGTCTGAGGTTCAGGCTGAGGACAGCAGCACCATGGTGATTATGTGGACCAAAGAGGAACTATGACCCGATCTTGACCCATTTTACAACATCTGCTGCCACGTGACTTGATTCAGGAGCACGTGATCAACATGAGACGATGCCAGATGTTGACTGAACTTCTTGTCACATCCATTTATCAGCCTCCAACTCCAGCTCCAGAAAAGCTACGATGCTGCGTAAAACGTAGGTAAAACCAGAATGCAGTGATGGTCAGATCTAATGAATCCATATTTTATTCCAGTAGAACATCAAGAACATTTCAGATGTTAAACTGAGACATTTCAGCATCTCATGAAGATATCGTCTCATTCTGACTTTGATGACATCAGCTCATCTCTGAACAGTTTCTTATAGAAACGTGGCCCGCGGGTCACCGTGACCCGTTTGTTTGAATGATGCTAAGTTCCATGTGTCCGTAACTCCTCTGGAATGTGTAATATATTATCACTCAGAGGTTAATCGTTATGATTTGGGGACACGTAGCTGTCAAAGGCTTAGTTGTTATTGAGACAATGCGTTAAAAGTAATTGCGCCTGATTTGCTCGTTGTCATTTCCGGACATGGGCTCATCCTCTATGTGAGTAAATGATCATCTCTGCTTGTATATAATGGGGATTAAATCCACTTCTGCACTCTCGTCCGTGGTCAAGTGTCTTCTGTAATTGACTTTTCGGTAAGCTCCGCCCCCTCCCTAGTTACTGTTGCTAGGTCGGACATTCTCGCTGCTCCTCCATTAAGGACAATGTTATTTTGCCATTTTTCCGATGCCTATCAACCATATTTACATCACACTAGAATAACGCCGTGGTGAAATATTGCTGCTGGGGACCTGCAACAGTGACTCGAGGTGTCCAGAACGTTTGGAGGGACATTTTTATTCTCTTTCCCAAACCAAAACAAATGCTGGAGAATGCAGCTGTAGTTTCAGTTGTGTCCGTCCACACAAGCAACTGAACGTGGGGAAAGTTAAAAGACACACCAACATTTACTCCAAGGTAAGTTTACTTTGTTTATTAGATGATTGATTTAACCACCGTTTAGTAAAAGTAATGATATGATTTAGCAGCAGGGAGGGTGATGAGTGAAAACATCTCTGTTAGCATTCCGGCTAGCTCCTCATTGTCTATATTTGTAGACAACGATGAGCCTGCTTTGTTGTCTACAAATATATATGGCCCTGGATATTTATTTTGTTAGGTATAAGGTGAGGCTAGTGATGTTAAAGTCACTTTATTAATTATAATAATACTATGTTGCGACTGTCTGATTTTAACATAGCTCTGGTGTGGGACAGACCTACGGACCAGAGCTAATGCTAATGCTAACAGAGATGTTTTTACTCATCACCCTCCCTGCTGCTAAATCATATCATTACTTTTAGTAAACAGTGGTTAAACCAATCATCTAATAAACAAAGTAAACTTACCGTTGAAGTAAATGTAGGTGTGTTTTTTAACTTTCCCCACGTTCAGTTGCTTGTGTGGATGGACACAACTTAACTAAACTTCTCCCAACCATCCAAGGGCAGTTTGGTGGTGAAGAATGCTTTCCCAGCATGATGCAGAACCTTGTCATAAAGCAAAAGTCATAACGAAATGGCTCGGGGAACAAAACATTAAGATGTTGGGCCCTTGACCAGGAAACTCCCCGGATCTTAATCCCATTGTGGTCGATCCTCAAGAGGCGGGTGGACAATCAAAAACCCACAAATTCTGACAAACTCCAAGCATTGATTATGCAAGAATTGACTGGCATCAGTCAGGATTTGGTCCAGAAGTTGATTAACAGCATGTCAGGGAGAACTGCAGAGGTCTGGAAAAAGAAGGGTCACCACTGCAAATATTGACTTATTGCATGAATTATGTCTAATTCTCAGTAAAAGCTTTTGAAACTGATGTAATGCTTTTAATTGTATTTCATTATAACATAGAAACACCTGACAAAAACATATAAAAACTCTGAAGCAGCAGACTTTGTGAAAATGTAATATTTGTGTCATTCTCAAAACTTTTGGCCACGACTGTACACAGACAGATAAACGGCGGTTAAAACATTAGCTCCTTGGTAAAAACGGAGGTAAAAATCGCCAGCAGACTGCAAAAGATGTTCTGGTCCGGTTCCAAACTGACCGGTTTTTGGAGTACAATATTTGTTACACTGGGGGAAGCACTCAATACACGTTTTGACCTGTACATTGACCTTATTAGCCAGGAGGTTGGTACTCCTTAACTAAGTGCACCCAATTTAGCATTTAGCAGAAGTCACCTGAGTCCAGCGAGATCCTCTCAGGTGTTCTGGGACTGCCAGACAGGTGTTGCACCTCCACCTGGATCAGCTCCGTCTCCTCGGTTCTGGCTCGGCGTCGGGGACTCTTGGAGCTGGCCTTCCTCCTCAGAGGACTTCTCCTGTGGTCCTTGCTGGTTCTGCCGCTGCTGTTCTCCCCGGAGTCGCTGAGATCCACCAGGTCCAGAGCTGTGGACAGAACTGCAGAGCAGTGGGACAGTTAACACTCACAAACTGAACCTGGAGTCTGACTTTCCTGATCCAGGGTTCAGGTTCTCAGATGTTCACCACCACTGCTCACTGGGTTTATATCAGTTGGTCAACGGGTCAGAACTGGTGCAAACAGATCAAACGTTTGTGATGTCGCTCCTCATGGTCACCGACTCAACTGAGCTGAGGTCTGGAGTTGATGGTGTTGACGCCACAAAACTTCAGCCGTCTCAGACAAAACGCGTCCGTGGCAGCTCAGAGACGGCGGTACATCTCACTGTGAGACGGGAACGGATGTCAAGCAGTGTCAGAACGTCGCTGCGCTATGATCGCTGTCAGCAATCCAGCCAATAGGAGCGCAGCAGGAAATGACGTAAACACCAGCACAGTAAGAAACGTGGCGCCAGATGAAACGAAGGAACGGAGAGGAAACGTACATGGAGCTCAGACAAAGAAGATTTTATTCCTTTTCTTTTCAAACGCATGAACATCAAGAGCTAAGTGGAGTTGTTGGTGCGTTGGTACCATAGCGGGTGATGACGCTGGATTTAGAAATAGACTTGGCCACGCCTCCATGTACAGTCACGGAAAAAATTATTAGACCACCATTTTTACTTCACTTTCTTGTTCATTTTAATACCTGGTACCACTAAACGTCATCATGTGACTAAAAAAGAAAGAAAAGAAAACACTGAATGCATAAAAGCAGTGTTTTTGGCAGTACAACGCCATAGCTATTGATGTAAAAACTTAAGTGATTTAGGTTATAATCAATAAAACCATGGAAAATGGTAAGATATCAGCTCTTAAATAAAACTCTTATGAGCAATCTTTGTGGTTATCGTTATGTTTGTCCAAACAAATGTACCTTTAGTTGTACCAGGCATTAAAATGAACAAGAAACTGAAGAAAACAAGGGTGGTCTAATCAATTTTTTCCATGACTGTATGTTCCACGGCAGCGGAGCTCACAGTAGATTTATCACCTACTGATGTGATAAGATTTGATGAGACACGCCTGAACGCCAACACACCTGTTTGAGGAACACCTGCTGCTGATGACCTCAGAGAGGATGAGTGAACGAGCGCTACTGCAGTTCTGAGATGGAAACCAAAATGGACGAGTCCGGTCTTCAGAGGAACCCATGCCTCCCCTCAGAACATGACTGATTCATCTGAGCCAGTCATCCAGGAACTTGACATCTCTGTGTCGGTGAATCTGTCGGAGACCATTCTGGTGCTCCATATCTCAACTTGGCTGCTGAAGTCCTGGAAGTGAAACCCTGGTACTCCTCGTCTCTGAAACATCACACCATCCCTGCATCACATCCTCGTGATCAATATATACGATAACTGAGGAAGGAGATGATAACTGCCCTTTAACCATCTTCATCAAGGCAGCAGGAGGATGGGGGGATGAAATTTCAGCCGCTCCTTCCTGGCGCATGCTGACTTTTATGTAAATACAGACATCAGTGGAGCTGACTCATGCTGCTAACGAGGAGGACGAGGTCATAGGTGGTAATTAATGACGGGGGGGGGGGGGGGGGGGGGGCGGGGGGGGGCACCTGCAGAGTCAGAGGTGACAGATGGACACAGAAGAAGGAGGAGGACAGATAAGGAGACGGGGAGGAGGAGGACAGCAGCCAATCAGGCTCCAGCTTTTCAGTCCACAGAGTCGAATCCAGAACCCCAGGAGGACCAGATCCGTCAGCAGGTTCTGCTCCAGTCCAGACCGTCACAGGGACGGCCTCGGCTCTGACTCATCCAGAACCTTCAGTTCTGCAGTTAGACATATTCCTGTCAGGTCTCTGACTGAGCTGATGATGCATTTCATCAGCTCAGAACCAGAACCAGTCTGAAACCAGGACCAGTCAGAATCCCACCAGGACCAGTCAGAAATGTTCATCAATGTGCATTGTCCCTGAACAAATAAACTTGAAATAAATAAAATAAATCCCAACAGGACCAGTCAGAAAAACACCAGGACCAGTCTGAGACCCACCAGGACCAGTCTGAAACCAGGACCAGTCTAAAACCCACCAGGACCAGTCTGAAATCACGACCAGTCTGAGACCTGCAGGACATGTCTGAAACTAGGATCAGTCAGAAACCCACCAGGACCAGTCAGAAACCTGCCAGAACCAGTTTGAGACCTGCCAGGACCTGCTAAAACTTGCCAGGACCAGTCAGAAACCTGCCAGAACCAGTTTGAGACCTGCCAGGACCTGCTAAAACTTGCCAGGACCAGTCAGAAACCTGCCAGGACCAGTCAGAAATGTTCATCAATGTGCATTGTCCCTGAACAAATAAACTTAAAATAAATAAAATAAATCCCACCAGGACCAGTCAGAAAAACACCAGGACCAGTCTGAGACCCACCAGGACCAGTATGAAATCACGACCAGTCTGAGACCTGCAGGACATGTCTGAAACTAGGATCAGTCAGAAACCCACCAGGACCAGTCAGAAACCTACCAGGACCAGTTTGAGACCTGCCAGGAGCAGTCTAAAACCAACCACACCCAGTCAGAAACTGGCCAGGATCAGTCTGAAACCCACCAGGACCAGTCAGAAACCTGCCAGAACCAGTTTGAGACCTGCCAGGAACAGTCTAAAACCAACCAACAACCAGTCAGAAACTGGCCAGGACCAGTCTGAGACCTACCAAGACCAGTCTGTTACCCACCAGGACCAGTCTGACACCTGGCAGGACTAGCCAGAAACCTTCTGGGACATGCTGAAACCTGCCAGGACCAGTTTGAGACCTGGCAGGACCAGTCAGAAACCCACCAGGACCAGTCTGAAACCTGCAACGACCAGTCAGAAAGCAAGACCACTCTGAAACCCACCAGGAGCAGTCTAAAACCAACCACACCCAGTCAGAAACTGGCCAGGACCAGTCTGAGACCAACCAGGACCAGTCTGAAACCCACCAGTCAGAAACCTGCCAGGACCAGTCTGCGACCCACCAGGACCAGTCTGACACCTGGCAGGACCAGCCAGAAACCTTCTGGGACATACTGAAACCTACCAGGACCAGTTTGAGACCTGGCAGGACCAGTCTGAGACCTGGTTGGTAACTTCCCATGCTCCCTCCAGGACCCTTGTGAGGGTCTAGAGCTGGTCCAGTGTTCCAGGACCAGGACAGAACTCACATTGTTCCTCCTGAATCTGGGATTCGACATTCAATCGGACTCTCTTCTCCAGCGGACCTGCATAGACCTGACCAAGGAGGCTGAGGAGTATGATTCTCCTATAATTGGAACACACCCTCCAGTCCCCCTTCTTAAAAAAGGGGAACCACCACCCCTGGTCTGCCAATCCAGAGATACTGCCCCGATTTCCATGCGGTGTTGCAGAGACATGTCAATCAAGACAGTCCTGCAAGATCCAGAGCCTCCAGGAACTCAGGGTGGATCTCCTCCACCCCTGAAGTTCTGCCACCGTGCAGCTTCTTAACTACCTCAGTGACCTCAGCTCCAGTAATGGACGCGTCCACCCCCAAGTCCACAGGCTCAGCATCCTCTACGGAAGACATGTTGGTGGGACTGAGAAGGTCCTCGAAAGTATTCCTTCCACCGCCAAATGACATCACCAGTTGAGGTCCAGTTGAGGTCCTCTACCAGACGTTCCCTGCAAACCCTCACTACACGTTTGGTCCTACCAGGTCTGACCAGCATCCCCCCTCCATCTGATCCAACTCACCCTAACCCTAACCCTAACCCTAACCAGCGAGTGAGGTGCACACACGCGTGACCAGGAGACCGTTAAATGTTAAATGGAGAGTAACTCGCATGTCCAGTGGAAAAAAGTTGAATAAGGAGTGAAATAATAAAACCAGACTTGTCAGAGCCAACATGTCGGTTTGAGCATCTGTTTGGGTCTGCGGCTCAGTGATCGTCACGTGCACACTCCCAGCAGCGCTGTCTGGGTGCAGCTGGAGGAGGCTACTGCAGCACAGAAGCTGCAACCATGAAGAGCAGTGGGTTCAACTGGGACGTCAAGAGGAGGACTGGGAACAAACCACCGTCAGCAGGAAGGAGGGGGTCATTAGTGGGAGGATACCTGCGGTGTTGGAGGTGGGGGCTCGGGTGGAGGCAGCGTCGCTCCGGCTCTCCAACAGGAAGTCATCGATGGAGGGGCTCAGCAGGGGGCGACTCTCCTGCTGCTCGCCGACCAGCTGGAGGGCAGACAAGGTTAGAAAAGATGGAAGAGTGATCAGAGGCTGGTCTAAAGCTTCCAGGACAGACAGAAAGACCGTAACGGCTGATCTGACCAGAGTTTAGGGAAATAAGACCAGTGTGGACATATGGGTCAGGTCCAGCTAACCACAGAGCACATCTGGGAAAACTTTTCTAGAAACTTCCACGAAACATGACGAACTCTGGCAGTATCCCAGTTTCAGTGGGATTTAACGGGAATTAAATGGACATTTGTGCTCATTTATAAACTTAAGTTTGATGATGAGCAGACATACGTTTATTCTGATGAGTCCAGAGCCCAGGAACCAACCACTTCAACAATAACGTTGGAAAGTCACCACTTTAGAGCCGTAATTCTGCCAGAAGTCATAATGCTATGAGGATAAGGCTGTAGTTTTAAAATGTCAAAAATAAAGTTCAAATTCTACAAGAATTATGACAATAACTCATCTCATTCAAGGAAGGTTTGACATTTACGAGCAAAATGGTTAATTTAATAATAATAATAACTGTGACTGTAAACTTCTGACTTTATTTTTGCACTTTCACTTCCAGTTCAATTCCAGTTCAGTCCAGTTTGTCTGAATTCATATATTCATTAAAACCCCAAATCAAAATCTTCACTTCAGTAACCTGACAACTTTATTCTCATAAATCTATGACCTTTATTCTTGTAAATTCACAACTTAGATCATGTGAGATAAAAACTTTCTTCTCAAACATTTATAACCTGTTGCTCATAAATTCGTTTCGCAATCTTCATAGATTTATGGCCTTATTGTAGCATCGGCCCGCAGCTTTGGGTCGGACTGGTGCTCCTGATGAGGTACACGTGCATGACCGTACGAGTGTGAGGTACACACGTGCATGACCGTACGAGTGTGAGGTACACACGTGCATGACCGTACGAGTGTGAGGTACACGTGCATGACCGTACGGGTGTGAGGTACACACGTGCATGACCGTACGAGTGTGAGGTACACACGTGCATGATCGTACAAGCGTGAGGTACACACGCGCATGACCTTACGAGGGTGAGGTACACGTGCATGACCGTACGGGTGTGAGGTACACACGTGCATGACCGTACGAGTGTGAGGTACACACGTGCATGACTGTAAGAGTGTGAGGTACACACGTGCATGACCGTACGAGTGTGAGGTACACACGTGCATGACCGTACGAGCGTGAGGTACACAAGTGCAGGTACATGAGGTACACACGTGCATGAATGTACGAGCGTGAGGTACACACGTGCATGAATGTACGAGCATGAGGTACACACGTGCATGACCGTACGAGCGTGAGGTACACATGCATGACCGTACGAGCATGAGGTACACGTGCATGACCGTACGAGCGTAAGGTACACACGTGCATGGCCGTAAGAGTGTGAGGTACACACGTGCATGACCGTACGAGCGTCAGGTACACACGTGCATGAATGTACGAGCGTGAGGTACACACGTGCATGAATGTACGAGCGTGAGGTACACACGTGCATGAATGTACGAGCGTGAGGTACACACGTGCATGAATGTACGAGTGTGAGGTACACACGTGCATGAATGTACGAGCGTGAGGTACACACGTGCATGACCGTACGAGCATGAGGTACACACGTGCATGAATGTACGAGTGTGAGGTACACGTGCATGACCGTACGAGCATGAGGTACACGTGCATGACCGTACGAGCGTGAGGTACACACGTGCATGAATGTACGAGTGTGAGGTACACACGTGCATGAATGTACGAGTGTACACAGTGTGAATGTACGACGTGAGGTACACACGTGCATGAATGTACGAGCGTGAGGTACACACGTGCATGAATGTACGAGCGCGAGGTACACACGTGCATGAATGTATGAGCGTGAGGTACACACGTGCATGACCGTACAAGCGTGAGGTACACGTGCATGACCGTACGAGCATGAGGTACACACGTGCATGACTGTACGAGTGTGAGGTACACACGTGCATGACCGTACGAGCGTGAGGTACACGTGCATGACCGTACGAGCATGAGGTACACACGCAATGACCGTACGAGCATGAGGTACACGTGCATGACCGTACGAGCATGAGGTACACGTGCATGACGGTATTTGTGCACCTTCAGGAGCTGAAAGCAGCTCGTCACGTTATAAAAGGATAATGTGTCGTCTGCTATAAATATAAGGGGATAAACCCGTCGAACACATCTGGGACACGCTGTGTTTTATTTAAGAGCTTTTTGTGGCTGAGCGCAGCCTTTAGAGCAGCAGAGACTTAAATTAAACTTTTAAACGTGTTCCTGTCACTGCTGATGATGATATTTCCAGTTACAACCTCTTTAAATGTTTCAGGAAAGCAGGAGTTCAAACACATCCCACTGATTCCACAGACGATCCACAATCATCCATCAGCGCCGCTGCAGTAACTGATCCACCGTGTGGCGCTGTGGCAGTTATGAAAAGAGCTGTGGTCGTTGACGGAAGCTGGAGGAACAAGAGAAACACTGGAGAGAAGATCCAACATTCAACCAACCCACATCGGTGCTTTAGAAACATCTCCACGTCCATGATCCCACCAAAGCCACAGATGGAGGAACGAGTCTACAGAAGGAGGAACGAGTCCACAGATGGAGGAACGGGTCGACAGATGAAGGAACAAGTCTACAGATGGAGAAACCGGTCCACAGATGGAGGAACGAGTCCACAGATGGAGGAACGGGTCCACAGATGGAGGAACGAGTCCACAGATGGAGGAACGAGTCCACAGATGGAGGAACGAGTCCACAGATGGAGGAACGAGTCCACAGATGGAGGAACGGGTCCACAGATGGGGGAACGAGTCCACAGATGGAGGAACGAGTCCACAGATGGAGGAACAGTCCAGATGGAGGAACACGAGTTCCACAGAAGGAAAACAAGTCCACAGATGGAGAGGAACGAGTCCACAGATGGAGGAACGAGTCCACAGATGGAGGAACGAGTCCACAGATGGAGGACAGGAAACAGGTCCACAGATGGAGGAACAAGTCCACAGATGGAGGAACGAGTCCACAGATGGAGGAACGAGTCCACAGATGGAGGAAAGGAACGAGTCCACAGATGGAGGAACGAGTCCCACAGATGGAGGACGAGTCCACAGATGGAGGAACGAGTCCACAGATGGAACGAGTCCACAGATGGAGGAACGAGTCCACAGATGGAGGAACGAGTCCACAGATGGAGGAACGGGTCCATAACGGAGGAACTGAGGAACGAGTCCACAGATGGAGGAAACGAGTCCACAGATGGAGGAGCGATCCACCAGATGGAGGAACGAGTCCACAGATGGAGGAACGAGTCCACAGATGGAGGAACGAGTCCACAGATGGAGGAATGAGTCCACAGATGGAGGAACGAGTCCACAGATGGAGGAACGAACGAGTCCTCAGATGGAGGAACGAGTCCACAGATGGAGGAACGAGTCCACAGATGGAGGAACGATGAGTCCACAGATGGGAGGAACGAGTCCACAGAGGGAGGAACGAGTCCACAGACTGAGGAACGAGTCCACAGATGGAGGAACGAGTCCACAGATGGAGGAAACGAGTCCAACGGAGGAGGAAAGGTCCATGGAGAACAGGAACGAGTCCACAGATGGAGGAACGAGTCCACAGATGGAGAAACGGGTCCACAGATGGAGGAGCGAGTCCACAGATGGAGGAACGAGTCCACAGATGGAGGAACGGGTCCATAACGGAAGAACAGGAGGAACGAGTCCACAGATGGAGAAACCGGTCCACAGATGGAGGAGCGAGTCCACAGATGGAGGAACGAGTCCACAGATGGAGGAACGAGTCCACAGAGGAACGAGTCCACAGATGGAGGAACAGTCCACAGATGGAGGAATGAGTCCACAGATGGAGGAACGAGTCCACAGATGGAGGAACGAGTCCAGAGATGGAGAACGAGTCCACAGATGGGGGAAGGATGGAGGAACGAGTCCACAGATGGAGGAACCAGTCCACAGATGGAGGAACGAGTCCACAGATGGAGGAACGAGTCCACAGATGGAGGAACGAGTCCACAGATGGAGGAACAAGTCCACAGATGGAGGAACCACAGTCCCACAGAAGGAGAACGAGTCCACAGATGGAGGAACGAGTCCCATCGGAGGAACTGGAGGAAGGAACGAGTCCACAGATGGAGGAACGGGTCCACAGATGGAGGAACGAGTCCACAGATGGGAAGAAACGAGTCCCACAGATGGAGGAAACGAGTCCACAGATGGAGGAACGAGTCCACAGATGGAGGAACGAGTCCACAGATGGAGGAACGAGTCCACACAAGGAGGAAACGAGTCCACAGATGGAGGAACCAGTCCACAGATGAGGAGGAGGACGAGTCCACAGATGGAGGAATGAGTCCACAGATGGAGGAGAACGAGTCCACAGATGGAGGAACGAGTCCACAGATGGAGGAAACGAGTCAACAGATGGAGGAACGAGTCCACAGATGGAGGAACCAGTCCACAGATGGAGGACGAGTCCACAGATGGAGGAAGAGTCCACAGATGGAGGAACCAGATCCACAGATGGAGGAAGGAACGAGTCCACAGATGGAGGAATGGGTCCACAGATGGAGGAACGAGGGTCCACAGATGGAGGAACGAGTCCACAGATGGAGGAACGAGTCCACAGATGGAGGAACGAGTCCACCAGATGGAGGAAGAGTCCACAGATGGGGAAGTCACAGATGGAGGAACGAGTCCACAGATGGCCAGGAGGACGAGTCCACAGATGGAGGAATGGTCCACAGATGGAGGAACGAGTCCACAGATGGAGGAACGAGTCCACAGATGGGAGGAACGAGTCCACAGATGGAGGAACGAGTCCACAGATGGAGGAACGAGTCCACAGATGGAGGAACGAGTCCACAGAGATGGAGGAATGAGTCCACAGATGGAGGAACGAGTCCACAGATGGAGGAACGAGTCCACAGATGGAGGAACGAGTCCACAGATGGAGGAATGAGTCCACAGATGGAGGAACGAGTCCACAGATGGAGGAACGAGTCCACAGATGGAGGAACATGAGTCCAAAGATGGAGGAACCAGTCCACAGATGGAGGACCGAGTCCACAGATGGGGGAGGGAACGAGTCCACAGAGGAGGAACGAGTCCACAGAGGAGGGAGGAACGAGTCCACAGATGGAGGAACGGGTCCACAGATGGAGGACTGAGTCCACAGATAGAGGAACAAGTCCACAGATGGAGGAACCAGTCCACAGATGGAGGAGTGAGTCCACAGAGGGAGGATTGGGTCCACAGATGGAGGAACGAGTCCACAGATGGAGGATTAGGTCCACAGATGGAGGAGCGAGTCCAAAGATGGAGGAACCAGTCCACAGATGGAGGAACGAGTCCACAGATGGAGGAATGAGTCCACAGATGGAGGAACCAGTCCACAGATGGAGGAGGACGAGTCCACAGATGGAGGAACGGGTCCACAGATGGAGGAGAGAACGAGTCCACAGATGGAGGAACGAGTCCACAGATGGAGGAACGAGTCCAAGACAGCTGGAGGAAACGAGTCCACAGATGGAGGAACAAGTCCACAGATGGAGGAACGAGTCCACAGATGGAGGAACCAGTCCACAGATGGAGGAACGAGTCCACAGATGGAGGAATGAGTCCACAGATGGAGGAACCAGTCCACAGATGGAGGAGCGAGTCCAGAGATGGAGGATTGGGTCCACAGATGGAGGAACGAGTCCACAGATGGAGGAACCAGTCCACAGATGGAGGAACGTCACAGATGGAGGAACGAGTCCACAGATGAGGAACGAGTCCACAGATGGAGGAACGAGTCCACAGATGGAGGAACGAGTCCACAGATGGAGGAGGAGGAACAAGTCACAGATGGACGAAGAGTCCACAGATGGAGGAACGAGAGTCCACAGATGGAGGAGAGTCCACAGATGGAGGAACGAGTCCACAGATGGAGGAACGGAGTCCACAGATGGAGGAACAAATCCACAGATGGAGAACGAGTCCACAGATGGAGGAAACGAGTCCACAGATGGAGGAACGAGTCCACAGATGGAGGAACGAGTCCACAGATGGAGGAACAGGATGAGGAACGAGTCACAGATGGAGGAACGAGTCCACAGATGGAGGAACGAGTCCACAGATGGAGGAACGAGTCCACAGATGGAGAGTCCACAGAACGAGTCCACAGATGGAGGAACCCACAGATCCCAGATGGAGGAACGAGTCCACAGATGGAGGAACGGGTCCACAGATGGAGGAACGAGTCCACAGATGGAGGAAACGAGTCCACAGATGGAGGAAACGTCCACAGATGGAGAACAAGATCCACAGATGGAGGAACGAGTCCACAGATGGAGGAACCAGTCCACAGATGGAGGAACGAGTCCACAGATGGAGGAACCAGTCCACAGATGGAGGAACAAATCCACAGATGGAGGAGCGAGTACACAGATGGAGGAACGGGTCCACAGATGGATTAACAAGTCTACAGATGGAGGAACGAGTCCACAGATGGAGGACTGAGTCCTCAGATGGACGAACGAGTCCACAGATGGAGGAACGGGTCATCAGATGGAGGAACCAGTCCACAGATGGAGGAATGAGTCCACAGATGGAGGACTGAGTCCTCAGATGGACAAACGAGTCCACAGATGGAGGAACGAGTCCACAGCTGGAGGAACGAGTCCTCAGATGGAGGAACGAGTCCACAGATGGAGGAACGAGTCCTCAGATGGAGGAAGGAGTCCACAGATGGAGGAACAAATCCACAGATGGATGAATGAGTCCAAAGATGGAGGAACCAGTCCACAGATGGAGGAGCGAGTCCACAGATGGAGGAACAAGTCTACAGATGGAGGAACGAGTCCACAGATGGAGGAGCGAGTCCACAGATGGAGGACTGAGTCCTCAGATGGACGAACGAGTCCACAGATGGAGGAACGAGTCCACAGATGGAGGAACGAGTCCACAGATGGAGGACTGAGTCCTCAGATGGACGAACGAGTCCACAGATGGAGGAACGAGTCCACAGATGGAGGAACAAATCCACAGATGGAGGAATGAGTCCAAAGATGGAGGAACCAGTCCACAGATGGAGGAGCGACTCCACAGATGGAGGACTGAGTCCTCAGATGGACGAACGAGTCCACAGATGGAGGAACGAGTCCACAGCTGGAGGAACGAGTCCTCAGATGGAGGAACGAGTCCACAGATGGAGGAATGAGTCCAAAAATGGAGGAGCAGGTGCACAGATGGAGGAAGGAGTCCACAGATGGAGGAACAAATCCACAGATGGAGGAATGAGTCCAAAGATGGAGGAACCAGTCCACAGATGGAGGAGCGAGTCCACAGATGGAGGAAACAGATGGAGGAAGTCCACAGATGGAGGAACGAGTCCACGAGTCCACAGATGGAGGAGCGAGTCCACAGATGGAGGAACCAGTCCACAGATGGAGGAACGAGTCCACAGATGGAGGAACCAGTCCACAGATGGAGGAACGAGTCACAGATGGAGGAACGAGTCCAGATGGAGGAACAGATGGAGGACGAGAGGAAGTCCACAGATGGAGGAACGAGTCCACAGATGGAGGAACGAGTCCTCAGATGGAGGAACGAGTCCACAGCTGGAGGAACGAGTCCTCAGATGGAGGAACGAGTCCACAGATGGAGGAATGAGTCCAAAAATGGAGGAGCAGGTGCACAGATGGACGAAGGAGTCCACAGATGGAGGAACAAATCCACAGATGGAGGAATGAGTCCAAAGATGGAGGAACCAGTCCACAGATGGAGGAACCAGTCCACAGATGGAGGAACGAGTCCACAGATGGAGGAACCAGTCCACAGATGGAGGAGCGAGTCCACAGATGGGGGAACGAGTCCACAGATGGAGGAACCAGTCCTCAGATGGAGGAACCAGTCCACAGATGGAGGAACGAGTCCTCAGATGGAGGAACGAGTCCACAGATGGATGAACGAGTCCACAGATGGACGAACGAGTCCACACTCTTATTGACCCATGAGACTTTATATATTTTTTTACCTGTTCATGACGTATTTTTTGACAGATGTGACTAATACTCAGGTGAGACTTACAGTCTGGAAAATAAGGTTTAGAAGTACAGCAGTGAAAGTAACAGGACTGAGTTTTTGGCAAATGCACAAAATATCATGTATCATCGCATTCTTCAGCTTGAGGACAGTGAGTAGATTTTACTGATTTACAAATATATGTATATATTTAACAAATAAGCAAATGATATATGGAAAAATAGTTTAGGTTACAGGACTGTAAGTTGAGATTGTCATTGTTCGTCAAAGTTTCAAAGTCATGAAATACAAAGATAACATAAAAGGAAGAACTTATTTTTGGCCTTCACATGGCCTTTAGAAGATCTAAATTCAGTTTGCTGTGGAACATGTGACCTAAAGAATGTTCAAAACGTTTCAGGAAGGGGGGAGTGTTGTGGTAACAGCACTGAGTAAAAACGTGAAAACCAGGATTAAAATGTGCATTTTAACTAAAATATTGGAAAAAAATTATATTCAGGGTATATATGACATATGTAATCACGCAACAGCACACAAAAAATTAGTTCCTAGATTTTGGAGTAACGTGTCGCATTTGAGAGTGTGGAAAGCATTTTAGGTGTTTTTGAAAAATATTTTAAATAACATATTTTGAATTTGCAATTACAAAAACGTTCAGGACACTTTGCTTGATAATAAAATAAATTTTTACAGTGAATTTTTATGCATATTCATAAATAAAATATGGCACCCATTCGGTGGAATGAGTCTCAGAAGGCTAGCTACCCTCTGAGTGTCAGAAAATGCCCCCGCTGCAGTCGTAGAACTTTGATGGATTTTTTTCACTGAACACTGGTGCTAGCCTTAACGCTGGCTGTTTCTGAAACGCCAGTCTGCAACCTTATTGTAATTCTGTGCTGATTGAATTCCAACGTACTTGCAATCAACTAATTTTCCTTTAACAATGGTGGTGCTAGTCCTGACGGTTCTGGAGGCAGGCTAGCCTATTAAACATGTCTACGGTCAGAGAATACCCTGACCGCTGAAACCTCACTTTCACGGAGCAACAACGGCGCCACCTGGACCATGTCAGAGCCGACCTGCCTGGCTGGCGTGTTGAGCGTTAAACAAAATGAAGCTGACGTTTGTGACTTCATCAGCTGATCATGTTTGAGTGGAAACCAAACATGAAGCTCCAAGCAAACAAATGAAAACAACAATCGCAGAAAGAAGAAAAAGAAAATTGTGATCAGTGCCACATAAGCAAGCACGGTCGTCATGCCAACCTTGGTTGTCACGGCAACGAGGGGGTTTCCTTCAGAGGAGGCCTTTTTACCAGGAAGCTCCTTCAGCACCATGGCAACGACCCCTTTGCCGCCCTACAACAGAACCAACATGGACAGGTTGGTCAGTGGCATCAGGACCAGCTCCGCTGCTCTACGACTGACATGTTCACCCTCCATCACTGGTGCCCCTTCTGGACCAGCTCCAACCAGTTCAGACTGGTTGGCTTTGGGACGCTTTTCAAACTGGTTTCTTTTTCCACAGAGCCCCCGTGTCACCATGTCTGTGCACCAGTGCTGACCTGGTTTTCTCTTAAAACTGATATCTTCTTAATACCAGTCTGCATTTAGAAATGTTCTTGCCGTTACATCAGCGGTTATTGAGACCGGGGTTTCTGTGAAATCATCCCTAAAACTGTAAGCGCTGCTATGGAAAAAACTACAATAGAAGCTATTAAATACAGGATGTGAGATTAGAGATCCTCTGTGGACGTACAAATGTTTACAAGCAAAGAAATGACCTAAAGAAGATTCAAGGGTCCGGTTTTAAGGCAAAGCTGGGTCCAGTTATAATCCATGCTGGGATTCACAAGGACTTTGAAAGGACTTTCAGTTTTTCAAAGTTGAAAATTATCTACGGGAATGAATAGGAACATATGCAAAGTGTAAGTTCAATTCAATTTAATTCAATTGTATTTGTATTGCGTCTGTGACAATGTCACATGTCTCCAGGCGCAAATATCATTAACTAAAATTATAATATTAAATCCAAATCCAGAGAGAGGAGAGACACAAATGACTGAATGAAATGACTCCATAAACAGATGCAGGTAGCAGCACTGAGGTGAGATGGTCAGAGGGCTAGATCACCGGTCACCACGGCAACCGACACCCTGAACACACCTACACACACAGGTGGAGGTAAACGCTGGGATGGACAGAGGAGGGAACTGCAGGTCAGCATGAAACCCAGGAAACTCTGACCTGGAAACACACAGAAAGAAAAGAGAAAAAAGGAGGAAAACAGCACAACAAACTACAGGAAAGAAAATGGAGCCCAGTTACAGTAACGAGGTGCTGCTAATTAACTATGGAATGAGCTGGAGGAGGAGGAAAGGGAAGGAAGGGAGAAGAGCGGTGGTTTTCGAGAGACCACAGGTTAGTCTACGACAGGGTCCTCAGACCCACAGATAAACCAGTTCCATACACTACACCAGGACTGGAGCCACCAGGACTGGAGATATCAGGACTGGAGATACCAGGAGTGGAGATACCAGGTCTGGACCCACCAGGACTGGAGATACCAGGACTGGAGAAACCAGGACTGGAGATACCAGGTCTGGAGAGATCAAGTCTTGAGAAACCAGGTCTGGAGACACCAGGTCTGGAGATACCAGGTCTGGAGAAACCAGGTCTGGAGATACCAGGACTGGAGATACCAGGACTGGAGATACCAGGTCTGGAGATACCAGGACTGGATATACCAGGTCTGGAGATACCAGGACTGGAGATACCAGGACTGGACCCACCAGGACTGGAGATATTAGGACTGGAGATACCAGGACTGTAGAGACCAGGTCTGGAGAAACCAGGTCTGGAGATACCAGGTCTGGAGATACCAGGACTGGAGATACCAGGACTGGAGATACCAGGTCTGGAGATACCAGGTCTGGAGAAACCAGGTCTGGAGATACCAGGACTGGAGATACCAGGACTGGAGATACCAGGTCTGGAGATACCAGGACTGGAGATACCAGGACTGGAGATACCAGGACTGGAAATACCAGGACTGGAGATACCAGGACTGGAGCCACCAGGACTGGAGCCACCAGGACTGGAGATACCAGGACTGGAGATACCAGGACTGGAGAACCAAGACTGGAGAAACCAGGACTGGAGAAACCAGGTCTGGAGATACCAGGTCTGGAGATACCAGGTCTGGAGAGATCAGGTCTGGAGAAACCAGGTCTGGAGACACCAGGTCTGGAGAAACCAGGTCTGGAGATACCAGGTCTGGAGAAACCAGGTCTGGAGATACCAGGTCTGGAGATACCAGGACTGGAGATACCAGGACTGGAGATACCAGGACTGGAGATACCAGGTCTGGACCCACCAGGTCTGGAGATACCAGGACTGGAGAAACCAGGACTGGAGCAACCAGGACTGGAGCCACCAGGACTGGAGCCACCAGGACTGGAGATACCAGGACTGGAGCCACCAGGACTGGAGCCACCAGGACTGGAGAAACCAGGACTGGAGATACCAGGACTGGAGATACCAGGACTGGAGATACCAGGACTGGAGATACCAGGTCTGGAGATATTAGGACTGGAGATACCAGGACTGGAGAAACCAGGTCAAGTTTAACAAGTTAATAAGTTTAATAAACTAAACTTGCGAATAGTTTTTTACAGTGGATCCACACACCTGACAGGCAACATAAAAACTAAACACTGGCTAGTACAACCGTTACGCAGCAACACCGGTCCTTCTGGTTACAGTGTTGCCAGGTGTTTGATGATGTATTCTAGACGATCACATGTGAGCGTACAGGAGACTCAAATATGGATCTGTGACTTCTAACAGGTCCAAAAGGACCGGCAATAACTGGAGGTGGCCCACATAAACCAGATAAACCTGGGGACACATGAAACACCCTGATCACCAAGACCAGTATCTGAAGATCAGGGTCATCCAAACACCAACAACCAGAGATGCTGCTCAGGTACACCAGGAGAGGCGCAGGTCACCTGCTGACACTCAGGTCACCTGCTGACACTCAGGTCACCTGCTGACAGTCAGGTGATGAGTCATGATGAGTTGTGACAGGAAGCTGCTGTCAGAGAGCGTGGAGCATGGAGCGAGCACAGGCGGGCGGACCGATCGATCAATTAAAACGTCATCACAGTTTATTAATAGAGGAGCAGATTGTGAACATCAATGACTGGAGAAAGCATGAAGGAACTCTGGGACCTCAGATGGTTCCGGAACATTCCTGAGGACCTTCCTGAGACACATAGACTGGTCCGGGCCCTCTGACCCGCCTCACTGACTGGTCACAGGAAGTCACATGACTGGAACCCTGATAAAATCATTGATCTGACTGCGAGAAACAGCTTCAACAGTGACGAACACAGAACCAGAGGAGGTTCTGGAGCTTCTGGAGGTTCTGGAGCTTCTAGAGCCTCTGGAGCTTCTGGAGGTTCTGGAGGTTCTGGAGGTTCTGGAGGTTCTGGAGCTTCTGGAGGTTCTGGAGGTTCTGGAGCTTCTGGAGCTTCTGGAGGTTCTGGAGGTTGTGGAGCTTCTGGAGGTTCTGGAGGTTCTGGAGCTTCTGGAGCTTCTGGAGGTTCTGGAGCCTCTGGAGGTTCTGGAGGTTCTGGAGCTTCTGGAGGTTCTGGAGGCTGTGGAGCAGCACACGTTCAGGTCCTGCAGCAGTGAGGAGGAAGAGGAGTGCTCTTCATCAGCTTCCTCTGTCTCGCTGTCGGCCGTCGGCTCAGATGTGTTTGTGGATCTAAAAATAACTGCTGTTGTGCTGAACAAACAAACAGAGCTGCTGCAGCTATGACTGCAGGACTGGAGACCAGGACTGGAGACCTGCAGGACTGGAGACCAGGACTGGAGACCTGCAGGACTACAGACCAGGACTACAGACCAGGACTGGAGACCAGGACTGGAGACCTGCAGGACTACAGACCAGGACTACAGACCAGGACTGGAGACCAGGACTGGAGACCAGGACTGGAGACCTGCAGGACTGACAGACTACAGACCAGGACTGACCAGAGACTGCAGGACTACAGGACCAGGACTGGAGACCAGGACAGGACTGGAGACCTGCAGGACTACAGACCAGGACTACAGACCAGGACTGGAGACCAGGACTGGAGACCTGCAGGACTACAGACCAGGACTGGAGACCAGGACTGGAGACCAGGACTGGAGACCAGGACTGGAGACCTGCAGGACTGCAGACCAGGACTGCAGACCAGGACTGAAGACCAGGACTGGAGACCTGCAGGACTGGAGACCAGGACTGGAGACCTGCAGGACTGGAGACCAGGACTGGAGACCAGGACTGCAGACCAGGACTGGAGACCTGCAGGACTGCAGACCAGGACTCCAGACCAGGACTGAAGACCAGGACTGGAGACCTGCAGGACTGGAGACCAGGACTGGAGACCTGCAGGACTGGAGACCAGGACTGGAGACCTGCAGGACTGCAGACCAGGACTGGAGACCTGCAGGACTGCAGACCAGGACTGGAGACCTGCAGGACTACAGACCAGGACTGGAGACCTGCAGGACTGGAGACCTGCAGGACTGCAGACCAGGACTGGAGACCTGCAGGACTACAGACCAGGACTGGAGACCTGCAGGACTGGAGACCTGCAGGACTGGAGACCAGGACTGCAGACCAGGACTGAGACCAGGACTGCAGACCAGGACTGAAGACCAGGACTGGAGACCTGCAGGACTGCAGACCAGGACTGGAGACCTGCAGGACTGGAGACCTGCAGGACTGGACCAGGACTGGAGACCAGGACTGGAGACCAGGTACATGTTTACATGTATTCCCGTACTGCTGTCAACAGCAAACAGACAAGCGGAGTCAGTCTCATCATGATTACTGATTACTGGCACTTGGCAAAGAGCAAAAGTAGGTACCACCCAGTGGTGGAAGTACCACCAGTGGTACTTCCACCACTGATATAGACTGGAAGTTTGCTCACTCAGTGGATCCCACCGGGTCCATTACTGTAAATGGCAACACAAGATGGAAATGTAGGAGGAGCCTCCAAGCACTCCCCCCCCCCCCCCCCCCCCCCAGACCTTCACTAACACCTCTTGGGGTCCCTTGTGACCCAGCAGAATCCATCACAGACTGCCAACAAGACCACGCTCTGCGGATTCTTAACCAACAGCACCGTCAACACCACCAACCCAGAGAAGCAGACTGTGGTGGACGTGTCCTGGACGTCGTCCACTGCTGCTGGGTGTCTCCTCGTTTTTCCTTTCCTGTTTGCTGAGTTTAGAAGGTGCCGGTCAGATGAAGAGGACAGTGGCAGCAGCGATGGAGGAAACCCGCAGAGAGTTTGGATATTTCCACCCTGTAGCAGCTGATTAATCATGGCTGACAGCATCCACCCCCCCAGTGGCCCCCACAGCTGGGGGCCCCTACACTGTAACTACAGTAGAGGACGACAGCAGGAGGGCGGTTAGAGGACAGGTTAGAGGTGGAGCTCCTCCGCTGCTCTTCTCAGAAACGTCCGCTCTGAAGGACGCTGAAGACAAACGACGGCGTTAAAAATAACTAAACCACATAACTGATGGGAGCTTCTGCCTCTCTGGAGCTCAAAACCCTGTCTTCATCGTCACATTTTAATGCTCTTTAATCTATACAGACATATATATATATATATATATATATATATATATATACACTTCAATTCTGCACAGCATATGATTGCACTATTCATTCAGAATTGTATAATATACATATTTATTTACTTATTTATATGTTGGCTTGTATATATTGTTCTAGTAATTTGTTTATTTTTATTTTTTTATCTTTATTCTAATTCTATTATCTTTTTTCTATCTAAATCTTTACATAACTTTATTTTTCATACTGTACAAAGAGAAATTCCTTGTTTGTGTGCACAAACGTGGCCAATAAAGCTGATTCTGATTCTGATTCTGATTCTGATTGATGGAGGGTGTAAACACAAGGGCTCATTTTATTAATGCTTTCACACTTTTGCTTCATTAATTGCTGGATCTACAACTGTGACATCACCGCTGTGACATCACCGCTGTGATGTCACCTGCTCTGTCAGGATAGGGTCAGGCTGCGCGTTGAGTCCAGACAACTCCACTCGGGTCGTGAACCAGGTGGACCTTCAGTTTTTTTTCCTGGATTAACCAAACATGAAACAGGCGTCGGCCACATCAAAGCGCGCTGTTGTTGTTTTATCTTCGCTCTGCTACAGCGGATCAAAGCCAGGCGTTCACTGACAGCAGCGGTGACGTCCCACCAGCTGGACATCTGGCCTTTGATCACTGCCGCGCTCTGAACATCTGGATCTGCTGCAGAGATCCACCTTCTACCTCTCAGGCCTGTTGGCCGTCAGCTGAAGATGCCACACAGCCCAGTAGGTGGTGCTAGAGCACATTTCAGCTGGATGTTAAAGACAGCACAAAGACAGAGAAGAAGATGATGATGCAGATGTGCCTCAACATCAGGGTGAACAACAACTAGGACAGGAAGTGTCCCTGACTGGACAACTCCAACTGTGTCAGGACCTTCTGAAAGAACATCTGGAGCAATGGTTAGGTCCAGCAGATGGACGTCTACGATCTCGTCAACCGATGCTGCAGCTACAGCCGCATCCTGACGTGCACGTTGCACCAACACAGACTGCTAGAAATGTCATTGGTCTGCTTGACTGATTTGTTCTACGTCTTTGTGTTTCCCGCCGCTACGTCTTCGTCGTCTTGAACAACAGTTTCCTGCAGCATCTGTAAAAATGACTGAGGCTCAACATTCATCAGCACCAACTCCAAGGAGAGATACTTTATTTGCTCTGTTGCAACATACTGGGCTGCAGACAGGAAGTTAAGAAAAAGGAAACCGCTGCAGAAAAGACTCCACACTGCCCTCTGGTGGTTGGAGGTGAAATTACACAGCAATACTGCAAAAGTATGAATGTCAAAAATGGCGTAGGGGCCGTGTGTTAAGAGGCGTTAAGAGTGTAGGGGGTATTTAGGCATTAGGGGGTAGGGGGTGTTTAGGTATTAGGGGGTGGAGGGTTTAGGTATTAGGGGGTGGGGGGTTTAGGCATTAGGGGGTGGGGGGGTGTTTAGGTATTAGGGGGTGGGGGGGTGTTTAGGTATTGGAGGTGGGGGTGTGGTTTAGGTAGGTTTGGAGGTGGGGGTGTTTAGGTACATTAGGGGGTGGGGGGTGTTTAGGTAGGTTTGGAGGGGGTGGGGGTGTTTAGGTATTGGAGGGGGGGTGGGGGTGTTTAGGTAGGTAGGGGGGGTGTTGGCATTAGGGGGTGGGGGGTGGGGGGGTGTTTTTTAGGGGAGGGGGGGTTTTAGACATTAGGGGGTGGGGGGGGGGTGTTTAGGTATGGGGGGTGGGGTGTTAGGTATGGGGGTGGGGGTGGTTTAGGTATTAGGGGGTGGGGGTGTTTAGGTAGGGGGTTGGGGGTGGGGGTGGGTGGTGTTTAGGTATTAGGGGTGGGGTGTTTAGGGGGTGTTTATTAGGGGGGGGGGGTGTTAGACATTAGGGGGGGGGTGGGGGTGTTTAGGTATTAGGGGGTGGGTGTTTGGGGGTTAGACATTAGGGGGGGTGGGGGTGTTTAGGTATTAGGGGTGGGGGTGTTTAGACATTAGGGGGTGGGGGGTGTTTAGGATTAGGGGGTGGGGGTTTTTGGGTAGGGGGTAGGTGGGGGTGGGGGTGTTTAGGTATTAGGGGGTGGGGGGTGTTTAGACATTAGGGGTGGGGGGGTGGTGTTAGATTAGGGGGTGGGGGGGTTTAGGTTTTAGACATTAGGGGGGGGGGGGTGGGGGGGGGGTGTTTAGACATTAGGGGGTGGGGGGGGGGTGTTTAGGGGGTTTAGGGGGTGGGGGTGTTTAGGTAGGGGGTCGGGGGTGTTTAGACATTAGGGGGTGGGGGTGGGTTTTAGACATTAGGGGGTGGGGGTGGGGGGGGGGTGTTTTAGGGGGGTGGGGTGGTTTAGGTATTAGGGGGTGGGGGTGTTAGGTATTGGGGGTGGGGGTTTTAGGTATTGGGGTGGGGGTGTGTTAGGGGGGGCTTGGGGTGGGGGGTGTTTAGACTTGGGGGTGGGGGGGTGGGTGTTTAGGGGTTAGGGGTGGGGGGTGTTTAGGTATTAGGGGGGGGGGGGTGTTTAGGGTGGGGGGGGGGTGGGGGTGTTGAGGTAGGGGGTGGGGGGTGGGGGGGTGGGGTGTTTAGGGGTATTTTAGGGGGGTGGGGGTGTGGGGTTTAGGTATTAGGGGGTGGGGGGGTGTGTTAGTTTAGGGGGGGGGGTGTTGGGGGGTGTGTTTAGGTATTAGGGGTGTTGGTATTGGGGGTTGTAGGGGTGGGGGGTGTTTAGGTAGGTATTAGGGTGGGGTGTTTTAGGGGATGTGGTGGGGGTGGGTTAGGGTGTTTAGGGTGGGGGGGGGGTTTTTAGGTGGGGGGTGGGGGGTTTAGGGGTGGGGGGGTGGTGTTTAGGTGGTGGGGGGGGTGGGGAGGGGGTGGGGGTTTGTGGGGTTTAGGTATTAGGGGGTGAGGGGTGTTTCAGGGGGGTTGGGGTGGGATTAGGGGGTGGGGGTTTAGGTGTTAGGGGGTGTGGGGTGGGTGTAGGTATTAGGGGGTGGGGGGTAGGGGTGGGGGGGTGGGGGGAGGGGGTGTTTAGGGAGGGGGGGGGGTGGGGTGTTTAGGTATTAGGGGTGGGGGTGTTTTAGGGGGGGGTGGGGGGGTCTTAGGGGGGGGGGTGGTTTAGGTTTGGGGTGGGGGTTTAGTGGGGGGGGGTGTTAGGGGGGGTGGGGGGGTGGGGGTGGGGTTTTTTAGGTTAGGGGGTGGGGGTTGTTAGGTAGGGGGTGGGGGGGGGGTTGGGGTGGGGGTGTGGGTGGGGTTTTGGTATTAGGGGGTGGGGGGTGTTTAGGTATGGTTGGGTGGGGGTGTGTGTTTAGCTATTAGGGGGTGAGGGGTGTTTAGGGGTGGGGTGTTTTATAGGGGTGGGGGGGTGGTTTAGGTATTAGGGTGGTGGGGTGTTGGTGGGTTTGGGGTGGGTAGGGGGGTGGGGGTGTTTAGGTGGGGGGGTTGGGGTATTAGGTATTAGGGGGTGGGGGGTGTTTAGGTAGGGGGTGGGGGGTGGGGTGTTTAGGTTTAGGGGGGTGTGGGGGGGTTTAGTATTAGGGGGTGGGGGTGTTTAGTATTAGGTGTGGGGGTGTTTAGAGACATTAGGGGGTGGGGGGTTTTTAGGTATTAGGGGGTGGGGGGGTTTAGGTTTAGGGGTGGGGGTGTTTAGGTAGGGGGGGTGGGGGGTGGTGAGGTAGTTTAGGGGGGGTGGGGGTGTTTTAGGTATTAGGGGTGGGGGTGGGGTTTGGGTCGGGGGGAGGTGTGGGAGGTATTAGGGGGTTAGGGGGGTTTGGTTAGGGGGGTGGGTGGGGGGGGGTTTTTAGGGGGTTAGGGGGTGTGGGGGGGGGGGTGTTGTTTAGGGGTGGGGGTGTTTTTTAGGGGGTTTGGGGGTGGGGGGTGTTAGGGGGGGGGGGTTTTTCGTAGGGGGTGGGGGGTTTGGGGGTGGGGGGTGTTTAGTATTAGGGGGTGGGGGTTTAGGGGGTGGGGGGTGGGGGGTTAGGGGTGGGGGGTGTTAGGTATTAGGGGTGGGGGGGTTTTAGGTATTAGGGGGTGGGGGGTGGTGTTGGGGGTATTAGGGGGGGGGTCTTGCTGTCTCGGCCTCCTCTCTGGTTTCGCCGTGTTGGTTTCGCCATCTTCTGTCGTCACTGAGTCTTTACTGGGTGTCTCTGGGTTCCTTTGGGTCCTTCTGGATTCCTCTTGGTGTCTCAGGGTGTCTCTGGGTCCCCCTGGGTCCCCCTGGATCCCCCTGGGTCGCTCGGTGTGTCTCTGGGTGTCTCAGTGTGTCTCAGGGTGTCTCAGGGTGTCTCTGGGTGTTTCTTTACTGGGTTGTTGCGTCAGCGTTTTAAAGCTGAATTAAATCTTCTCAGAGTGAAACACTGATTAAAGCTGAGAGTTGTGAGTGTTAAATAATAAATGTCTGGAGACGTCTCTGCTGATCTGGACCACTGCTGTCTCACAGCTGGACTCTGAGACGTCCTCCACCATCAACGCTGAATATGGAACCGCTGCTGGAGCTCCTGCAGGTCCTGGATGCAAATGTGCCCCGATTCTGTCTTTAACACAAAGACTCATGGGAAATAATGAAGAAGGCAGAAATGTGCTTTACTGGATCGTTGCTTCAGCTCAGAGCTGAACACAGAGCTGCAGCCATTGGGACGTAAGCTGGACCAAGAGACAGGAGCAGCAGGGTCCAGGACTTGGAGTCCAGGTCCAGACCATAGATCTGTCCACCGAGCTGCAGCTGCATCAGCAGCCAGGAGAGAAACCACAGCTGCTGGACCCGGAGAGACCCAGAGGGACCAAGGGGGGACCCAGAGACACCCAGGGGGGACCCAGAGACACCCAGGGGGACACAGAGGGACCCAGAGGGACCCAGAGACACCCAGGGGACCCAGAGGGACCAGAGGGACCAGAGGGACCAAGGGGGACCCAAAGGGACCAAGGGGGACCCAGAGACACCCAGAGACACCCTGAGACACCCAGAGGGACCCAGAGACACCCAGAGACACCCTGAGACACCCAGAGACACCCTGAGAGACCCAGAGACACCCAGAGGGACTCAAAGGGACCCAGAGACACACAGAGGAACCCAGAAGGGCCCAGAGGAACCCAGAGACACCCTGAGGGACCCAGAGGGACCCAGAGACACCGAGAGACACCCTGAGAGACTCAGAGAAACCCAGAGGGACCCATAGGGACCCAGTGGGACCCAGAGGAACCTAGAGCAGGGGTGGGCAATCCCAGTCCTCGAGGGCCGCTGTCCTACATGTCTTATGGTGCTTTCAGACCTGTGGCCCGTTTGTTTTGTTCCGGTTCAGGGTCTGAATCGATCCAGCTGTTTGGTTTTTGGTTTGGGGCGTTTGTGTTCACCAGGCAACCGTCTGTAGCGGTTCAGAGCTGTTAACAAACGCCATGAACCAGCTGTTCTCTCATTGGTCAGAAGGAGTTCCCAGGACACCCAGAGGGACCCAGAGGGACGCAGAGGGACCCAGAGGAACCCAGAGAGACCCAGAGGGACCCAGAGGGACCCAGAGGGACGCAGAGACACCCAGAGACACCCAGAGGAACCCAGAGGGATCCAGAGACACCCTGAGGGACCCAGAGGGACCCAGAGACACCCAAAGGGACCCAAAGGGACCCAAAAGGACCCAGGGGAACCCAGAGACACGCAGGGGGACCTAGGGGGACCCAGAGGAACCCAGAAGGACCCAGAGACACCCAAAGGGACCCAGAGGAACCCAGAGAGACCCAGAGGGACCCAGAGGCACCCAGGGGGACCCAGAGGAACCCAGAGACACCCTGAGGGACCCAGAGGAACCCAGAGAGACCCAGAAGGACCCAGAGGGATGCAGAGACACCCAGAGGAACCCAGAGGGATCCAGAGACACCCTGAGGGACCCAGAGGGACCCAGAGACACCCAAAGGGACCCAAAGGGACCCAAAAGGACCCAGGGGAACCCAGAGACACCCAGGGGGACCTAGGGGGACCCAGAGGAACCCAGAAGGACCCAGAGACACCCAAAGGGATCAAGAGGAACCCAGAGAGACCCAGAGGGACCCAGAGACACCCAGGGGGACCCAGAGGAACCCAGAGACACCCTGGGGGACCCAAAGGGACCCAAAAGGACCCAAAAGGACCCAGGGGAACCCAGAGACACCCAAAGGGATCCAGAGACATATAGGGGGACCCAGGGGGACCTAGAGACACCCAGGGGGACCTAGGAGGACCCAGAGGAAACCAGAAGGACCCAGGGACACCCAAAGGGACCCAGAGGAACCCAGAGGAACCCAGAGGGACCCAGAGACACCCAAAGGGACCCAGAGACACCCAAAGGGACCCAGGGAAACCCAGAGACACCCAGGGGGACCTAGGGGGACCCAGAGGAACCCAGAAGGACCCAGAGACACCCAAAGGGACCCAAAGGGACCCAGGGGAACCCAGAGACACCCAGAGAGACCCAGAGAGACCCAGAGACACACAGGGGGACCCAGGGGGACCCAGAGACACTCAGGGGGACCTAGGGGGACCCAGAAGAAACCAGAAGGACCCAGAGACACCCAAAGGGACCCAAAAGGACCCAGGGGAACCCAGAGACACCCAAAGGGACCCAAAAGGACCCAGGGGAACCCAGAGACACCCAGAGACACCCTGAGAGACCCAGAGACACCCAGAGGGACCCAAAGGGACCCAGAGACACACAGAGGAACCCAGAAGGGCCCAGAGGAACCCAGAGACACCCTGAGGGACCCAGAGGGACCCAGAGACACACAGGGGGACCCAGGGGGACCCAGAGGAAACCAGAAGGACCCAGAGACACCCTGAGGGACCCATAGAGACCCAGAGAGGGAACGCAAAGTTACAGCAGCTACTCGGGACTGGAGCAACAACATTACAGGAATGTGACATCAGTTTTCCAGGAATGCCACTGCAGTATTCCAGGATTCTAGCAGTATTCCAGGATTCTAACAGTATTCCAGGATTCTAGCAGAATTCCAGGATTCTAGCAGTATTCCAGGATTCTAACAGTATTCCAGGATTCTAGCAGTATTCCAGGATTCTAGCAGTATTCCAGGATTCTAGCAGTATTCCAGCATCATGACTGGAATGATGCAGCAACAGAAGAGGAACGTTCAGGAAATGTGACGGTACAGTAGGAGTACCGTTACAGCATCGTTCTGGGAACGTCACAGGAATGTTAGAGCAAGATTAGAAGAACGTGAAAGCAACGTTCCAGGAACATCACACGTTGTTACTATATTAAAACAACACCAGCGGAAGGTTCCAGCATCCTTAGAGGACCATCAGAGGATCGTTACGGAGACGTTACAGCAGCACTGGAGGAGAATCAACGGAACGTCAAAGCAGCGTTCCAGGAACGTTCCAGGAACCTTTCAGTCATGTGACAGCAACATTAAAGGAATATCTGAGCAACATTAGAGTTAGAAAGCAGCTGGTACGATGTTCAAAAACATTACCAGAAATAAAAAAGAGCTGCAGCTGATCATCTGGTTAACTGATCTGACTTCACATTAAACTCAGATGTTCCTACTGTATATAAAGAAAAAACTTAATATTTTATTCTGTTGATTATTCCATTTATTTTTCTATCCATCTATTTTTAATATCTAAAGTAATTTTCCAGTATGAGCAGGAAATCTTAAAAATAGAAAAGATAGCTGTGAGTATTTTTGCCAGTAGAGTATTTTATTGTGGATTTTAAATTCATCATGAACCTGTAAATGTTCTGATGATCTGACATTCATCAGCATGTGTTCTGCTGGAGTCAGTCAGATGCAGCAGAGCTGAGGATGAGAGTCCAAACTCACCTGGACCTGGTACATGTCTCTCTGTCACACCTCCACCGGTCAGCGGCTCGCGGCGGCAGCTCTGGCGGCCAGAGGTGTCCTCCAAGCCGGCTGCGTTTCGGTGAAGCGCTCCGGAGCCTCTGCTGATCCTCGCTCGGTCAACCCTGCGTCCTTTCCCGTTGTTCTTCCGGTCCCGCTGTCTGTCCCGGTCCAGGTCCGGTCCGGCTCCGCGCCCTGCAGCAGCTGCTCCTTCTCTGTGTTCTGGGTCTCATCTGGCTCCGCTCCGGAGGATGCTGAGATGAAAATAAACCGAGTGGATCCGAGCCGCTCCGAAAACATCCGAAGACATGTAAACGGATTTCCTGTTAGGACTTTCAAAATAAAAGCTCAGAGTTACACACGAAAAATAAAGTGAAGCCTCTTCTTTTTATTTTTTTGACACCAATGGAGAACAGATGCGCCTCTACTGAGCATTAAAACCAGCCCAGTTGTGAAAAACATTATGAGGCAGTCTCATTAAACTTTATTTAACCAGGGAGGGGGGAAAAAAAACTCTTGAAATTCAAAATCTCATGGACATACGCTTAAATTCATATAATGAGACTAGATCCTTGAGGTTCAGGTAAGTTTGAACCTTAGTCCAAGTGTGTCATCTCAATTCAGACTCAGAATCAGCTTTTGTGAGTGAATACAGTAACTTCCAGAGGTTTGTAGGTAGGATGGGAGAACATCAAAAATAGCTTTGTAAATAAAATAAAAAAAACAAATATATCAGAATCAGAATCAGAATGCCCTTTATTGTCATTATACAGTGGCGTACAACGAGATTGGAGAGCTTCTCCCATGTCAGTGCGTGGCATATAATAAACAATAAACAAGATATAAATTGGCCGTTTTTCAAAAGTAAGAGTAAGAAGGCAAGAGGTTTCAAATATAACATATGTAAAGTGAGGTCAGTGTGCAAATGTGCAGTTTTCCGGGAGTAAATATTAAAAATGTCCAGTTTTTTTACATAGTAAATATGGAGATATTATAAATATAAATAGTAAATTGCACAAATAAATAGCATATTACACAGATGAGTGGTATGTTGCACAGTGAATAGAATATTGCACAGAGAATAGTATATTGCACAGGGTAGTTGGGTTGCACAGATGCCGGTTATTTCAAGTGACTGGAAGGTATATTGTTCAATAAGGTGATGGCTCTGGGGAAGAAACTGTTTTTCATTCTGTTAGTCCGTGCTCTGATGCTTCTGTAGCGCCTCCCAGAAGGGAGGCTACGAGAGCTATGAGTCTACGAGAAGACAAAGTAGACCATCTGATCCGAGCATACAAAGTACAATGGCGAGTAAAAGCTCTGCGAACTGTGATAAACCTCAGAGCTCCGTGATGAACTTGATCCAGTGGATGTGGACATTGTGAGGAAGTGTGCATATAAATCACATCACCATAGTCCAGAACAGACATTAAAGTTATAGCGATTATTTCCTTTTGGCTTCAAAAGGGAGGTATGTCATGACTCTAAAGCCATGAGGTCCTGCTGGTCCTCAATCAAATGACTCTCCAATTAAGCCAGGAACAGGATTTATATCTGAATAGTGTTTGCCAGATAGACAACACACAAAGCCAAACTTCTAGATGTTTGGAGAACAAAGACAAGAACCAAGACCGCAAGGACGACCACCTAAACCACTTAGAGAGCAAGGACGACCACGGAAACCACTTATAGTGCATGGCCAACAACTGAAACCACTTAGAGAGCAAGGAACACCACGGAAACCACTTATAGTGCATGGCCGACCACCGAAACCACTTAGAGAGCAAGGACGTCCATGGAAACCACTTATAGTGCATGGCCAACAACTGAAACCACTTAGAGAGCAAGGACGACCACGGAAACCACTTATAGTGCATGGCCAACAACTGAAACCACTTAGAGAGCAAGGACGACCACGGAAACCACTTATAGTGCATGGCCAACAACTGAAACCACTTCGAGAGCAAGGACGTCCATGGAAACCACTTATAGTGCATGGCCAACAACTGAAACCACTTAGAGAGCAAGGAACACCACGGAAACCACTTATAGTGCATGTCCAACAACTGAAACCACTTAGAGAGCAAGGAACACCACGGAAACCACTTATAGTGCATGGCCAACAACTGAAACCACTTCGAGAGCAAGGAACACCACAGAAACCACTTATAGTGCATGTCCAGCAACTGAAACCACTTAGAGAGCAAGGAACACCACGGAAACCACTTATAGTGCATGGCCGACCACCGAAACCACTTCGAGAGCAAGGCGTCCACTGGGAAACCACTTATAGTGCATGGCCCAACAACTGAAACCCACCACTTAGAGAGCAAGGACGACCACGGAAACCACTTATAGTGCATGGCCAACAACCACTGAAACCCACTTATAGTGCATGGCCAAGCAACTGAAACCACTGATGGCCAACCACACGGAAACCACTTATAGTGCAACGACCACAAAAACCACTTAGAGCGCAAGGAGACCACGAAAAAACAACTTAGAGTGCATGGCCGACCACCGTAACCACATATCTGAATAGTGTTTGCCAGATAGACAACACACAAAGCCAAACTTCTAGATGTTTGGAGAACAAAGACAAGAACCAAGACCGCAAGGACGACCACCTAAACCACTTAGAGAGCAAGGACGACCACGGAAACCACTTATAGTGCATGGCCAACAACTGAAACCACTTAGAGAGCAAGGAACACCACAGAAACCACTTATAGTGCATGGCCAACAACTGAAACCACTTCGAGAGCAAGGACGTCCATGGAAACCACTTATAGTGCATGGCCAACAACTGAAACCACTTAGAGAGCAAGGACGACCACGGAAACCACTTATAGTGCATGGCCAACAACTGAAACCACTTAGAGAGCAAGGACGACCACCAAAACCACTTAGAGCGCAAGGATGACCACGAAAAATCAACTTAGAGTGCATGGCCGACCACCGTAACCACTTAGAGCTCAAGGACGACCTAGACCGCTGAGAACACAAGGTGAGTCTCCACCACCATTAGGCTGACCAACTAGGAAGGAAGGTTGACCTCCACCACCATAACGCTGACCACATAGAATGAAATGTTGACCACCTAGACCTCCTAGAAGACAAGAACCACTAAGGCCAGCCACCTAGAAAGCAACGGCAACTTAGAACACAAGACCGCCTTCCTAGAATGCAGGTCCGACCGAGAAGACAAGGCTGACCTAAAACACAAGACCAACCTCCAAGAACACAAGGCCAACCTAGAACACAAGGTTGACCCTCTACAACACAAGATCAACCTCCAAGAACAAGTCTGACTGCCAAGAACACAAGGCCAACCTCCTGGAACATTGGTGTAAATGGGATTAGCACTACTTGGAGTCATTTTTCTGGCAGTTTCCTACAAAGGGGGCAAGTCTGTAATGATTACTGAGATGGAACGTTGTAACTGGCTCAAGTTCATGTCTTTATTCCACCTCACCCAGTAAAACTACCGCTGTCTAGACAGGACAACAGTTGTGGTTTCTCCTCCCAAAACTCTTCCCAGGAACAATGGTGATGGATGTCCAGGACCTCTTTAATTTTGACAATTTAATTTCTCTTTGGCTAAAATAATTTTTACCTTAAAAACAGTGGCAGGTAGAGTTGGGAACTGAAGGAACCTGATGAGTGTAGAGGCTCATGGGTAATGTAGTCCCAGGTAATGAGGAGTAGGGGAATTGGATCACCTGGCTGGGACTCAGGTGGGCCGGTCAGGTGATCCTGTCTGTGTGATGTCCTCTGTGCCCTGACATCCTAGTGACATCACTCTGTACATCTGGAAGGTGAAGGTGCGGTCCTACTGCATCACGGAAACCGTATGAGCATTCAGGTGAACATGTGGAGTTCAAAACTTTTATTTAAACACAAGCAGCTGCCAATTGGAGATGGTTCATACCGGCAGCAGTGTGACTCTTTATTTTTTGATCCCTGCTCAAACTTTATTGGTTCTGGGTCTTTATTGATCTCCTGGCATTGGACAACCAGTACTTTACATAGCTGCCATGGTCCGCCGGTCCCACATGTCGTTGTGAGACATCACAACAGACATCACAGTCACTGGGTTTATCCAGGATGGTGATGGAGAAAGTGGAGCAGATGATCCAATGGTGTGGACAGAACCACCTGGAGCTTAACTTGCCTTAAGACTGGTGATGAGAGTGGACTTCTGAAGGAAACTCTGGATACTTGCTCCTCTCACCATCCTCAACAAGTGTCTACTGTGGACAGTTTTCTGGGATCCAGTTCCCCAGGATCTGAAGGGGACATCACACAAATGCTGTCTGAAAGAGGGCGCAGCAGAGGTCTCATGTTCAACAGTATGGGCTCACGTCATTACATTTTACCAGAGCGATCTTAAAGGTAATAAATACCAACGTGTATCAAAGCAATTAAAGGAGGAAACCCCAGCAACTGAAGGGCTAGCACTCAGGAAAATTAGTCCTGTGCAACAAACCTTTCATTTCTAACTTTAACTTTCATCCTGCAGCTCAGGGTGAGTGGCTCCTCCTGCTGATGGACTCAGAGGCGTCATGTCAATGTAACAGCCTGCGTCAGGCTGGATGGCTCTGAGGTCTGAGGTCTCAATCATCAGTTCCTCTACCGACCACATGAGGCTGCAGTTCCTCTACCGACCACTAGAGACTAAAGTTTATCTTCTGACCACTAGAGGCTGCAGTTCCTCTACTGACCACTAGAGGCTGCAGTTCCACTACTGACCACTCGAGACTGAAGTTCCTCTACTGACCACTAGAGACTGCAGTTCCTCTACCGACCACATGAGGCTGAAGTGCCTCTACTGACCACTAGAGACTGAAGTTCCTCTATCAAACACTAGAGGCTGCAGTTCCTCTACCTACCACTAGAGACTGAAGTTCCTCTACCGACCACATGAGGCTGCAGCTCCTCTACTGACCACATGAGGCTGCAGTTTCTCTACCGACCACTAGAGACTGCAGTTCCTCTACTGACCACATGAGGCTGAAGTTCCTCTACCGACCACATGAGGCTGCAGTTCCTCTACCGACCACTAGAGACTGAAGTTCCTCTACCGACCACTAGAGACTGAAGTTCCTCTACTGACCACTAGAGACTGAAGTTCCTCTACTGACCACTAGAGACTGAAGTTTCTCTACCGACCACTAGAGGCTGCAGTTCCTCTACCGGCCACTAGAGACTGAAGTTCCTCTACCGACCACTAGAGACTGAAGTTCCTCTACTGACCACTAGAGGCTGCAGTTCCTCTACCGACCACATGAGGCTGCAGTTCCTCTACCGACCACTAGAGACTGCAGTTCCTCTACCGACCACATGAGGCTGAAGTTCCCCTACCGACCACATGAGGCTGCAGTTCCTCTACTGACCCCATGAGGCTGCAGTTCCTCTACCGACCACTAGAGACTGAAGTTCCTCTACCGACCACATGAGGCTGCAGCTCCTCTACCGACCACATGAGGCTGCAGTTCCTCTACCGACCACTAGAGACTGCAGTTCCTCTACTGACCACATGAGGCTGAAGTTCCTCTACCGACCACATGAGGCTGCAGTTCCTCTACCAACCACTAGAGACTGAAGTTCCTCTACTGACCGCTAAAGACTGAAATTCCTCTACTGACCACTAGAGGCTGCAGTTCCTCTACTGACCACTAGAGGGAGCAGTTCGTCTACTGACCACTAGAGACTGAAGTTCCTCTACTGACCACTAGAGACTGAAGTTGCTCTACTGACCACTAGAGACTGAAGTTCCTCTACCGACCACGTGAGGCTGCAGTGCCTCTACTGACCACATGAGGCTGCAGTTCCTCTACCGACCACTAGAGGCTGCAGTTCCTCTACCGACCACTAAAGGCTGCGGTTCCTCTACCGCCCACTAGAGACTGAAGTTCCTCTACTGACCACTAGAGGCTGAAGTTTCTCTACCGACCACCAGAGGCTGCAGTTCCTCTACTGACCACTAGAGGCTGCAGTTCCTCTACTGACCACTAGAGACTAAAGTTTATCTTCTGACCACTAGAGGCTGCAGTTCCTCTACTGACCACTAGAGGCTGCAGTTCCTCTACTGACCACTAGAGACTGAAGTTCCTCTACCGACCACTAGAGACTGAAGTTCCTCTACTGACCACTAGAGGCTGCAGTTCCTCTACTGACCACTAGAGACTGAGGTTCCTCTACCGACCACTAGAGACTAAAGTTTATCTTCTGACCACTAGAGGCTGCAGTTCCTCTACTGACCACTAGAGGCTGCAGTTCCTCTACTGACCACTAGAGACTGAAGTTCCTCTACCGACTACTAGAGACTGAAGTTCCTCTACTGACCACTAGAGGCTGCAGTTCCTCTACCGACCACTAGAGACTGAAGCTCCTCTACTGACCACTAAACGCTGCAGTTCCTCTACTGACCACTAAATGCTGCAGTTCCTCTACCGACCACTAGAGGCTGCATTTCCTCTACTGACCACTAGAGGCTGCAGTTCCTTTACTGACCACTAGAGGCTGCATTTCCTCTACTGACCACTAGAGGCTGCAGTTCCTCTACCGACCACTAGAGACTGAAGTTCCTCTACCGACCACTAGAGACTGAAGTTCCTCTACTGACCACTAGAGGCTGCAGTTCCTCTACTGACCACTAGAGGCTGCAGTTCCTCTACCGACCACTAGAGGCTGCAGTTCCTCTACTGACCACTAGAGACTGAACTTCCTCTACTGACCACTAGAGGCTGCAGTTCCTCTTCTGACCACTAGAGACTGAAGTTACTCTACTGACCACTAGAGACTGAAGTTCCTCTACTGACACTAAACGGTGCAGTTCCTCTACTGACCACAAGTAGCAACAGTTCCTCAACTGATCTAAAGAGGCTGCAGTTCCTCTACCGACCACTAGAGACTGAAGTTCCTCTACTGACCACTAGAGGCTGCAGTTACTCTACTGACAACTAGAGACTGAAGCTCCTCTACTGACCACTAGAGGCTGCAGTTCCTCTACTGACCACTAGAGACTGAAGTTCCTCTACCGACCACTAGAGACTGAAGTTCCTCTACTGACCACTAGAGGCTGCAGTTCCTCTACTGACCACTAGAGACTGCAGTTCCTCTACTGACCACTAGAGACTGCAGTTCCTCTACCGACCACTAGAGACTGAAGTTCCTCTACTGACCACTAGAGGCTGCAGTTCCTCTACTGACCACTAGAGACTGAAGTTCCTCTACTGACCACTAGAGACTGCAGTTCCTCTACTGACCACAAGAGACTGCAGTTCCTCTACTGACCACAAGTAGCAACAGTTCCTCAACTGATCTAAAGAGGCTGCAGTTCCTCTACCAACCACTAGAGACTGAAGTTCCTCTACTGACCACTAGAGGCTGTAGTTCTTCTACTGATTATGAGAGGCTGCCTTTTCTATACTGACCATTAGAGGCTGTATTTTTCACCAAAAAAAATGCTATATAATCTTCCATTATACCGTTTAGTCCTATGCAGGGATGATATATTATATTATATTATTTTATATGTGATTATAACATAATATATAATTTATACATTCACAGCCCGGCCAAAAAAAAAAAAGGAGCCACCAAAAAAAAGGTCATACACTTTAATATTTTGTTGGACCACCTTTAGCTTTGACTACAGCATGCATTCGCTGTGGCATTGTTTCAATAAGCTTCTGCAATGTCACAAGATTTATTTCCATCCAGTGTTGCATTAATTTTTCACCAAGATCTTTCATTAATGATGAGTCAGAGCGCTGCACAAAGCCTTCTCCAGCACATCCCAAAGATTCTCAATGGGGTTCAGGTCTGGACTCTGTGGTGGCCGATCCATGTGTTTAAAATGATGTCTCCTGCTCCCTGAACCAGTCTTTTACTATTTGAGCCCGATGAATCCTGGCATTGTCATCTTGGAATATACCTGTGCCATCAGGAAGAACAAATTCATAGATGTAATAATCTGGTCATTCAGTATATTCAGGTAGTCGGCTGACCTCATTCTTTGAGCTCATACTGTTGCTGAACCTGGACCTGACCAACTGCAGCAACCCCAGATCAGAACACTGCCCCCACAGGCTGGTACAGTAGGCGCTAGGCATGATGGGAGCATCACTCTGGAACAGGGTCAATCTGGACTCATCAGACCACATGACCTTCTTCCATTGATCCAGAGTCCAATCTTTATGCTCCCTGGCAAATTGAAGCCCTTTTTTTCTGGTTAGCATCACTGATTAGTGGTTTTCTTCAGGCTCCACAGCTGTTCAGTCCCAATCCCTGGAGTTCCCTTAGCATTGTGGGTGTGGAAATGCTCTCACTTTCACTATTAAACAGCCCTGAGTTCTACTGTTGTTTTTTTCTTCGATTTGATCTCACCAAACGTTTAATGATCGTCCATCATGATCATTGCGGGATGTGTCTTTGACATGGTTGTTTAGGAAATGAGAAGCAACTCATTGCACCAGTTGAGGTTGAATAACTTGTTTCCAGCTGAGAGATAATCACCCATGCAGTAATTATCCAATAGGAGGCTCATACTTATTTGCTTGGTAAAATCCAGGTGGCGACTTTTTTTGGCCACGCAGTGTATAATACTGTGTTGTCCTCATATTTGTTCGTTAGGGCAGCAGGGTGTCTTAGTGGTCAGCACTGTTACCTCACAGCTGGAAGGTTCCTGTTTTGAACCTTAGCAGGTCTTTCTGTGTGGCGTCTCCATGTTCTCCAGGTGCTTGTTTGGGTTTCCTCCAGGTTCTCCAGCTTCCAACAGTTCAAAGACCTGCATGTCAGGTTAGTCTGTAGTTCTAAACTGCCTGTAGGAGTGATTGTGAGTGTGCATGATTGTTCATCTATATGTGGCCCTGCGATGGACTGGAGACCTGTCCAGGTGGACCTCTGCCTTTCACCTGAAGAGAGCTGGGATAGACTCCAGCAGACCTCTGTGACCCTGTAGAGCACATGTGTCTGTAGAGCACATCCGGCCCGCCGTGTAATCATATCCGGTCCACGAGATCATTTTTACGGCTGTGGCTCAGGTGGTAGAGAGGGTGGTCCGGTAACCGGAAAGTTGCCGGTTCAATTCCCATGCTCCCCTGGCTACATGTCGAAGTATCCCTGAGCAAGATACTGAACCCCAAGTTGCTCCTGGTGAGCATGTGGCACCCTGCGTGGTAGCCTCGGCCATCAGTGTGTGAATGTGTGCGTGAATGGGTGAATGTGAGGCCAAAATGTAAACCGCTTTGAGGGCACCTTGGTGCTGATAAAGCGGTATATAAGTGCAGTCCATTTACCATTTACATTATCGTTATTAACGGCCCGTTGATATGAAGCGCTGATTAAATCAATAGTGCACAGAACTACAGATCCCAAAATGCAACGCTTCAGTGGCCTTGTGCACACTTGCCGCGCCAATCAAGTCTAGTTTCAAGCTTCGTCCGCGGAGTGGACTCCAATTTGTGCGTAACAGAAGAAGTAATGGACATTAAATCGATGCACGGGACAACGACTGGAAAAGACATTTTTGAAAACGAGTGTAACAGACATGAAACTGTCCTGGGACAAACTTACTGGACTGACAACAGATGGAGCAGCAGCTATGAGCAGTAAATGAAGTGAACTAGAGGGAAGGAAGCAGGAGGAGAAGTGTCCTGGTGAGTTAACAACATCACTGCATCAGACACCAGGAAGCTCTATGTGTCCTGAAGATGGACCATGATGAGACCTGGAACACAGAAACTTTATCCAGCTAAAGCGTTCAATCACCGGCAGGTTGGTTCCTTTATGCAGCAGATAGATTCAGAGTTTGATCCTGATCATCCGGAGGAGCGTTGGATCAGTCGGGGGAAAGTTCTCAAAGGAGTTTTGGAGCTCAGCAACCAAATCTGTCAGTTCATGGACAGTAAAGGAAAAGAAATCTGTCAGTTCATGGACAGTAAAGGAAAAGAAATCTGTCAGTTCATGGACAGTAAAGGAAAAGACTCCACCGTTTGGAGGGATGAGAAGTTCCTGTCTGACATAACAGCTCATCTTTAGGCCTTAAATGTGCAGGTCCAGAAACGTCACCACATGATCACTGACATGTATGACGCAGTAAAGCTGCTTTTATGGGAGAAACTATTCGATCAGATGTCATAAGAGCAAAGAAAACTGAATGATTTTAATTGTTATTGCTGAAAATAACACATTTTATGTAGATTTCCAGGTTTTCTATCAAGTTCATATAATTTTGACAGGAGATATTTTTAAGGAGAGCAAAATCTTTTGGATGGATGGATGGATGGATGGATGGATGGATGGATGGATGATGGATGGATGGATGGATGGATGGAATGGATGGATGGATGGATGGATGGATGGATGGATGGATGATGGATGGGATGGATGGATGGGATGGATGGATGGATGGATGGATGGATGGATGGATGGATGGATGGATGGATGATGGATGGATGGGGATGGATGGATGGATGGATGGATGGATGGATGGATGGAGGGATGGATGATGGATGGATGATGGATGGAGATGGATGGATGGATGGATGGATGGAGGGATGGATGGAGGGGATAGATGGAGAGATGGATGATGGATGGATGGATGGATGGATGGATGGATGGGATGGATGGGTGGATGGATGGATGGATGGGATGGATGGATGGATATGATGGATGGATGGGATGGATGGCTTGATGGATGATGATGGATGGGGAGGGATGGATGGATGGATGGATGATGGATGGATGGATGGATGGATGGGTGGATGGATGGATGATGGTGGATGGATGGATGGATGGATGGATGGATGGATGGATGGATGGTGGATGGATGGATGATGGATGGATGGATGGATGGATGGATGGATGGATGGATGATGGATGGATGGATGGATGGATGGATGGATGGATGGGTGGATGGATGGATGATGGATGGATGGATGGATGATGGATGGGTGGATGGATGGATGATGGGATGGATGGATGGATTGGATGGATGGATGGATGGATGGATGAGGGATGGATGATGGATGGAGGGATGGATGATGGATGGATGGATAGATGGATGATGGGTGGATGGATGGATGGATGATGGATGGATAGATGGATGGATGTTTATGAGTAAAGGACTTTATAATCAGGATTACAAAGTTTCAAGAGATTTAATTAGTTATTTTCATCCTGAAATAAACATCTATTGGATTAAGGCAGGAAGTTAAAAACAGACGTTTAGCTGAGCTCGGACCGTTTCAGTTTTCTGCTTCAGAACGTCTCCCGGCTCCGAACGGCTCTGACGTCATCCGACTCTTGTCCAATCAGAGCAGGGTGCGGCTGTTCCAACTTCAGCCCGGAGCGGATCTTCTCGGCCGGTTCTCCTCCAACCTCCGCCACCCGCCGCCGGTAAGTCCTGGAACCGTCGCCGGTTACGGCAACAACAGGGCCGGAACCAAAGTTCGTCGGCAGTTGTGGAGTTTGAGCGGGTTTGAACCGTTTTAACGAGTCTGTGCAGCAGCAGTCGGGCTAACGGCGGCTAACGGTCAGAGTTTGAATCAAAGATTAGAGAAAACGGACGTTTTTTTCCCTTTTTTCCCCCACCAAAGTACATCATTTAATGACTGTTCTAGATTGGACATTTAAAAGCGATCATTTCATGATGAAAGTAAACTTGATTTGTGGTTATTCACTTGAAACAATGAGCAGTTTTATTTGTGGGCCAGTTCCTCTGTTAACTGAAAAAGTTACCTGTATTTTCTGCTGTAACATCCTGGGTTTGTGCAGTCCTGGTTGGCAGGTTGTTCCGTTTTTCCTTCTTTATTTTCAGAAATATTTGTTGAAAAGAACCATTCAAATATGATCTGGTGGTTTTCTAACTGGTGATGACGTGTGGGCCGTGTCAGCCAATGAAAACCTCAGAAACCTGCAACCATTTGCTCCAACATCAGTGATGTCACCTCCTTTTTGGAGGGAAATGTGCAGACTCTGCTCCTCCTCTTCAGTGTTTTATCCATATTTTTGTTGTGCACACAGAGTGGAATAACTGGTTGTCAACATGCAGTTGTGAACTTGTTTTACATGTTATATACGTGTGTAAATAACGGAGAGAAGATGTGTAAAAGCATAAGCTGATAAAGATCTTGGGGTGACAGGTCCAATCCTTCAGTTACCACAAGGCACTAAAACGGTAGAAAAGTTACCTGTGTGATCCGCTACCAGGAACACAGCTGACAGGGTTTAACACGGGTCACACTGTCTGCAGGTTATTGATACGTTATTGATTCACTAAAATTAACTAGCATGGTACAGGAGTCTCATAAAAATGGCTGAAAAACATGATTGCATTCCAAGGATAAAAAAGACTGCTTTAGTTGATCGAAACTCTACACCTGAGAATTATTTCAAGCAGTCTTGATGACCTTCATATGATGCTTTGAGGAAGACATCCCCACCATTTTTATGATATTTTAACTGTCAGAGACACTGAGGAAACAGAAATATGATCATCAAGAGGACTTATTTTTCAAACTAGGGTTGTTATAAACATTCAACTTTAACATTTGTAAATATGGACCTCTGAATTTGATTTGATGTTGAGAAGAGCCATTAGACAGTTTAGGTAGAGCCTACAGCTGAAGCCCTGAAGGAACTGACAGAATTGACCTTTCGGTAAGCACCGCCCCCTCCCTAGTTACTGTTGCTAGGTCAGACATTCTCGCTGCTCCTCCATTAAGGACAATGTTATTTTGCCATTTTTCTGATGTGTATCATCAGTGTTAATATCATACTATAAATAACGCCATGGTGAAATATTGCTGCTGGGGACCTGCAACAGTGACTCGAGGTGTCCAGAACGTTTGGAGGGACATTTTTATTCTCTTTCCCAAACCAAAACAAACGCTGGAGAATGCAGCTGTGGGTTAAATTGTGTCCGTCCACACAATCAACTGAACGTGACGAAAGTTACAAAACACACCTACATTTACTCCAAGATAAGTTTACTTTGTTTATTAGATGATTGATTTAACCACCGTTTAGTAAAAGTGATATGATTTAGCAGCAGGGAGGGTGATGAGTGAAAACATCTCTCCGTTAGCATTCCGGCTAGCTTGCTAGCCAGCTATCAGCCTGCCTCGTTGTCTACAAATATATATGGCCCTGGATATTTATTTTGTTAGGTATAAGGTGAGGCTAGTGATGTTAACGTCACTTTATTAATTATATTAATACAATGCTGCGACTGTCTGATGTTAACAGCTCTGGTGTGGGACAGACCTATGGACCAGAGCTAATGCTAATACTAACAGAGAACTCATCACCCTCCCTGCTGCTAAATCATATTATTACTTTTACTAAACGGTGGTTAAACCAATCATCTAATAAACAAAGCTAACTTACCTTGGAGTAAATGTAGGTGTGTTTTGTAACTTTCGTCACGTTCAGTTGATTGTGTGGACGAACACAACTGAACCCACAGCTGCATTCTCCAGCGTTTGTTTTGGTTTGGGAAAGAGAATAAAAATGTCCCTCCAAACGTTCTGGACACCTCGAGTCACTGTTGCAGGTCCCCAGCAGCAATATTCCACCATGGCGTTATTATAGTATAATATTAACACTAATGATAGGCATCAGAAAAATGGCAAATTAACATTGTCCTTAATGGAGGAGCAGTGAGAATGTCTGACCTAGCAACAGTAACTAGAAGGGGGCGGAGCTTACCGAAAGGTCAATTTCTGATTCCAGGCCGTAATGTCCAGTCAAAGTCATTTTAATAACTTTCCAGAGAAAAGAATTCTGATTCAGATCCATGTGCTTCTACAGAGGAGGCACTGGTTCAACGTAGAAGCAGAAACATCACACAAACACCCACCAGATGTGCTGGAGGAGACTGGTAAAGACTCATGTTGAAGTCCACTTCCAGCTCGTTTGGGGCGTGCTCTTCTGCTGCATGTCAAGCCGAGCCATTCGTGTTGAGTTAGCAAAAACACTATCAACAGAGAGCTTTCTACTTGCTTACCAGTTGTTCACCTCTGTCAGAGGCCATCCCCAAAAGATCTGGTCTGATCCAGGTACGAATTTTATCGGCGCAAAACCTGTTCTGGAAGAGATGTACTGCTACTTAAAAAGGCAAAACAAAGAGTCACTGGAAGAATGTGCTGCAAAAAATGGAACCACCTGGACATGGAGAATCCTTCCAGCCGATTCACCTCACCGAAATGGTGCCGCCGAAGCTGCTGTCAAGGTTATGAAAAGAGCCCTCCAACGTCTTGGTGGAGGAGGAAGCCTCACCTTTAGTGAATTCCTGACTTTGCTCAAGCTAGCTGCCAACTTTGCCAACAAAAGGCCTATCGATGCCAGAATCCAAAGCCGAGAAGACGGCATCCAGTACATCACACCAAACACCCTGTTGCTTGGTCGAGGCCACACAAGATGGAGATTTCAAAATGTTTGACTACACTACCTACCCATTTAAAAGACTACGAGAGATACAGATTCAAGTTAGCCACTTTTGGAAGTCCTGGAGCCAACTTGCGGGTCCAAACTTGTTTATCCACAGTAAGTGGCATACTGCTCAAAGGAATGTTGCCATTGGAGACATCGTCTGGCTCTGTGACCAAAATGCACCAAGGGGGCAGTTCAAGCTAGCAAGAGTTGTCAGTGTGAACGCAGATTCCAAAGGCATTGTCCGGGATGTCCATGTGAAAGTTTCTCCAAGTGGGTATGTTCAGGTGAAGACCCCAAAACCTGTCACCAGAGAGTCCGGGCCTAAAAAGGATTTCCAGAGCACCATACTGCATCGGGACGTCCGACGCCTCATTGTTCTCATCCCAGTTGAGGATCAGTTTAAGGCGTGGGGAAACCATAGCGTTTGAAGTACGCTTGACAGTTACCTTTCATGATCACAGATGACCACGTGAAGATGATGGTTGGCCACTGTCCTTCCAGGCATTAGAGTTGGTTTGGATGGACCAGTTTGATGGTCCAGTTCATGACTGTGATGTTTCTGCAGGTCAGTGTAACACGTGTTGATCTGGGAACCAGAGATGAACAGCAGGAGACGTAGGTCCTGGTGAGGTTCACACACTTGTACACGCCTCTTCTCCGATCAATACTCTATAATCAGCTGCTTCTGTGCTGTTTTCAGTGTTGGATTAAAGGGTCGTCAGGGCCAGTTCTCCAGAGTTCCAAAGTCTGGATGGACCAAAGAGGAGGTGAGTTAGAGTGGCCTTCACCTGAAGGACCTGAAGGACCTGAAGGACCTGCAGGTCCTGAAGGTGATGGTGGTGGTGATCAGGAAGATGATAGTGATGATGGTGCTGCTCTTCCTCTTCAGGATGAGAAGCTGCGCCACCTGGTGGAGGAGTTTGGCTCCAGCACCTGGGCTTCGGTGGCTCTGCATTTTGAAGTGAGTGTTTTACTGATCACATAATCATGACAACAGGTGAGCGCAGCTCATCAAGCTGGTTTACCTGTCAGGGTCAGAAGTCCAAGGTCCAGTGTCAGAGCCGCTGGCAGCACATCAGGAACCCAGAGTTGGTCAAAGGCCCGTGGACCATGCAGGAGGACATCCAGGTACACACTCACCTAAGACCAGCACACACCTGAAGCCCACCTGCCAGACACAACAGTAATGTGGTTGAACTTCCTGTGCAGGTCATCAAGCTTGTCCAGAAGTACGGTCTCAAGCACTGGTCAGTCATCGCCAGGCACGTCCATACCCGTAACGGAAAGCAATGCCGTGAGCGCTGGCACAACCACCTGAACCCGGCGGTGAGGAAGGACAGGTGGACGCTGGAGGAGGACAATATCATCTGTCATGCACAAAGCGTGCTGGGAAACCGCTGGGCAGAAATCTCTAAGCTACTGTCGGGCAGGTACACATGTCTACCGATCTTCCAGAACAGGTTGGACCAGGTTCCGCTTGTGAGACCTGCCGTGTGTCTGTTCTCAGGACCGATAACTCCATTAAGAACCGATGGAACTCCATCCTGAAGAGGAAAGTAAAGAAGGAATACCTGAATGTCTTACACCTCAATGGCCCCCCCAGCTCTGCCTCCAGAACCGCAACTGTGACCCGTGGGCCCCCCATAACCATCATCCTGCCACAGGTCAGAGTCCACAAAACTACCCATCTACCCAGCATCCATCAGTCATCCACTAAATACCACCCACCATCTACCCAGCATCCATCAGTCATCCACTAAATACCACCCACCATCTACCCAGCATCCATCAGTCATCCACTAAATACCACCCACCATCTACCCAGTCAACTGGCGCATTCCTGTCACTGACATTCTTACTTGATCATTTTTGTTAGGCAGGATTTCACCTGCCATTAAATATTACATTTACACATTCACTCACTCTACAGTTTCACCCACATCAACTATGTTTCCTTCACAGCTGCAGCCATGTTCATTTTCTGTAAAAAAAACCCTGTGAATTTCATGAATAGTGTCATTCAACAAAGTAGAGTTTATCTGGCTTTGCCATGGTGAATCATGATAACGGGGCACCATGAAGGTAACAGTAACTCAAGAGTCAACAAACTCAAAGTTGACAGAACCAACTCTAAGGGCCAATTCCAATTCCTCTCTTAACCCTCAATCTCAACCCTCGCCCTTAACCCTCAATTTTTGGCCCTCAATCTTAACCCTCGAAAGTAAGTGTGAGGGTAATCTTGTGACTTAGAAATGGGACACCCCTCGAGTGCAGTTACATCTTCAGACTGAAATGTATCAGAGCCCGTGTTGTGTCTGTATTTCCTGAAATTATACAGGGATAACGTTGAAAAGATCGCTGTATATTCTCTAAATAATATTAGCAAATAACACAATAGAGGATTCATTATTCAGTCCATCGTCGCTACACAACAAGGTATACAAGTAACGTGAAGCCGCCTGGGACCGCCGACGGGACCCGGACCGCTGACGGGACCGGGACGGCGGAACGGGACCACCGACGAGTACAAGTAACGTGAAGCCGACCTGGACCGCTGACGGGACCGAGATCGACACGGACGGCGGACCGGTCCCGTCGGCGGTCCGGGTCGGCTTCACGTTACTTTGTTGTGTAGCGACGGAGGACTGAATAATGTACCGGGACCACCGACGAGTACAACGTGAAGCCGACGGGACCGCCGGTCCGGCAGCAAACATCGTAAAGTAAAAAAATAAATGTTACGCAACAACGATGTTAATCCATGAAAAAAATCTCAAACAAACACAATAAAATGGTTTCGTAACATTTATATCTTTAAGATATACGAAGATACTTACGTTTGTAGCTAGCTTCTGGATAGCCCTTACTTCCAAGGGTGGTGTCGGAAAATCTCAATTTTGAGGGCGATACAGCCCTTAAACTCGTCCCTCAACTTGATGTCCCTTAGAATTGGGAGACCACTTGCCCTTAGCGGGAACGCGCATTTTTGAGATTGAGGGTTGAGATTGAGGGTTAAGGGAGGAATTGGAATTCACCCTAAAAGCCCGATCTGAAACCAGAACCATCTCTAAACCCTCAATCTGAAACCAGAACCATCTCTAAACCCTCAATTTGAAACCAGAACCAACTCTAAACCCTCAATCTGGAACCAGAACCAACTCTAAACCCTCAATCTGGAACCAGAACCAAGTCTAAACCCTCAATCTGAAACCAGAACCATCTCTAAACCCTCAATCTGAAACCAGAAACAAGTCTAAACCCTCAATCTGAAACCAGAACCATCTCTAAACCCTCAATCTGAAACCAGAACCATCTCTAAACCCTCAATCTGGAACCAGAACCAACTCTAAACCCTCAATCTGGAACCAGAACCAACTCTAAACCCTCAATCTGAAACCAGAACCATCTTTAAACCCCCAATATGAAACCAGAATCAACTCCAAACCCTCGATCTGAAACCAGAACCAACTCTAAACCCTCAAACCGAAACCAGAACCAACTCTAAACCCTCAATCTGAAACCAGAACCATCTCTAAACCCCCAATATGAAACCAGAACCAACTCTAAACCCTCGATCTGAAACCAGAACCATCTCTAAACCCTCAATCTGAAACCAGAACCAACTCTAAACCCTCAATCTGAAACCAGAACCAACTCTAATCCCTCAATCTGAAACCAGAACCATCTCTAAACCCTCAATCCGAAACCAGAACCATCTCTAAACCCTCAATCCGAAACCAGAACCAACTCTAAACCCTCAATCTGAAACCAGAACCAACTCTAAACCCTCAAACCGAAACTAGAACCAACTCTAAACCCTCAATCCGAAAGCAGAACCAATTCTAAACCCTCAATCTGAAACCAGAACCTACTATAAACCCCGATCAGAAACCAGAACCAACTCTAAACCCCCAGTCTGAAACCAGAACCAATTGTGAACCCTCAATCTGAAACCAGCCAACTCTATACTCCTGATCTGATACCAGAACAAATTCTAATCCCCCAGTCTGAAACCAGAAACTCAGAGTTTGGGTTCGGTTCTCAGAACTCTTGAGAAGCTCCTCCGTTGTTGCCATCTTCACCACCCCAGGAGCTTTTCAAAAATATTTTTTTGTCTGCTTTTCAGGTGGTTGACAAGTACACATTTTCTGATGTGCGCTGCTAGGAGTGTGCTCACCTGTGTGTGCTCACCTGTGTGTTAGCATATGTGTGTGCGTGCACGTGGACCCAAGTGGAACATGTGTGATACAGTAAACAGAAGAGAGTTGTCAACGGGGGACCATGAAGGGACAGAAACGACATGCTGTCCTGTTAATAAGTTCATAACACAAGGCTGATTAGTTTGTTTCATGAAAGAACGAGAACCTGTTCTATGGGAAAGTTCATCTGAAATGACTTCTGCTGTGATCTGGTACTATCTTCACAATATAATTAAATAAGATTAACTTGACCTGAATAATTAATTCATTAATTCCTTAAATAAACTGAATGAAGGCTGAATATGGCATAGGCAGCATTTACCCAGCATCCACCTGTCGGTCATGGCTCCTCCTCTTCACGACTCCTCCAGCAGGCCAACAGTCTTCTCAGTGTCAAGGAAGAGTCCAGCTACACCTCCAGTGATCAGAGCCTGGGAGGAAGCACAGGTGGTCCGGCCCACCTGTGTTCTGCTTGCGTACCCACCTCCTCCTCAGGTTCCTGCTCCTCTTTGAGCATATGTCAGCTGGGAGCATCTGCGGACCTGGAGACGGTAAGACTTTTATTTGTTTACTTTAATTAATAATGAGGCTTTTATTTTCTTGTGAAAGTCTTGATTCATTTAGACTCTCTTTTTTTCTCAGTTGTCTTTTTCTGAGTGCTGATGCTCTTCCTGTTTCCTGTCAAGGATCTTTAACTTCTGTCCACTCACATGAATCTTGTCTGTCTTGATCACAGAACCTGGAAGTATGGAACTGCAGCGCACAGGAAGTGACCTCACACGTGGAACACCCCCCAGCAACAGTTTCTACCCTCCTGTTGACAGAAGACAGACACCTGTCCATCATCAGTCCCAGCAGAAACTGTGTAAGACACGGAACATGACTCGGGACGTGATGTCAGTACAACACCTGTGTTCATACTGCAGATTAGAAAGACACGCACATAACATGATAAAATAGAATAAAGAAGAAAACTAAATAAAATACACTGATCCCTTATTTTTCGCGGTTAACAAGAGCCGGAGCTCCCCGAAACTAAATAATGTGTTTAAAATGTGTTTAAAAACCACAAAAAAGTATCAAGGCACTGCAGCAAAACAAGACAAAGGCTCAACTGTGGTCTTTCTGTTTCCTTCACAGCCTCTGGTCTCTGAACCGTAGTAGAGAAACCGCTGGTATTGTGCTATTTTTGGCTCGTAATTAGCGGCTAACACGCTAACAACAAGAAAAGAAACAGTCCGGTTTTCTCTGCATGGAACGGGAACTTTATTCTGGCACTGCAGGAACTTGTAACATCACACAGGTTGTATTGTTGGGCTCCTGTCGGTTAACAGAGAATGTAAATCTATACACGCTGGGCTGCTGTTGATGCTCACTACACTTTTCATCTAACCCCGTTTTCATTCTGCCGTCCCACAACACACACACTACATTACCCATAAGGCCACACCATTACCCATAAGGCCACCTTCTTAAAGGGGCCAGGCTGGCTCACAACATATACAACAATAAAATCCACGTTCTGGATCAGATCCGGATCAGCCTCTGAAATTTGATAGAGGTTCCCATTGTCAATCCCTGAGTCAAATTTCATGAGTTGTGGGCAATAATTAACAGAGATATTGAGAAACAAAATTTTCGGCCCCATTGACCACAATGTTATCAAAAATTTGAAAGTGATCCAGAATCCAGGATTTCTTCCGGATCACACCAAAATGAAATCAGTTCTTCCTTTTCACATTTCTGACAACTCCTGAAAATTTCATCAAAATCCAGCCATAACTTTTAGAGTTATCTTGAACACAGACAGACAGACAAGACAGATAAACACGGCCGGTAAAAACATTACCTCCTTGGCGGAGGTTTTAAAATAAAAGCTGAACATTGTTTTTTTTTTTTCAAAAATATTTTATAGTCTAATAGGATAATATTTTATGGTTTTGGCGATTTCATGTTTTTTTTTTTTAAAGTTTGTCGGTAGAGTTTTCCTTTCTGGACATTCTTGGGAGTTTCTGTGTCTTTGATATTGGAATTTTATTTTTGACCAATACCAAGAAATCTGTTGTGATATAAATGTTAGTCATATTGTCCAGCGCTCCACAGAAGTCTAGTTCACTGACTATGCGAAGCACTAAATGACTTAAGCGATGACAGCGAGCCACTGACTATTCCAGCTGCCAATCAAAAGATTAAAAGCATAATTAAAATAAGCTTTGTGTGATTTTACCTGATGAGGAACATTAAATTCCCTCATGCAGTTGTCATGGATGCTAAATCTATCTATAGAGAAGCTGTTTTTTGTACCAGGGTTGGTTGGATAAGTTTATTTCTGTTGTAAAGTTTAACATTTGAACATGGAGGTCAATGGAGATTGACTTACCGTTGGAGCCAGACCCGAGTTGTTTTGATGTCCGATTTTCATTTAGCTTTTTGTTGTCTGAAGGTCTCAGGTGTGAGGCAGGAGCTGATGAACTCCTCCCTCCTGGAGTCGTACTCCTGGAGCAGAGGCAGCACGATGCCAGCTGGATCCTTCTCTCCTTCTCAGGTGAAGACCACACCAGACAGGTCTAACGTGTCCTCAGGTGTTCCTCAGGTGTTCCTCAGCTGACCTGGTCTCTGTGATGTGTTGCAGTTCTTGTGTGGTGGTGAAGATCTGAAGTTCCAGCAGCTGGCCTGCACTTCCACCCCCATCTGCCCCCTCAAACAGTCCAGCTTCAGGCAGCAGGATGACAGCAGCAGGTACATCAGCTCAGCATGGATTACCTTTCTGTCTGTGTGCCACCCAGCTACACCCAACCTGTCTGTATACCTGTAGGTAAACCACCTCTCAATGTGGAGGAACAGCTACTGAAATCTCCCTTTGGAGGGGTTGATTCTCATCTCTGCCACTTCACACTCAGGTTGATGAAGCCATATCAAAAAATATGGCTGTATCTCTGAAGACCCTTCTCACGTGTTTTTCTATTTGTTGCCTGTTATCTCTATTTAAGTTGATGGAAACCAACTGAAGGAGAACCCACTAGAGGGAGCATCACAGTGCTGTCAGCCAATCAGAGGAGAGACGTTTGCATAGCATTAATATCCAGAAGAATCTTCTTGTACTATCCCCTCCCTCGTTTTCACCTATCAGGGCATTATTTCAGATGAGAGAACACTGCAAAATTAATGAAAATATGATGGAATGAGACCTTTAAAGTGAGAAACCCAGACCTCCCCCTCCTCAGCTGTCTCTTCCAGCTCATCAGAGAGAATACCGAGGTGCTGAGAGATGTAGGGCCCGATCTTCTGCCAAACCTCCTATTTAATAATAAATAAATTAATACATTTAATAATATTATTTATAATTAATATTTGCTCAAGGGTTATGTTCTTGGTCTCTAAAAAACACTTAGAGACTATGGGCCCGATCTTGTGCCAAACCTCCTAAAGCTGCTATTAAGGGATAGCAGGTAGCAGGAGGGCCGTTCCCCCACAAAGAACGCAATCTTCCACCTCCCGAAACCTGTGATCGTACCTGCGCCAACCACTATATTATGCACACATTATGCATAGGAGTGGTTAGGGCGTTCCACCTGTTTAACCAATCAGTGCGTCAGCAGCCATTGCCTTTAAGAGCAGGTTGCGCTACCTGCTAATTGCTATGGAGCGTCTTTTCACCCAGATCAGAGCAGCTCTCATGGGCAGCTGGTCTGGGACTGTGCTGTAGAGCTTCCTCCTCTTCCTCTCCACTGATATATACATAACTAGCTCTAACTAATGTGGAGCAAATGATTTAATCATTTCTTTTGTACTCCAAGAAGTTCCAACAAACTGCTCAGAAAAAAAATAGAGCCAGTGAGCTTCCAGGAAAGCATTTCTTAACTAGAAAAGCACTCAGAGAGCGCAGACCTCCGCCAAGCACAACAGTTCTCCCATATAGCGATTAACAGATTGCGATAAAATCCGCCTTCTGGATTAGATCCGGATCAGCCTCTGAAATTTTATAGAGGTTTTCAGTGTCAATACCTGAGTGAAATTTTATTATTTGTGGGTAATAATTAACGGAGATGCTGAGAAACAAAATTTCCGGCCCCATTGAGCGCGTGTTATGGTCTCAAGCCAGGTTGTGAACCCGTAACCTTCCACCTCTGGGGCTCCTGCGCACAACCCACTGCGCCACCTTCAATCCTCTACATAGACACTCAGATCCACCTGTGTTTCCCCTTCCCATCTGACGAGCAGCCCAGGTGTGGCACTGCACACCTGTACCTATTCAGTCATCATTCAACCAGACTCGTCTCCAGATCTTCCCATAGAAACACCTGATCCAGCCATTCGCAGTGCCACCTCCTTGCCTTCGTCGTCCCCTGGATTGTTGGTTTGGCTGCCAACCCTCGAATCCTCCTTTTTTACATCTGAGAGAATTAAACTCTTAAAATTCCAGAACTCCCTTCCTGTCTCCATTGTGGTTGCTTTAGGGTTCAAGAAACAACTAAACACGCAATGTTATCGAAAATTTGAAAGTGATCCAGAATCCAGGATTTCTTCCGGATCACACCCAAAATAAAATCAGTTCTTCCTTTTCACATTTCTGACAACTCCTGAAAATGTCATCAAAATCCATCCATAACTTTTTGAGTTATCTTGAACATATCTCCTGCGCCAGACGCACCAAGACGCACAGCTGCGCCAAGACGCACAGCCGCTGGGAGCGGTGCTTTTTAAAATACTGCAGAACGGATCATTGGATGAGCATTGAGCCAGAGGAACACGTATGATGACATCTACCTTCTACCACTGAGAACATCTCAGGTGCTCCGAGCGCAAGGAGGGGATCAGAGGGATACTAGCACAGTACAAGAAACTCCACAACAGAGTTCTGTGATCTCCTCGTTTCATACAGCAAACATCTGGATGATGTTTGCTACCAGACATCATCTGCCCTTAAGAGAATAATAATGTATGACAGTAATACAGTGATGCATAATCGAGAGGTAGAGCTGGTTGTGCAGTCCACATGTGACTGGGTGGACGCGCAATGACGCGATTTGGACGCGCTCTTTTACGCGCTGATGTGCCGGTTGCGCTTTCCACAAACTCTGTATCTTGCGGTACCTGTATCTCGCAGATTTTGGATAGAGGGTAGTGGTAGTTGGTCAGACCACCCGCTACCCTCTCTATGCTCTCAGCAACCACCTTTAGGACCTGGTTGTGGCGCCAGCGATAACGCCCCTCTCCAAGAGCTTTTGGGCAGCTGCTGAGGAGGTGTTCCATGGATCCCCGTCCTGGACACTGGGGGCAGGATGGTGTCTCTGCTTTGCCCCAGACGTGGAGGTTGGATGGACTTGTTAGGACATCATAAACAGCTTGGACTAGAAACCTGATGTTAAGGGAGTCTGCCCTCCAGATGTTGGGCCAAGTGATCTTTCGTTGCAGAACATTCTCCCATTTAGTCCATGCTCCTTGTTGTCCCATTCCCACCATCCTGCTGGCTCGTTCTTCCTCCACACCTCCCTGCACTTCCTCCTGAATGAGGTGTTGTTTTCCCAGGGCCTTGTCCACCCTGGTTGATGGGGAATAGCCAATACCTGCGCACCCTGAGGCTATGGACCCAACCAGTAACTTCTGCCTCAGTTGTGACTCTGCCACCCCCAGAGCCTCGTCGGCCCTCCATTTCCGGCCGGTCTGCACCTGGATGCCAGCCGATGCCACCTTTTCATCCCTGGATTCCCTGGCTGGCAAGGCTTCCCGAGTTCTGGTCACCATGAACTCTTCAGTGAGTCCACTGAATGGAAGCTGCAAGGTGTTACTACTGCCGTACAGGGCAGCACTGCTCAGGCTTCGGGGTAGACCAAGCCATCTTCGCAAGTAGCTGCTGATTTTTCTCTCCATGGCCTCTACAGTTGTGATTGGTACTGCGTACACTAGCAGAGGCCACAGGCTGCGGAGCAGGATGGAAAGTGGTAAATCTAGGCCTTGAATTTCCCTGGCAAGCCAGATCTGTCGACACAACTCAGCCAGTCCTCAAGCTCCTTGCTGGTTCTCTGGATGGATGAAGAGTTTTTGAGGCTGCAATCAAAGATCTTGTCTGGCTCTTGACTGGCTGTTCTGTAATGGACGGGATAGTGGCTTCTCTAATCCTTGCAGAATCCATATGCTGCCCGGTACAGATGTGGTGGTGACAAATAGGTCATCCATGAACGCTCTTATAGGGGGCTGGCATACTCCCGATTTTGTCAGGAGTCCCCTACAATCAGGGGTGCAGATAGGATTTTTAAACTGGGGGGACTGAGCTGTCAGTAGAATTGTAAGTTTTCTAACTGAATTAACACTGGCCTATCTAGTTAACAATCACCTTACATGATCGACTTATTTGTCTGGTATTTGTCTTCTGCATGTTTTATTTAAACATTTGCTGATCTCAGCAGGATAAAGAATCTCATTACAGAAACTTTAACTGTAACTTCTAGCAAAAAGGAAATGTCCAAAAATGTATAACATCTCTGGTGGATCCTCTCTGGTAGATCCTCTCTGGTGGATCCTCTCTGGTGGATCCTCTCTGGTAGATCCTCTCTGGTAGATTCTCTCTGGTAGATCCTCTCTGGTAGATCCTCCCTGGTAGATCCTCTCTGGTAGATTCTCTCTGGTAGATCCTCCCTGGTAGATCCTCTCTGGTGGATCCTCTCTGGTCGATCCTCCCTGGTAGATCCTCTCTGGTAGATCCTCCCTGGTAGATCCTCTGGTAGATCCTCTCTGGTAGATTCTATCTCTCTGGTAGATCCTCTCTGGTGGATCCTCTCTGGTAGATCCTCTCTGGTGGATCTTCTCTGGTAGATCCTCTGTGTTGGATCCTCTCTGGTAGATCCTCCCTGATAGATCCTCTGTTAGATTCTCTCTGGTCGATCCTCTCTGGTCGATCCTCTCTGGTGGATCCTCTCTGGTAGATTCTCTCTGGTAGATCCTCCCTGGTAGATCCTCCCTGGTAGATCCTCTCTGGTAGATCCTCCCTGGTAGATCCTCTCTGGTAGATCCTCCCTGGTAGATCCTCTGGTAGATCCTCTCTGGTAGATTCTCTCTGGTGGGTCCTCTCTGGTAGATCCTCTCTGGTGGATCCTCTCTGGTAGATCCTCTCTGTTGGATCCTCCCTGATAGATCCTTTGTTAGATTCTCTCTGGTCGATCCTCTCTGGTGGATCCTCTCTGGTAGATCCTCTCTGGTAGATTCTCTCTGGTAGATCCTCCCTGGTAGATCCTCTCTGGTAGATTCTCTCTGGTGAATCCTCTCTGGTAGATCCACTCTGGTGGATCCTCTCTGGTGGATCCTCTCTAGTAGATTCTCCCTGGTAGACCCTCTCTGGTGGATCCTCTCTGGTGAATCCTCTCTGGTAGATCCTTTCTGGTAGATTTGCTCTGGTGGATCCTCTCTGGTGGATTCTCTCTGGTAGATCCTCTCTGGTAGATTCTCTCTGGTGGATCCTCTCTGGTGGATCCTCTGGTAGATCCTCTCTGGTGGAGCCTCTCTGGTATATCTTCTCTGGTGGATCCTCTCTGGTGGATCCTCTCTGGTGGATCCTCTCTGGTGGATCCTCTCTGGTGGATCCTCTCTGTTGGATCCTCTCTGGTAGATCCTCTCTGGTAGATCCTCTCTGGTAGATCCGGTTCCTGCTGGCTCCGGTCCCTGCTGGCTCCGGTTCCTGCTGGCTCCGGTCCCTGCTGGCTCCGGTTCCTGCTGGCTCCGGTTCCTGCTGGCTCCGGTTCCCGCTGGCTCCGGTTCCTGCTGGCGCCGGTCCCTGCTGCGCTGGCCCAGGGTCCGCTCTCCCCAGGGTTGTTGTGGGGTCCATGCATCCACCCTGCAGCGCTGCATCATTTTTACTTTGTAAAGCACTTTGTGCTGCATTTTATTGTTCTAAAAGTGCCATATGAATAAAGTTTGATTGATTTCCAAATGAGCTTGAATTTGAACTTTGACTCATAGATCTGTTCTGTTTTTTTCTTCAAGTGTAACTGACTGATGCAACATCCCAGGTTCATTTTAAAGGGCCTGATTGTGACACTTTAGTTGGATCAAACAGGGCTTCCAGAGAGGTTCTGGTCCGTGTGTGCTTCGTTCAGAACCGATCAGTGTTGAGGACTCTGCTGTTGTGTTCAGGAGCCCCGCAGAGATCCGAGATAAAGTCAGAGCGCTGTTGAATTCAGCTCCTAAAACACCCACACCGCTGAAGATCAGCCACAGCCAGGACCAGGTGAGAGGGGGCGGGGCTTCAAGTCAGCTGATGGACATGTACCCTGAATGCTCACTGTGTGTGTGTGTGTGTGTGTCCAGGTGTGGGAGGAGGAGAACGTGGGTCATGACAGTCAGCGGTCTGGAAGCACCTCTGAGGTCAGACACTGAGCATGTGCAGGGTTTTGGTGGAGCTGTAATACTTCTGTTGACATCACATGACCCTCTGACCTGCAGGTGGAGGGGGAGAGTCTGCTGAGCTCCATCCTCTTGGATCAGGGCTGCTCCGGCTCAGTCCCATGGGACCGGGACTGGTCTTCCTCGGTCCAGCAGCAGAATCGCGGGCCGTCCAGCTCCACCTCTGAAGTCACCACCAAGTCTGGCTGCTTCCTCAGTCCTTTGTCCTCTGAGAAATCCAGGTGCGTCCCACTGATGGGACAGGATGTGTGGTGGAACCCGCAGAACCCCCTGGACTCCCCTGAGTGTCCGGCTTACGGGACAAACCCATTTGAGGTAAGAACCAGGGAACAGACCTTTAAAGCATTCACACATCTGCACCTCAACATGGTGTTTCTGAAAGAGCAGACAGCCACACTGGAGATGATGAACTAAAGTAGTGAAACCCCCCCGCTCTGTTTCTCACTGACTGAACTACGACAATGCCAACTAAACAACTAAGGGTGTCCCGGTCCCGATCCCTGATCGGATCGGCCTTCGATCTTAAAAATTTAAGGTGGATCGGATCAGCCGATCAACATTATTATAACACGCCGATCTTTTTTTCATTATTTTTTTCCTCAAAAAGTGATCCTGATTAACACAAATTAATAAAGTAATCATATTACACAAACAAAAATATTTTTTAAGCTATACACCTTTTCGACTTGAAAATTGTGGACATGCGCCCCCTAGTGGCCCCGCCATAACTGGAGTGTGCGGTGTTCCACCAACTAACCCAAACACAGCAGCGTGGAGCATTTGTTACGGATAACGCAGACATGTCTTGGATTGATGATGTTAGGCAGTGGCCTCCAGTTACAGATGAAGGTAGTTTATCGCTGTTTTTAATGATTGGTTATGGAAATATCATGATCTATTCCCATAATCAAACACTAAAAACTGTGGAACGCTGCAACGCTGGCTATAACTAACGTCAACAAGCCATAAAGATTATGCTACTGTAACATTAACGCTAGCGGTAAATTAGGCTATGTGTTAATGTTATATTTAATTTATTTTATCATTCTCCTAAGTCATTCATTCATTAATTTATTCATTCATTTATAGGCTTGTGCTAGTGCCGAGGGCTACAGTAGCCTCATACTGCTGTTCTTTCGGCCAGAATCGTCCGGGACTTTCAGCGAGACTATGAATAGTACGAGATTAAATGTTAACGAAAACTCACCCGGCTGTATTCATTTGGAACAAAGTCCTTTCTGTTGATATTTTTCACCCACGTCTTCCTAACTTCTTGTTCTGCAAACAAGGCAGTCTTCGTGCAGTAAAGGCTTGTGTATTTCACATACTTTCTTCTTCCATTGTTGAATTTTCACGCCATTGTTGGCACAGTTTATGACGGAACATGTATTCCCACTCAACTGACTCGACATTATAAAAATATATATTTGTAGAAAGAGAAAAAACACTGGTTAATCTGCGAGCCGGTGAAAGTGTCGCTCTGTAGCACAACCCAGCAATGGCGGACGGTGTACTTCTGGGGGGCTGGCCCGAAAAGGTCTATATATATTTAATAATTTGCACTGAAATGAGGTTTCCCAGCAGCGCTGTCTTGTATCCACCTTAAAAGTTTCAAGACTGGCGGCGTCAGGCTAAACTTTAGCAAAAATGTCAGCAGTGTGGCAGCGCTATAAAATTACAAAGACCGACGCTTCGACTGCGACTTGCAACGTGTGGAAGGCTGATATATCATGATGGGTAAGTAAGAAGAGAGTTTACAACACCACCAATTTAATCAGACACTTAAAAAAGCACCATCCTACCGAGCACGGTAGGATGGTGCGCCAGGCATCGGCACGGCAGCAAACACTCTGTGAAACTTTTAAAAGAAAGGACAAACTCCCGAAAGACTCGTAGAAATACAGAAAAATCACCGAGCTAATCGCGGAATGTATTACTGAGGACGACCAGCACATTTACAAGGCATTTAACCGGCTCATTAATTACCTCGAGCCTCGTTCCCGTCATTACATGAACGACAAAGGACACAAAGGTGCGCGAACATGTGCAGCGGGTCTTGAAAGAAGTTAAGTTAATATTTTATGTTATTTTTATTCTGATGTGATTTCATTGATTGCAAAGACTTCTGCTAGTGTTTTCATTGCCTTAAACTGCTAGCCAAGTTCACCTGCTGCTATTTAAATGGAAGTGCTTTGTTCTTTAGTACTGAGACTGTTGAACAGTCACTGTTCTGTAACTTAATGTGTTTTATAATAATTCTCCCAAACAAAAAAGAAAGAAAGAAGAGTGTTTAAATAAGTTATTGTTTATTTTATGAGATGATAAAAGCTATTAATCTCAGCTTGGATGCAGGCCTATTTATTAATGTATACAGGAAATAAAATGCATGGGAAATTAAACTCTGTTTGCCCACTCAAAAGAAGTGAAATCGGATCGGAAAAAATCGGAAATCGGCCGATCATCAAAATTAAAGATCGGAAATCGGATCGGGACCCAAAAAACGTGATCGGGACATCCCTAAAAACAACTGAAGTTTTAGGATTTCTTCAGGTTTTTCCCAGAATCTTCAGCCACAATTCACATGTGAAATAAGCTGTTAACATCCGTTTAAAATGTCTCTCCTGCCACACCTTCTCATTCTCAGACCGAAATCAAACATTAGATCGTGAACATTTCGTCATCTTTCATGTGGTTTTCATTGCAGCAGGTCTCATTATTTCCTTCCAAATCCACCCAGCAGCTCATTCCCAACAGCAGATCACTGGTGGACACAGGCTTTTATTCTCTGAGACAGCTGGACCATGTCCAACAGCCTCTGTGTCTGTGTGTCCAGCTGATCATGTCCAACAGCCTCTGTGTCTGTGTGTCCAGCTAATCATGTCCAACAGCCTCTGTGTCTTTGTGTCCAGCTGATCATGTCCAACAGCCTCTGTGTCTGTGTGTCCAGCTGATCATGTCCAACAGCCTCTGTGTCTTTGCGTCCAGCTGATCATGTCCAACAGCCTCTGTGTCTGTGTGTCCAGCTGATCATGTCCAACAGCCTCTGTGTCTTTGCGTCCAGCTGATCATGTCCAACAGCCTCTGTATCTGTGTGTGCAGCTGAGCGAAGACCTGGAGGTGGTCATGTTTGGGAGGACTGAGGACCAGGTGACTCTGACGTCTCAGAGCAGAGGCTTCATGGAACTCTGATCCAGATCCAGCTGCAGTGGTGAGTCTTTCTTGTCTAACAGAAGAACAGACGTGTTTCCTGTCTAACAGACGTGTTTCCTGTCTAACAGACGTGTTCTTGTGTAACAGACGTGTTTCCTGTCTAACAGAGTGTTTCCGTTAACAGACGTGTTTCTTGTGTAACAGACGTGTTTCCTGTCTAACAGCGTGTTTCCTGTCTAACAGACGTGTTTCTGTCTAACAGTCGTGTTTCTGTCTAACAGACGTGTTTCTTGGTAACCGACCTGTCTAACAGACGTGTTTTCCTGTCTAACAGACGTGTTTCTTGTCTAACAGACGTGTTTTCTGTCTAACAGACGTTTTCCTGTCTAACAGACGTGTTTCCTGTGTAACAGACGTGTTTTTCCTGACTAACAGACGTGTTTCCTGTCTAACAGACGTGTTTCCTGTCTAACAGACGTGTTTTCTTGTGTTTCTGTAACAGACGTGTTTTCTGTCTAACAGACGTGTTTCCTGTCTAACAGACGTGTTTCTTGTCTAACAGACGTGTGTCCTGTCTAACAGACGTGTTTCTGTGTCTAACAGACGACAACAGTCGTGTTTCTTCTAACAGACGTGTCTACAGACGTGTTCCTGTCTAACAGACGTGTGTTAACTGTTTCTTGTAACAGACGTGTTTTCCTGTCTAAGACGTTGTTGTCTTTTCTTGTCTAACAGACGTGTTTCTTGTCTAACAGACGTGTTTCAACTGTTTCTGTCTAACAGACGTGTTTCTTGTCTAACAGACGTGTTTCCTGTCTAACAGACGTGTTTTCCTGTGTGTTTCTAACAGACGTGGTTTTCCTGTCTAACAGACGTGTTTCCTGTCTAACAGACGTGTTTCTTGTGTAACAGACGTGTAAACAGACGTGTTTCCTGTCTAACAGACGTGTGTTTCTTGTCTAACAGACGTGTTTCCTGTCTAACAGACGTGTTTCTTGTGTAACAGACGTGTTTCTTGTCTAACAGACGTGTTTCCTGTCTAACAGACGTGTTTCTGTCTAACAGACTGGTGTTTCTGTGTAACAGAACAACAGTTGTTTTCCTGTCTAACAGTCCGTGTTCCTGTTTCCTACAGTGTTAACGTGTCTAACGTCGTGTTTCTTGTCTAACAGACGACAGACGTGTTTCCTGTCTAACAAGTTTCTGTCTAACAGACCGTGTTCTTGTTAACAGTCGTGTTCTGTCCTAACAGCGTGTTTCTTGTCTAACAACGTGTTTCCTGTCTAACAGACGTGTTTTCCTGTCTTAACAACGGGGTTTCTTGTCTAACAGACGTGTTTCCTGTCTGTGTAACAGACGTGTTTCTTGTCTACTTTCTTGTCTAACAGACGTGTTTCCTGTCTAACAGACGTTTTTCTGTTAACAGACGTGTTTCTTGTCTAACAGACGTGTTTTGTCTAACAACGTGTTTCCTGTCTAACAGACGTGTTTCCTGTCTAACAGACGTGTTTCCTGTTTTGTTTCTGTCTAACAGACGTGTTTCTTGTGTAACAGACGTGTTTCCTGTCTAACAGACGTGTTTCCTGTCTAACAGTCCTGTCTAACAGACGTGTTTCTTCTAACAGACGTGTCTAACAGACTGTTTCCTGTGTAACAGACGTGTTTCCTGTCTAACAGACGTGTTTCTGTCTAACAGTCTAACAGTGTGTTTCCTGTCTAACAGACGTGTTTCTTGTGTAACAGACGTGTGTTTCCTGTCTAACAGACGTGTTTCCTGTCTAACGACGTGTTTCTTGTCTAACAGACGTGTTTCCTGTCTAACAGACGTGTTTTCTGTCTAACAGACGTGTTTCTTGTGTAACAGACGTGTTTCCTGTCTAACAGACGTGTTTTCCTGTCTAACACGTGTTTCTTGTCTAACAGACGTGTTTTTTGTTCCTGTCTAACAGACGTGTTTTGGTTCCTGTATTCTAACAGACGTGTTTCCTGTCTAACAGACGTCTTGTTTCTTGTGTAACAGACGTGTGTTCCTGTCTAACAGACGTGTTTCCTGTCTAACAGACGTGTTTCCTGTCTAACAGTCGTGTGTTCTCCTGTCTAACACAGACGTGTTTCCTGTCTAACAGACGTGTTTCCTGTCTAACAGACGTGTTTCCTGTCTAACAGACGTGTTTCTGTCTAACAGTCTATCAGTCGTGTTTCTGTCTAACAGACGTGTTTCCTGTCTAACAGACAGTGTTTCCTGTCTAACAGACGTGTTTCTTGTCTAACAGACGTTTTCTGTCTAACAGACGTTGTCCTGTCTAACAGACGTGTTTTCTGTCTAACCGTCTGTCTAACAGACGTGTTTTTGTGTAACAGACGTGTTTCCTGTCTAACAGACGTGTTTCCTGTCTAACAGACGTGTTTCCTGTCTAACAGAGTTTCCGTGTTTCTTGTAACAGTACGTGTTTGTTTCTGTGTAACAGACGTGTTTCCTGTCTAACAGACGTGTTTCCTGTCTAACAGACGTGTTTCTGTCTAACAGACTGTTTCCTGTCTAACAGACGACGTGTTTCCTGTCTAACAGACCGACGTGTGTTTCTTGACTAACAGACGTTTTCCTGTCTAACAGACGTGTTTCCTGTCTAACAGACGTGTTTCCTGTCTAACAGACTAACAGACGTGTTTCCTGTCTAACAGTGACGTGTTTCCTGTCTAACAGACGTTTTCCTGTCTACGTGTTTCCTGTCTAACAGACGTGTTAACAGACGTGTTTTCTTGTCTAACGACGTGTTTTTTCCTGTCTAAACAGACGGTTTTCCTTCTAACAGACGTTTTTGTCTAACAGACGTGTTTCCTGTCTAACAGACGTGTTTTCTTGTCTAACAGACGTGTTTTCCTGTCTAACACGTTTTACCGTGTTTCCTGTCTAACAGACGTGTTTCTGTCTAACGAGTTTCCTGTTTCTAACAGACGTGTTTCCTGTCTAACAGACGTGTTTCCTGTCTAACAGACGTGTTTCTGTCTAACAGACGTCTAACTTTCTTGTAAACAGACGTGTTTCTTGTCTAACAGACGTGTTTCCTGTCTAACAGACGTGTTTCTTGTGTAACAGACGGTTTCCTGTCTAACAGACGTGTTTCTGTCTAACAGGCGTGTTTCCTGTGTAACAGACGTGTTTCCTGTCTAACAGACGTGTTTCCTGTCTAACAGACGTGTTTCTTGTCTAACAGGCGTGTTTGTTTCTTGAACATGTTTCGTGTTTCCTGTCTAACAGACGTGTTTCCTGTCTACGACAGTGTGTTTCCTGTCTAACAGACTTGTTTCTTGTCTAACAGACGTGTTTCTGTCTAACAGAGTGTTTCTTGTAACAGGGTGTTTCTTAACGTTCCTGTCTAACAGACGTGTTTCTTGTTAACAGAGTGTTTCTTGTTAACAGACGTGTTTCCTGTCTAACAGACGTGTTTTCTTGTCTAACAGACGTGTTTCTTGTCTAACAGGCGTGTTTTTGTGAACAGACGTGTTTCTGACTAACAGACGTGTTTTCCTTAACAGACGTGTTTCCTGTATAACAGACGTGTTTCTGACGTCTTCTAACAGACGTGTGTTTCTTGTCTAACAGACGTGTTTCCTGTCTAACAGACGTGTTTCTTGACTAACAGACGTGTTTCCTGTCTAACAGACGTGTTTCCTGTCTAACAGACGTGTTTCTGTGTACTAACAGACGTGTTTCTTGTCTAACAGACGTGTTTCCTGTCTAACAGACGTGTTTCTTGTGTTTCTGTCTAAACAGACGTGTTTCCTGTCTAACAGACGTGTTTCCTGTCTAACAGACGTGTTTGTTCGACAGACGTGTGTTTCTGTCTAAAGTTTTCCTGTCTAACACGTGTTTCTTAACTGTTTCAGACGTGTGTTGTTTTCTGTCTAACAGAGTAACAGCGTGTTTCAACGTGTTCTTGACTAACAGACGTGTTTCCTGTCTAACAGACGTGTTTCCTGTCTAACAGATTGTTTTGTCTAGACGTGTTTTCTCTAACACAGAGTTTTCCTGTCTAACAGACGTTGTTTCCTGTCTAAACAGGACGTTGTTTTCCTGTCTAACAGACGTGTTTCTTGTGTAACAGACGTGTTTCCGTTCTAACAGACGTGTTTCCTGTCTAACAGACGTGTTTTTTGTGTAACTGGCGTGTTTTTTGTAACAGGGTGTTTCCTGTCTAACAGACTGTTTCTTGTGTAACTGGCGTGTTTCTTGTCAACAGGCGTTTTCTGTCTAACAGGCTGTTTCTTGACTACAGGCGTGTTTCCTCTTGCGACGTGTTCAGACGTGTTCAGACTGTCTGTCTAAACAGACCGTGTGTTTCCTGTCTAACAGACGTGTTTCTTGTGTAACAGGCGTGTTTCTGTCTAACAGCGTGTTTCCTGTCTAAACAGATGTTTCTTGTTAAACGTTTGTTTGTCTAAACAACGGTTTCTTTGTCTAACAGACGTGTTCCTGTCTACAGACGTGTTTCTTGTGTAACAGACGTGTTTCCTGTGTGTTCTGTTTAAACAGACGTGTTTCCGTCTAACAGACTGTGTCTAACTGTGTAACAGACGTGTTTTTGGTGTAACAGCTTTCTGTAACAGGGTTTCCTGTCTAACAGAGTGTTTCTGTGTAACTGGCGTGTTCTTGTCTAACAGGCGGGTTCTTGTCTAACAGGCGTGTTTTCCTGTCCAACAGACGTGTTCCTGTGTTTCCGTGTCTGTCTACAGACGTGTTTCTGTGTAACAGCGTGTTCTGGTAACAGGCGTGTTTCTTGTCTAACAGAGTGTTTCTTGTTACAGACGTGTTTCGTGTTTTCCTGTCTAACAGATCAGACTGTTTTTCTTGTCTAACAGACGTGTCCTGTCTAACAGACGTGTTTCCTGTCTAACAGACGTGTTCTTGACTAACAGACGTGTTCCGTGTAACAGACGTGGTCTAACTTGTCTAACAGACGTGTTATTGGACTAACCGACGTGTTTCCTGTCTAAACAGACTGTCTAACAGACGGTTTCCTGTTTCTAAACAGACGTGTTTTCTAACAGAGTGTTTCTTGTAACAGGCGTGTTTCTGGACAACAGACGTGTTTCCTGTCTAACAGACGTGTTTCCTGTTAACAGACGTTGTTCGGTCTAACAGACGTTTTCTGTTTTTTGTGTAACAGGGTGTTTCCTGTCTAACAGACGTAACAGACGTGTTTCTGTGCTAACAGACGGTTTCCTGTTAACAGACGTGTTTCCTGTCTAACAGACGTGTTTCTGTAAACAGACGTGTTTCTTGAACTAACAGACGTGTTTCTGTCTAACAGACGTGTTTCCTGTCTAACAGACGTTTTTTGTTAACTGGTGTGTTTCTTGTACTTGTTTCTTGACTAACAGACGTGTTTCCTGTCTAACAGACGTGTTTCCGTCTAACAGACGTGTTTTAACAGACGTGTTCTGTGTAACAGACGTGTTTCCTGTCTAACAGACGTGTTTCCTGTCTAACAGACGTGTTTCTTGTTCTGTCTAACAGACGGTTAACTGTAACAGAGTAACTGGCGTGTGTCTAAACTGCTCAGGCGGTTTCCTAAACAGACGTGTTTTGTTCTAAACTGTCTGTTTGTCAACAGACGTGTTTCCTGTCTAACAGACATGTTGCTGTCTAACAGTCGTGTTTCTTGTCTAACAGAACGTTTTCCTGTCTAACAGTCGTGTTTCAACAGTGTTTCTGTCTAACAGACGTGTTTCCTGTCTAACAGACGTGTTCCTGTTAACAGAACGTGTTTCCTGTCTAACAGACGTGTTTCTTGTCTAACAGACGTGTTTCCTGTCTAACAGACGTGTTTCTGTTCTAACAGACGTGTTTCCTGTCCTAACAGACTCTTGTCTAACAGACTGTTTCCTGTCTAACAGACGTGTTTCCTGTCAGACTTGTTGTAACAGACGTGTTTCCTGTCTAACAGACGTGTTCCTGTCTAACAGACGTGTTTCTTGTGTCTAACAGACGTGTTTCTGTGACTAACAAACAGACGTGTTTCCTGTCTAACAGACGTGTTTTCCTGTCTAACAGACGTGTTTATGTGTAAACAGACGTGTTTCCTGTCTAACAGACGTGTTCCTGTCTAACAGACGTGTTTCCTGTCTAACAGACGTGTTTCTGTCTAACAGACGTGTTTTTTGTAACAGACGTGTTCCTGTCTAACAGACGTGTTTTCTCTAACAGACGTGTTTCCTGTCTAACAGACGTGTTGTCTTGTCTAACAGACGGGTTTCTTGTCTAACAAGACATGTTTTTCCTGTCTAACAGACGTGTTTCTTGTCTAACAGACGGTTTCTGTCTAACAGACGTGTTTCTTGTGTAACAGACGTGTTTCCTGTCTAACAGACGTTTCTGTCTAACAGACTGTTTCTGTCTAACAGACGTGTTTCTGTCTAACAGACGTGTTTCCTGTCTAACAGACGTGTTTCTTGTGTAACAGAGTGTTCCTGTTAACAGACGTGTTCCTGTCTAACAGACGTGTTTCCTGTCTAACAGACGTGTTTCTTGTGTAACAGACGTGTTTCTGTCTAACAGACGTGTTTCCTGTCTAACAGACGTGTTCTTGTCTAACAGACGTGTTTCTTGTCTAACAGACGTGTTTGTCCTGTCTAACAGACGTGTTTCTGTCTAACAACAGACGTGTTCCTGTCTAACAGACGTGTTTTCCGTCTAACAGATGTGTTTCCTGTCTAACAGACGTGTTTCTTGTGTAACAGACGTGTTTCCGTCTAACAGACGTGTTTCTTGTCTAACAGACGTGTTTCCTGTCTAACAGACGTGTTTCCTGTCTAACAGAAGTGTTCCTGTCTAACAGACGTGTTTCTTGTCTAACAGACGTGTTTCTTGTCTAACAACAGACGTGTTCCTGTCTAACAGACGTGTGTTCTTGTGTAACAGACGTGTTTCCTGTCTAACAGACGTGTTTCCTGTCTAACAGACGTGTTTCTTGTGTAACAGACGTGTTTCCTGTCTAACAGACGTGTTTCCTGTCTAACAGGCGTGTTTCCTGTGTAACAGAGGTGTTTCCTGTCTAACAGACGTGTTTCCTGTCTAACAGTCGTGTTTTTTGTGTAACTGGCGTGTTTCTTGTGTAACAGGCGTGTTTCCTGTCTAACAGACGTGTTTCCTGTCTAACAGACGTGTTTCCTGTCTAACAGACTTTCCTGTCTAACAGACGTGTCAACAGACGTGTCTTGTCTAACAGACGTTTCTTGAACAGACGTGTTCCTGTCTAACAGACGTGTTTCCTGTCTAACAGACGTTTCTTGTCTAACAGTCGTGTTTCTTGTTAACAGACGTGGTTCCTGTCTAACAGACGTTTTCTAACAGACGTGTTTCTGTCTAACAGACGTGTTTCCTGTCTAACAGACGTGTTTCTTGTCTAACAGACGTGTTTCTTGTCTAACAGACGTGTTTCTTGTCTAACAGACGTGTTTAACAGACGTGTTTCTAACAGACGTGTTGTTTCTGTCTACAGACGTGTTTCTGTCTAACAGACGTGTTTCCTGTCTAACAGACGTGTTTCTTGTCTAACAGACGTGTTTCCTGTCTAACAGACGTGTTTCTTGTCTAACAGACGTGTTTCCTGTCTAACAGACGTGTTTCCTGTCTAACAGACGTGTTTCCTGTCTAACAGACGTGTTTCTTGATAACAGACTTGTTTCTTGACTAACAGACGTGTTTCCTGTCTAACAGACGTGTTTCCTGTCTAACAGACGTGTTTCTTGTCTAAACAGACGTTCTTGACTTTTCTGACAGAAGTAACAGTTTCTGTCTAACAGACGTGTTTCCTGTCTAACAGATGTGTTTCTTGTCTAACAGACGTGTTTCTTGACTAACAGACGTGTTTCCTGTCTAACAGACGTGTTTCTTGTGTAACTGGCGTGTTTCCTGTCTAACAGACGTGTTTCTTGTGTAACAGACGTGTTTCCTGTCTAACAGACGTGTTTCCTGTCTAACAGACGTGTTTTTTGTGTAACTGGCGTGTTTCTTGTGTAACAGGCGTGTTTCCTGTCTAACAGACGTGTTTCTTGTGTAACTGGCGTGTTTCTTGTCTAACAGGCGTGTTTCTTGTCTAACAGGCGTGTTTCTTGACTAACAGGCGTGTTTCCTGTCTAACAGACGTGTTTCTTGTGTAACTGGCGTGTTTCTTGTGTAACAGGCGTGTTTCTTGTCTAACAGGCGTGTTTCTTGTCTAACAGGCGTGTTTCCTGTCTAACAGACATGTTTCTTGTCTAACAGTCGTGTGTTAACAGACGTGTTCCTGTCTAAGACAGTGTGTGTCTAACAGGCGTGTTTCCTGTCTAACAGACATGTTTCTTGTCTAACAGTCGTGTTTCCTGTCTAACAGACGTTTCGGTCTCCTTGTCTAACAGTCGTGTTTCCGTCTAACAAACGTGTTTCCTGTCTAACAGACGTGTTTCCTGTCTACAGACGTGTTTCTTGTCTAACAGGTGTTTCTTCTGTTTACAGGCGTTTTCTTGTCTAACAGGCGTGTTTCCTGTCTAACAGACATGTTTCCTGTCTAACAGACGTGTTTCCTGTCTAACAAACGTGTTTCCTGTCTAACAGACGTGTTTCCTGTCTAACAGACGTGTTTCTTGTCTAACAGACGTGTTTCTTTTGTAACAGGTGTTTTTTTTCACACTAATAAATGTTTTTCCTGTCTCGTAGTCCTTTTTCCGGTCGTAACACGCGTGTCCCTGTCAGATCCACTCCTCCACTGCTGTCAGGACTCCAACTGTGAACCAGCTGCTATTCAGGAGTCTCTTTAACTGGTGGACCAACTGGAATGACTGGAGTCTGTTCTTTGGTGACGACTTCAGTCTCTGATTTATTTATTTATTTATTTTTAATTTATTTATTTATTTATTTATTTATTCTTTTAATCCTGACTGAACATGTCTTTTTAATAGAACTTTTTATGATCCTGTCCTTTTATCTGGTTCTTTTTTAACTCACTGCACATTAGTACGTTTGTCTGAGCTGGTCGTGTTTATTTTCTGCCTGGTTATCTTTATCAGCCTCGTTGTTTGTCTGCAGTCAGGACGTGTTTTGGAGGAAGCACATGAACACAGATGGAAACTCACATGTTTCTGGAGCAGAAAACTCCCGAGAAACTCCTGATTTCTTTCATTTTTTCTTTTTTTTTGAAGCACTTTGGATCAGAACGGATTGATTTTAACTTTTTAACCAGAACCACATATCATATCATATCATATAAAACTGTATTTATTGATTGTAATGTTTGTACCTATCAGAACCTGACACAGTGCACATGTGTTTGTTCTTTTATTTTAATTGTTTTGCACATGAACATCTGGAACAGATCTGTTCTTGGTGAACTTCCCCAGAACTTCTGATTTTTATAACAGGGTCACATGACCTGACATGTCATGAGATGCAAGGAAATAAAGATGTAACTCAGGTGTCTGTCACGGTGTTGCTGTCTGTCCTCAGCAGGTTCTGCTTGCATCCAGTTACTGGTCCAAAGTGGACGACATGTCTTTGAGACCTCAGGAACTTCAGAACCTTTGTCAGTTCTGTTGACTGCACCTGACAACCAAGAGCGCCTCCAAATGGCATCAGTGTGCGTCCACCTGGTCACATGTGCACAAACGGCTCCACCTCTGGAATTAACTCTTGTATAAAAAGCCTGATTTGGCCTCAGTTGATGAAACCTGTTTGATCTGAGTGGATAATAAGTGGAGTTATTTTTTCTATTCAGGGTGTCAATGCCTTAGTTATGATTTTTGTGCAGTATTAATTAAAGATAGTGGAGATTAAAGAGATGCTTCTATACCACTGCAGGGTGCCCCTGGTGGAGCTCCATCACTGGGCCTCTGGTGGAGCTCCATCACTGGGCCTCTGGTGGAGCTCCATCACTGGGCCTCTGGTGGAGCTCCATCACTGGGCCTCTGGTGCAGCTAAGATCACTGGGCCTCTGGTGGAGCTCCATCACTGGGCCTCTGGTGGAGCTGAGATCACTGGGCCTCTGGTCCTGGAGGTCCACTGTCCTGTAGCTTTTAGATGTTTTCCCCTCTGCATACCTCATTTAAATGAATGGATCACCATCAGCTTGTCATCCAGGTCCACCGTTAACAAACTCATTTGAGTCAGATGTGCTTAAGCTGGGAAACTCCCAGGACCAGCGGCCCTCCAGGACTGGGACAGGCCGCCCCAGGACAACTGTCACTGCGCCTCATTAGTGAAATCTTGTAAATCTGCGAGTACAGAAATCAGCTCCTTACTTAAAAATCTTCTCCGGAGTAATGAAGACTGCGTAGAACTCATATTTGTTCATACTGCAGGTGAACGAAGCTCATTAACCTGTAAACAGTCTGTTGATTGTGTTGATTGATTGACGTTCCTTAGATACGTCCTTCAACAAGGACAAGAGGTCCGCTGATTTAAACCAACCCAAACCAGTTCTGTTTAACAGGAATTAAGACACCTGGGGACGTATATATCAAATAAAAGCAGTTTTATAGTTGAAAAACCTCAGTGACACAAGAATTACTCTTCTCTAAAAACTAGTAGACAACATTAAAATCAACCTTGAGTTTCTCACCAACGGGTTTCTGGAGCATTTAGATGTTCGTTACATGGATCTAACGAGCGAAACGCGTAGTTGCTGTGAAATACTCATCTGAAGTCGGATCAGTCCTCTCTTTAGGGTTAGGTGTCATTAGGGTGGTCGCTACAACAATAAAAGGTCCGGTTCAGCTGAGTGAGTTCAGGTCCAGTTGCCTCTGATGTGTCTCTGATCCATCAGTTCTCCTGAGCTCATCCAGAACCCAAACACCAGCACCGCTGGCTCTGGTCAGGCTCGCAGCCTGTAGCGGAATCGGACCTCCGTGGAGGGCGGCAGGACTCCCACTCCGGCCCGGCTGGACTCCAGAGACGGCCTGCTCTGCCCGTCCTCCAGCTGCAGGTCCAGGTAGAGGACCGCCAGGCCCACGAACTGCTTGATCTCGTTGATGGCGAAGTACCGGCCGGGACACATGGTGGATCCAGAACCGAACGGCATCAGGTAGTACCTGAGCTTCTGGCCGTCCTTGTAGAAGTCCGTCTTCGCTCTGCCGTCCTGCATGAAGCGATCAAACCGGAACCGCTGAGGACACAGGAAGCAGAACCATGAACGGGCCACATTATTAAACCCAGATCCTCAGCTGTCAGTTTGTTGTTCTGTCGGTATCAATTCAGTCCTGGACTGCTCAGATCTCTGGTTCCACCCATCCAACCGTCCATCCATCCATCCGTCTGTCCATCCAACCGTCCGTCCATCCATCCAACCGTCTGTCCATCCATCCAACCGTCTGACTGTCCATCCATCCATCCAACCGTCTCACTGTCCATCCATCCAACCGTCTCCATCCATCCATCCAAAAAATCTATTCAACTCTGTCCATCCATCCAACCGTCTGTCTGTCCATCCATCCAACCGTCTGTCCATCCAACCATCCGTCCATCCAACCGTCGTCCCATCCATCCAACCGTCCATCCAACCAACCGTCTGACTGTCCATCCATCCAACCGTCCATCCAATCCATCTGACTGTCCATCCATCCAACCGTCCACCCATCCATCTAAACATCTATTCAAGTCTGTCCATCCACACATCCGTCCATCCAACTGTCTGTCTGTCCATTCATCCAACCGACTGACTATCCATCCATCCATCCAACCGTCTGTCCATCCAACCGTCCGTCCATCCATCCAACCGTCTGTCCATCCAACCGTCTGACTGTCCATCCATCCATCCAACCGTCTGACTGTCCATCCATCCAACCGTCTGTCCATCCAACCGTCCGTCCATCCATCTAAACATCTATTCAACTCTGTCCATCCATCCAACCGTCTGTCTGTCCATCCATCCAACCGTCTGTCCATCCAACCATCCGTCCATCCAACCGTCCGTCCATCCATCCAACCGTCTGTCCATCCAACCAACCGTCTGACTGTCCATCCATCCAACCGTCCATCCATCCATCCAACCGTCTGACTGTCCATCCATCCAACCGTCCACCCATCCATCTAAACATCTATTCAAGTCTGTCCATCCACACATCCGTCCATCCAACTGTCTGTCTGTCCATTCATCCAACCGACTGACTATCCATCCATCCATCCAACCGTCTGTCCATCCAACCGTCCGTCCATCCATCCAACCATCCATCCATCCAACCGTCTGTCTGTCCATCCATCCAACCGACTGACTATCCATCCATCCATCCAACCGTCTGTCCATCCAACCATCTGTCCATCCATCCGTCTGTCTGTCCATCCAACCGTCCACCCATCCATCTAAACATCTATTCAAGTCTGTCCATCCATCCACACGTCCGTCCATCCAACTGTCAGTCTGTCCATTCATCCAACCGTCCACCCATCCATCCGTCCACCCATCCATCCAACCGTCCGTCCATCCATCCAACCGTCTGTCCATCCAACCGTCTGACCGTCCATCCATCCAACCGTCCGTCCATCCAACCACCTGACTGTCCATCCATCCAACCGTCCACCCATCCATCTAAACATCTATTCAAGTCTGTCCATCCATCCAACCGTTTGTCCACCCATTTATCCATCTTTTCATCTAGATCCATCCATCCATTCACACGTCCATCTATCTGTCAACTATAAAATCCATCCACCCATCTGTCCATCCAACCGTCTGTCCGTCCGTCTACAGGTCCTTGTGAAAGATTTCGAGCCCCTTGAACTTTTCAACCTTTTGTCACATTTCAGGCATCAAACATAAAGATATAAAATTTTAATTTTTGTCAAGAATCAACAAGTGGGACACTAAGTAGAAAGAAATTTATTTGGTATATTTCAAACTTTTTTAACAAATAAAAAACTGCAAAGTGGGGTGTGTAATATTATTCATTCTCCTTGCGTTAATCCTCTGCAGCGCCACCTTCTGCTGCAGTTCCAGCTGCAGTCTCTTGGGGTTTGTCTCTATCAGTTTAACTCATCCAGAGACTAAATTCTGGTCTGTTCTTCCTGTAAAACAGCTGGAGCTCAGTGAGGTTGGATGGAGAGCGTTTGTGAACAGCAGTCCTTCAGCTCTTTCCACAGATTCTGGACTGGATTCAGGTGGACTTTGACTTGGCCGTTCTAACACCTGGATACGTTTATTTGTGAACCGTTCCGTTGTAGATTTGTCTTCATGTTTTGGATCATTGTCCCAGTCTCAGCTCTTCTGCAGACTCCAACAGGTTTTCTCCCAGAATGCTCCTGTATTTGGCTCCATCAGTTTTAACCATCTTCCCTGTCCCTGCTGAAGAAAAGCAGGCCCAGACCATGATGCTGCCACCACCGTGTTTGACAGTGGGGATGGTGTGTTCAGGGTGATCAGCTGTGTTGATTTTACACCAAACATATCGTTTTGCATTGTGGGTAAAAGTTTGATTTTGGTTTCATCTGACCAGAGCTCCTTCTTCCACATGTTTGGTGTGTCTCCAGGTGGCTTGTGGGAAACTTTAAACCAGACTTTTTATGGATATCTTTGAGAAATGTCTTTCTTCTTGCCACTCTTCCATAAAGGCCAGATTTGTCCAGTGTAGGACTGATTGTTGTCCTCTGGACAGACTGTCCCACCTCAGCTGTAGATCAGTTCATCCAGAGTGATCATGGGCCTCTTGGCTGCATCTCTGATCAGTCTTCTCCTTGTTCCAGATGAAAGTTTAGAGGGACGGCCGGGTCTTGGTAGATCTGCAGTGGTCTGATCCTCCTTCCATTTCAGTCTGATTGCTTGCTCAGAGCTCCTTGAGATGTTTAAAGCTGGGAAATCTTTTTGTATCCACATCCAGCTTTAAACTTCTCCACAACAGTATCTGGGACCTGCCTGGTGTGTTCCCATGATGCTCTCTGAGCTTTAACCAGAACCCTGAGACTATCACAGAGCAGGTGCATTTATACGGAGACTTGATTATTGATCATCATCAGTCATTCAGGACAACATTGGATCATTCAGAGATCCTCACTGAACTTCTGGACTCAGTTTGATGCTCTGAAAGTAAAGGAGACCAATAATATTACACGCCCCACTTTACAGGTTTTTATTTGTTAACAAAGTTTAAAATATCCAATAAATTTTGTTCCACTTCACTTGTTGATTCTTGACAAAAAATTACATTTTATATCTTTATGTGTGAAGCCTGAAATGTGACAAAAGGTTGAAAAGTTCAAGGGGGCCGTGATATTAAAACTGTATTCTGGGGTCTTATTGTATAACGCTGATTCATAAGTCCGTGACTTTTCCCCCAGATTCTGGTCTGTTGAGGCCCGTCGGTTCTGATCACCATTCTGGCTCCATCAAGTCGCTAAGTTTTGACGCGTAGGCGTCTAAAGAACTTATCTCAAGGTCTTCTTGTTTTTCATGTGATGATTTAAAGACGGCTGTTTCTTACTGACAAATCATCTTTCTTATCATTTGCCTTCTGTGATGTGAGTGAATGACCCTCTATCTTGTATATCCATCCATCCATCCATCCATCCATCCATTCACATCCAAACATTTGATAAACTCCTTTGATTTGATAGATGAAATCTTATCTTCTCTTCATTAAGGGTTTCTGTTTGCCTCTTTACAACTAAAGTTTAATAGAGAATGTTTCATTCATCCTTCATCAGCAGCATTGAAATAAACAGTTGTAGTTCCATTCAACCTCCACCGGATGGCAGCAGTGAGCCACTGTTGGCGCTGAACCTGCTGGTCTCCAGGGGCAACAGTGCGACGCTGCCACAAGTAGAAGGAACTAAATGTATGTTGGATCTTTAAATAAAACAGTATTGCTGGGAACCCCCTGCAGGGGGCAGTATTTTAGGTTCAGATCTGTCAGCCGTTTTTCAGCCTGAATAGGAAAGTGCAGGCGTCATGGACTGACTGCAGCCAATCACAGGTGGCGTGGGGGCGGAGCTACAATCAGCAGGAATGGGCAGCAGTGATCAGAAGACAAACTCTATATGAGTCTGATGGAGCTGATTTTTGGGCTTCATTAGCTTCCAAACCCCTGGTGAGCTCTTGGTTGAATGCAGTTTTGTGGTTTCAGTGATCGGACGAGCGTACCTGCGGGTCCTCGTAGATCTCAGGGTCCAGGTGCATACTCTGAGGGTACAGGACAATGACGTCTCCTTTCCTGACGCCGACGGAGCGCTGCGCGTCCAGCCGCAGACTGAAGTCCTCCTGGGCCACCCGGATGTTCATGGAGGCCGAGGACAGTCGCAGACTCTCGTTGATGGCGCTCTCTGTGGAGGGGAGCGACCCGTTAATCGGCGAGGCAGCTCCACGTCCTCAACAGAGCCTCTGAGACAGGACATACCCAGAAGGACGAGTCTGTCCAGCTGCTGTCGGCTGAGCGCCACGTCTCCATCGCTGCTGAACTCCACGCCGTCCTCTCTCAGGACGTCCAGGATCTCCTGACGGACGGCCTGCAGGGCTTCAGGGTGGCTGATCAGGTTGTACATGACCCAGAAGATGGCAGGGATGGTGTTGCCCACCGACGCCCAGAGGATGGCAAAGTGGTGACCTGAGAGTCAAGAGTGGAGGAAATTTTTATTTAGTTTATTCAGCTTGTAATTTTATTCATTTTATTTGTGATTTGTCTTTCTTAACAAGACCAATACACATCATAATGTCTGACAAAAGGCAAGCACAGGGGTCAGCTGTTATTCTGAATAAACATTCAATCAACATCATGTAAATAACTTCTTGATCAAGGAACTGTATAACGTCCCTAAATTCAATCAGTCTGTTTTAAGACAAATGTCCCTTTGTCTTCAACACTATCTGCTGTGATTCACTCTGTATGCAAAAACCTGTAGAAGAACACCTTTTGTCTTGGTATAAAAGAAAACCCTCATCTCTGTCTGACAGAGTCCTCATTCAGTATTCTGTGGTGTACTGACTGACAGCTCTCCTTATGTGCACATAAGATTTTTGTATTTTTGTTTCTTTTCTCTTTAATAAATTCTAGTCTGATTTTCTCATCGAGAATCGGATCTGATTTTTTCCACAACACAAGAGGAAACTGGGAGTCACAACTTCTACCCCCCCCCCCCCCCCCTTTATCATTTCACCTGTTCAAACATGGCTGAGGACAGAAACTCTGTTGGAGACATTTTCACTTTGACTTGGATCCCAACTGAAACATTAGAGCACCAAAGCAGAGCCACGCTGGTGGTTCTGGGAGGTCTGGGGGGGAAAATCCAGGCAGATCAAGGACCGTTCTACAAGACTCACATGAAAGAACCAGAACAAGAGGACGGAGTGAACAGAGCCGGTACCATGATGTGAAACACCAGATATGGTCTCTGCTGCAGGTCTGAAACAGGAAGGGTTTCACTAACCGCTTCAGGACTTCAGTCCTCCATGACTGACACCAACCCTGAACCCGTGGTCACATTCGGGTCTTAAATCCTTCTAGAACCTACAAACAGAAGCTTATTTGTGGGTAAATGCTGGTGGATCAGAACCGCTGGTGCCTGAAGGCCTGTCGTCCCAGAGGAGAGGAAGACGTCAACATTGGACGGGTCCTCGGTACTGGCCCACACTAGAATCAGTCCCGTTCTCTAAAACCAGATGGTCCAGGGTGCTGGTCCTAGACAGACCCCCCCCCCGTCACCAGCTCACCACCAAAATGAAACAGTTCAAGCCCCAACAGTTACATGTAAGAAAAACCTGAAAACTGTCCACTTCACGGTTTCTCCTGAACCACACAAGGTTTCTGGAGAAACTGGACCTTCTGACTACAGACCCGTGGGTCTCATCACTGTGTAGGTGGAAACCAAAGACAGAAACTGGATCCCGTTGTTTGGTCTTGTTTGAATGTAAAGGTGCAGAGGTCTGAATGAGTTTGTTCTACCTGCGATGTGGACGTCCGTCAGCGCTCCGTGCTGCTGGAACAGCTCCACCCGTCTCCTGATGAACTGGGAGGCGTCTCTCCAACACGACAGCCTCTGTGGCAGCAGGCTGCTGAGCAGCTGGTTGCGGACGGTCCTGGTCCGTCCCAGTAGCCAGATGGGGATCCGAGCGATGAGGAGCGGGAACACGCTGTCGAACCGGCTGAAGTCCTCCCTCAGGGACGCCATCCAGCTGTGGCGTCGGCTGGTCGGCGGCCGGCCGTAGATGGTCAGGAAGGTGGCCTCGAACATGAGCGAGGAGCAGAAGTCGTACATGCCGCCGCTCCTCCAGCCACCGGGCCGGAGGTAGTCCTGATGGAACACCAGCATCAGGTTACCCATCATGCTCTCTGTCAGGGCTATGAGGCTGTCGCCTTGCAGGAGGTGGAAGCTGCGTCGGATCTCCTCCCAAAAACTGCCGAGGACGGGCGGGTAACCGAATATCTGGGGAACCACCTTATTGGTGAATTCGTGGAAGTCCAGCTGTCGGCCCTGTTTGATGATGTTGGGGTACAGTAACGGGTCCATGATGAAGGTCATGTAGTTACCTGCATAGATGACAGAAGCTCCTCAGGTGACCTATACAGTCACGTCAAACATACTTGATAGACTTACATTTGAGTATAAAAACTAAAATTAACTGAGTAGAAATGGACCTAAGACAGAAAACAGCATTACTTTAGCCAAACAGAACAAATGAAGAAGATGAGGGTGAGGGGTCCCTCTGATCCAGGTTCCCCTCTGATGCAGGTTCCCCTCTGATCCAGGTTCCCCTCTGATGCAGGTTCCCCTCTGATCCAGGTTCCCCTCTGGGTTTGGGATCAGTGTCTCGGCTCATGACCAAGTTTTAGTCAAGCTTCAGCTGTTCAACAGATCCGAACAGAACTGGTCATTTCAGCTCAGTGGGCCCCCCAGAGGCCCGGAGGACCGGAGCAGGGTCACGCCCTCGGTCGCGGCCCGACGCCGCTCCAGGACTGCAGTTATTCTGCTGCCAGCTCAGGTGAGAACTTAAGTTTCGGAGATAAAGCTGCCTTGTTTTTTATGTTTTATTTTTCTGGTCTGACCTTGGACTAAATGAACTTGGACATCCAGTCCTGAGAAGACTGACAGCTGTCCTGAATATTTTCTACTTGTGACTAATCTCTCACTTCAATTTATAAAAGATTTTTTTCAGAACCCTCTCGAGACTGATCCCATTTGCAGGTGATTCACATCTACAGGTGATTCACATCTACAGGTGATCCGCATCTACAGGTGATCCCCATCTACAGGTGATTCACATCTACAGGTGATCCACATCTACAGTTGATCCGCATCTACAGGTTGATCCGCATCTACAGGTGATCCGCATCTACAGGTTGATCCGCATCTACAGATGATTCACATCTACAGGTGATCCCCATCTACAGATGATTCACATCTACAGTTGATCCGCATCTACAGGTTGATCCGCATCTACAGGTGATCCATATCTAGAGTTGATCCCCATCTACAGGTGATTCACATCTACAGGTGATCCGCATCTACAGGTGATTCGCATCTACAGTTGATCCGCATCTACAGGTGATCCGCATCTACAGTTGATCCGCATCTACAGGTGATCCGCATCTACAGTTGATCCCCATCTACAGGTGATTCACATCTACAGGTGATTCGCATCTACAGGTGATCCCCATCTACAGTTGATCCCCATCTACAGATGATTCACATCTACAGGTGATCCGCATCTACAGGTGATTCGCATCTACAGTTGATCCGCATCTATAGGTGATCCGCATCTACAGGTGATCCCCATCTACAGGTGATCCCCATCTACAGTTGATCCGCATCTACAGGTGATCCCCATCTACAGATGATCCCCATCTTCAGTTGATTCACATCTACAGTTGATCCGCATCTACAGTTGATCCACATCTACAGGTGATTCACATCTACAGGTGATTCACATCTACAGTTGATCCCCATCTACAGTTGATCCCCATCCAGAGGTGATTCACATCTACAAGTGATTCACATCTACAGTTGATCCGCATCTACAGGTGATTCACATCTACAGTTGATCCCCATCTACAGTTGATCCCCATCTACAGTTGATCCCCATCTACAGGTGATCCGCATCTACAGTGATCCGCATCTACAGTTGATCCCCATCTACAGGTGATCCGCATCTAAAGTTGATCCCCATCTACAGGTGATCCGCATCTACAGGTGATCCGCATCTAAAGTTGATCCCCATCTACAGGTGATCCGCATCTACAGGTGATCCGCATCTACAGTTGATCTGCATCTACAGTTGATCCCCGTCTACAGTTGATCCGCATCTACAGTTGATCCCCATCTACAGTTGATCCCCATCTACAGGTGATCCGCATCTACAGTATTCCACATCTAAAGTTGATCCGCATCTAAAGTTGATCCGCATCTACAGGTGATCCGCATCTACAGGTGATCCGCGTCTACAGTTGATCCCCATCTACAGGTGATCCGCATCTACAGTATTCCGCATCTAAAGTTGATCCGCATCTAAAGTTGATCCGCATCTACAGGTGATCCGCATCTACAGGTGATCCGCATCTACAGGTGATCCGCATCTAAAGGTCATCTACAGGTGATCCGCATCTACAGGTGATCCGCATCTAAAGTTGATCCACATCTACAGGTGATCCGCATCTACAGGTTATCCGCATCTACAGGTGATCCGCATCCACAGGTGATCCGCATCTACAGTTGATCCCCATCTAAAGTTGATCCCCATCTACAGGTGATTTACACCTACAGGCGATCCCCATCTACAGGTGATCCCCATCTACAGGTGATTCACACCTACAGGTGATCCCCATCTACAGGTGATCCGCATCTACAGTTGATCCCCATCTACAGGTGATCCACATAGATTCACCAGCAGACCTGCTGATGATCAGCAGCACCTGACTAAAATGAAGTGTGTTTTTTTTTCTTGATTTGGATTCTTTTTTTTTTTTTTCAATCAATAATGACGTGGTGAAGAGTTACATGTTAATTGACCTGATACTGACGACTGTGAGTAAATCAACCCATCACCTGGAGCTTCTGGAACGTTCTCAGACCCACCTCCTATCTGCACCGTGAACACGTCTCCATGGCTCCTCCTCTGCTCTTCCAGGAATCCGTGAGCATCTTTTCCAAACTCCAGGGCTTTTCCGACGACAGGAATCCAGCCGTTGATGAGGGGGGGCTCCCCGGGTCTCCTGGAATAAAGGACACGTACACATCAGCAGGCCTCCACCACCACTAGGGGGAGCCATGGAGACGTCCAGCACTGAAGACACATCAGCAGGAATCAACAACAGACCAGTTTAGTTTCAGACCTCCAGTTTAGACCAGGCAGCGCCAGATTAGACCAGGCAGCGCCAGATTAGACCAGGCAGCGCTAGATTAGACCAGGCAGCGCCAGATTGGACCAGGCAGCGCCAGTCTAGACCAGGCAGCGCCAGTCTAGACCAGCAGCGCCAGTCTAGACCAGGCAGCGCCAGTCTAGACCAGGCAGCGCAGATTAGACCAGGCAGCCAGATTAGACCAGGCCAGGCATTCCAGATTAGACCAGGCCAGATTAGACCAGTTAGACCAGGCAGCGCCAGATAGACCAGGCAGCGCCAGAGACAGCGCCAGGCAGCGCCAGATTAGACCAGGCAGCGCCAGATTAGACCAGGCAGCGCCAGATTAGACCAGGCAGCGCAGCAGAGATTAGACCAGGCAGCCAGATTAGACCAGGCAGCGCAGATTAGACCAGGCAGCGCCAGTCTAGACAGGCAGCGCAGATTAGACCAGGCAGCACCAGTCTAGACCAGGCAGCGCGAGATTAGACCAGGCAGCACCAGATTAGACCAGGCAGCGCCAGTCTAGACCAGGCAGCGCCAGTCTAGACCAGGCAGCGCCGGACTAGACCAGGCAGCGCCGGTCTAGACCAGGCAGCGCCAGTCTAGACCAGGCAGCGCCAGTCCAGACCAGGCAGCGCCAGATTAGACCAGGCAGCGCCAGATTAGACCAGGCAGCGCCGGATTAGACCAGGCAGCGCCGGATTGGATCAGGCAGCGCCAGTCTAGACCAGGCAGCGCCAGATTAGACCAGGCAGCGCCAGATTAGACCAGGCAGCGCCAGTCTAGACCAGGCAGCGCCGGTCTAGACCAGGCAGCGCCAGTCTAGACCAGGCAGCGCCAGTCTAGACCAGGCAGCGCCAGTCCAGACCAGGCAGCGCCAGATTAGACCAGGCAGCGCCGGTCTAGACCAGGCAGCGCCAGATTAGACCAGGCAGCGCCAGATTAGACCAGGCAGCGCCAGATTGGACCAGGCAGCGCCAGTCTAGACCAGGCAGCGCCAGTCTAGACCAGGCAGCGCCGGCTAGACCAGGCAAGCCAGTCTAGACCAGGCAGCGCAGTCCAGACCAGGCAGCGCCAGACCAGGCAGCGCCAGATTAGACAGGCAGCGCCAGAGCTTAGACCAGGCAGCGCCAGATTAGACCAGGCAGCGCGACCAGCCAGGCACCCAGGGACCAGCGCCGGTCTAGACCAGGCAGCGCCAGTCTAGACCAGGCAGCGCCAGATTAGACCAGGCAGCGTGAGTCCAGACCAGGCAGCGCCAGATTAGACCAGGCAGCGCCAGATTAGACCAGGCAGGGCCAGATTAGACCAGGCAGTTCCAGATTAGACCAGGCAGTTCCAGTCCAGACCAGGCAGCGCCAGATTAGACCAGGCAGCGCCAGATTAGACCAGGCAGCGCCAGATTACACCAGGCAGCGCCAGTCTAGACCAGGCAGCGCCAGATTAGACCAGGCAGCGCCAGTCTAGACCAGGCAGCGCCAGTCTAGACCAGGCAGCGCCAGATTAGACCAGGCAGCGCCAGTCTAGACCAGGCAGCGCCAGTCTAGACCAGGCAGCGCCAGTCTAGACCAGGCAGCGTCAGTCTAGGCACGCAGGCAGCGCCAGTCCAGACCAGGGCAGCGCCAGTCTAGACAGGCAGCGCCAGATTAGATTAGACCAGGCAGCGCCAGTTAGACCAGGCAGCGCCAGTTAGACCAGGCGCGCCAGTCTAGACCAGGCAGCGCCAGAGACCAGGCAGCGCCAGTCTAGACCAGGCCAGCGCCCAGATTAGACCAGCAGCGCCAGCTAGACCAGGCAGCGCCAGATTAGACCAGGCAGCGCCAGTCTAGACCAGGCAGCGCCAGATTAGACCAGCAGCAGTCTAGACCAGTCTAGACCAGGCAGCGCCAGTCTAGACCAGGCAGCGCCAGTTAGACCAGAGCGGCCAGTCTGACCAGGCCAGCCCAGTCTAGACCAGGCAGCGCCAGTCTAGACCAGGCAGCGCCAGGATTAGACCAGGCAGCGCCAGTTAGACAGACCAGGCAGCGCCAGTCTATTAGACCAGGCAGCGCCAGATTAGACCAGGCAGCACCAGTTAGACCAGGCAGCGCCAGTCTAGACCAGGCAGCGCCAGTCTAGTCTAGACCAGGCAGCGCCAGTCTAGACCAGGCAGCGCCAGATTAGACCAGGCAGCGCCAGTCTAGACAGACAGCGCCAGGTTAGACCAGCAGCGCCAGTCTAGACCAGACAGCGCCAGGTTAGACCAGGCAGCGCCAGCTAGACAGGCAGCGCCAGCAGACAGTCTAGACCAGGCAGCGCCAGATTAGACCAGCAGCGCCAGTCTAGACCAGGCAGCGCCAGTCAGAACCAGGCAGAGATTAGACCAGGCAGCGCCAGTTAGACCAGCAGCGCCAGATTAGACCAGGCAGCGCCAGATTAGACCAGGCAGCGCCAGGACCAGTCTAGACCAGGCAGCGCCCAGTCTAGACCAGGCAGCCCAGGCAGCGCCAGGATAGACCAGGCAGCGCCAGATTAGACCAGGCAGCGCCAGATTAGACAGGCAGCGCAGATTAGACCAGGCAGCCGCCAGCAGACCAGGCCGCGCCAGTAGACCAGGCAGCTCCCAGTCTAGAGCCAGGCGCAGGCAGCGCCAGATTAGACCAGGCAGCGCCAGTCCAGACCAGGCAGCGCCAGTCTAGACCAGGCAGCGCCAGATTAGACCAGCAGCAGCGCCAGTCCAGACCAGGCAGCGCCAGATTAGACCAGGGAGCACCAGCTAGACCAGGCAGACCAGGCAGCGCCAGATTAGACCAGGCAGCTAGCCCAGTCTAGACCAGGCAGACCCAGCGTTAGACCAGGCAGCGCCAGTCTAGACCAGGCAGCAGCAGATTAGACCAGGCAGATTAGACGCCAGTCTAGACCAGGCAGCGCCAGCCATAGACCAGGCAGCGCCAGATTAGACCAGGCAGGCTCAGATTAGACCAGGCAGCGCCAGTCTAGACCAGGCAGCGCCAGTTAGACCAGGCAGCGCCAGATTAGACCAGGCAGCGCCAGATTAGACCAGGCAGCGCCAGATTAGACCAGGCAGCGCCAGATTAGACCAGGCAGCGCCAGATTAGACCAGGCAGCGCCAGTCTAGACCAGGCAGCGCCAGTCTAGACCAGGCAGCGCCAGATTAGACCAGGCAGCGCCAGTCTAGACCAGGCAGCGCCAGTTTAGACCAGGCAGCGCCAGATTAGACCAGGCAGCGCTAGATTAGACCAGGCAGCTCCAGATTAGACCAGGCAGTGCCAGATTAGACCAGGCAGCTCCAGATTAGACCAGGCAGCGCTAGATTAGACCAGGCAGCTCCAGATTAGACCAGGCAGCGCCAGATTAGACCAGGCAGCGCCAGTCTAGACCAGGCAGCACCAGATTAGACCAGGCAGCGCCAGTCTAGACCAGGCAGCGCCAGATTAGACCAGGCAGCGCCAGATTAGACCAGGCAGCTCCAGTCTAGACCAGGCAGCGCTAGATTAGACCAGGCAGCGCCAGATTAGACCAGGCAGCTCCAGTCTGACAGCAGACCAGTTAGACCAGGCAGCGCCAGTCTAGACCAGGCAGCGCCAAGATTAGACCAGGCAGCGCCAGTCTAGACCAGGCAGCGCCAGATTAGACCAGGCAGCGCAGATTAGACCAGGCAGCTCCAGTCTAGACCAGGGCAGAGCCAGATTAGACCAGGCAGCGCCAGATAGGACCAGGCAGCGCCGATTAGACCAGGGCAGCGCCAGTCTAGACCAGGCTTAGACCAGCAGAGATTGACAGGCAGCGCCAGATTAGACCAGGCAGCTCCAGTCTAGACCAGGCAGCGCCAGATTAGACCAGGCAGCGCCAGATTAGACCAGCAGCGCCAGATTAGACCAGGCGATTAGACCAGGCAGCGCCAACCTTGCCAGAGCTAGATTAGACCAGGCAGCGCCAGTTAGACCAGGCAGCGCTAGATTAGACCAGGCAGAGCCTAGATAGACAGGCAGCGCCAGATTAGAAGGCAGCCCAGATTAGACCAGGCCAGCGCGCAGTCTAGACCAGGCAGCGCCAGTCTAGACCAGGCAGCGCCAGATTAGACCAGGCAGCGCCAGTCTAGACAGAGCCCAGTCTAGACCAGCAGCCAGATTAGACCAGGCAGCGCCAGATTAGACCAGGCAGCGCCAGTCTAGACCAGGCAGCGCTAGATTAGACCAGGCAGCACCAGATTAGACCAGGCAGCGCCAGTCTAGACCAGGCAGCGCCGCCAGACCAGGCAGCACAGATTAGACCAGGACAGCGCCAGTCTAGACCAGGAGCGCCAGTCAGACCAGGCAGCCAGATTAGCCAGGCAGCGCCAGTCTAGACCAGGCAGCGCCAGTCTAGACCAGGCAGCGCCAGTCTAGACCAGGCAGCGCCAGATTAGACCAGGCAGCGCCAGATTAGACCAGGCAGCGCCTTTTCCCTGCAGAGTTAATGGTTAATCTGACCTGGTTTGGGTCAGACCGGGTCAGGAACAGAGTTAATGGTTAACCTGATGGAGGACTTTGTTACTGTAGCAGATAACAGTGAACTTGTTCTGATCCGTAAACCAGTGGCAGGAACACCACACCTTTCCTGTCTGCTCTGACTGGGAGAACTGGTCTGTCTGTGTTCTCTGGGAGTCCTGCTACTCTTTGACTTTTTAATTTAGCTGGCAGTATGAACCACCCTTCCTTCTGGTAGATCAGTTGTCTACAATCCCCGGTCCCCGGCCCAGTACCGGTCCGTGGGTCATTTGGTGCCGGGCCGAAAAGAAAAAAATGAATAACTTCTATTATTACCATTTGCTTTATTATCCCACTCTAATGATGTTTTATTTTGAAAAATGACCAGAAAGTAAGACCATTACATCCGTCTATGACTTACTGTTGATGCGTGACCAGACTTCCAGACCCGCGTCTTGGTCACATGACACGTTTAAACCGCCAAGCTGGCAAAATGAGTGAAAAACAAATGTTTTCTTTGTGGGGGGAGGACGTTACTGACGTCCTGTTGTTACGAGGACGCTTCTAATAAAGATTTACTTTTATCATCATATATAGAAAATATCACAGTTTTAATGCCGGTTGCATCATTTCATTTTGTTGTATTTGTCTGCAACAGATTTTACAGACCGGTCCGTGAAAATACTGCCTGACATCCAACCAGTCTGTGGTGTAAACAAGGTTGGGGGCCGCTGGTGTCGAGGACGTTCAGGGTTGATCCGGACAGAACCGAGCCAGCCTTCTTATCGGTTCCTGTTGGTTGTCGCTCTGTAGTTCCACCACCAAGGAAACTACAACCAGGAAACCCTAACTACCTAGCTACCTAACTACCTAGCTACCTAGCTAGAGGCCATTGTGGATCCTCTTCTGCAACGCTGCAGCCAGCAGTACCGAGCTTCCTTTAGTTTACTTCCGTTATGTAGGTCAGACATGGCAACCAAGCAAATAAAGTATGTCTTACATGAGCTGGAGCTGATAAACGTAGATTCATTTTTACAGCAAACTGTTGTTCAACCCCAGCTGAAAACGACAAAGAAGTAGAAGCAGCAGAGAATATGAAGAACAGAAAAACAAAACTAACCAAGTGGACCATTCGCGTTTCTTGTGATCCGCATCGATGTGACTCATAGCTACATTTGGAGACATCCGGGTCCGGTGTAGCTCACGATTAGGGGTGAGTACTGGCAAATACCTCGCAATACGATATGTATCGTGATACTTGGGCCACAATACGATATGATCACGATATCGCGATATATTGCGATATTCTACCCAGTTAATGTCAAAATTAAAAGTAGAGATGAAAAATCAAGTTGCTGTATTGTTCATTATTAGTGTTTTTGAATGAATGAATTTTCCTAAAAATCGATATTAGGAGCTGAAAAAAAAATCGATATTACATTGGGCGGCCGAAAATCGCGATATATCGCCAAATCGATTTTTTTTCACACCCCTACTCACGATGGATGAAGTCCTTGTGAAAATATTCAACCCCCTTGAACTTTTCAACCTTTTGTCACATTTCAGGCTCCAAACATAAAGATATAGAATTTCAATTTTTTTGTTAAGAATCAACAAGTGTGACACAATCGTGAAGTGGAACAAAATTTATTGGATATTTTAAACTTTGTTAACAAATAAAAACCTGTAAAGTGGGGCGTGTAATATTATTGGTCTGAGTCCAGAAGTTCAGTGAGGATCTCTGAATGATCCAATGTTGTCCTGAATGACTGATGATGATCAATAATCAAGTCTCCGTATAAATGCACCTGCTCTGTGATCGTCTCAGGGTTCTGGTTAAAGCTCAGAGAGCATCATGGGAACACACCAGGCAGGTCCCAGATACTGTTGTGGAGAAGTTTAAAGCTGGATGTGGATACAAAAAGATTTCCCAGCTTTAAACATCTCAAGGAGCTCTGAGCAGCAATCATACTGATATGGAAGGAGTATCAGACCACTGCAGATCTACCAAGACCCGACCGTCCCTCTAAACTTTCATCTGGAACAAGGAGAAGACTGATCAGAGATGCAGCCAAGAGGCCCATGATCACTCTGGATGAACTGATCTACAGCTGAGGAGGGACAGTCTGTCCAGAGGACAACAATCAGTCCAACACTGGACACATCTGGCCTTTATGGAAGAGCGGCAAGAAGACAGACATTTCTCATAGAGATCCATAAAAGGTCTGGTTTAAAGTTTCCCACAAGCCACCTGGAGACACAAAACATGAGGAAGAAGGAGCTCTGGTCAGATGAAACCAAAATCAAACTTTTTGACCACAATGCAAAACGATATGTTTGGAGTAAAATCAACACAGCTGATCACCCTGAACACACCATCCCCACTGTCAAACATGGTGGTGGCAGCATCATGGTCTGGGCCTGCTTTTCTTCAGCAGGGACAGGGAAGATGGTTAAAACTGATGGAGCCAAACACAGGAGCATTCTGGGAGAAAACCTGTTGGAGTCTGCAGCTTTACTGGCACACCTGGAACAATGTAACTGTTAAAACTGATAAGACCTCCGTTAGTCTTCGGTCAGAATGTTGGTTCAGAGCTGATGGACTTCCAGCCTTTGTGTTGAGTCTGAGGAATGAGATTCCAGGATGTTTCTTTCCTCTACGGGAGGATGGAGAAAGACTCCCTGCTGCTGACCTTCCTCTCACTCAGCTGAACAGGAAGCTGCCGGTTCAGACGCTGAACCACAGATCAGCTGCTTCTGTCCTTTATCCAGCCGGTTCTCTCACAGCTCTGCTCTTCACCACCGACCCAAACTACATTTCTGATCGACGAAAGAAAAAACTCTTCAGATCTGAGCTGCTCCGCTTCTGATGCCAGGATCGAAAAATACAGAAACAAGGGTGTGAGGATCAGCAGGTATTTCTACCTGAGGTCCACCACCAGCTCAGTCACATCTGTCATGGTCTGTGGTGGTCTGTGATGGTCTGTGATGGTCTGTGATGGTCTGTGAAGGTCTGTGAAGGTCTTTGGTGGTCAGTGATGGTCAGTGAAGGTCTGTGGTGGTCTGTGAAGGTCTGTGATGGTCAGTGATGGTCAGTGATGGTCTTTGATGGTCAGTGATGGTCTGTGATGGTCTGTGGTGGTCTGTGGTGGTCTGTGAAGGTCTGTGGTGGTCAGTGAAGGTCTGTGGTGGTCTGTGAAGGTCTGTGGTGGTCTGTGAAGGTCTGTGGTGGTCAGTGAAGGTCTGTGAAGGTCTGTGATGGTCTGTGATGGTCTGTGGTGGTCTGTGATGGTCAGTGATGGTCTTTGATGGTCAGTGATGGTCTGTGATGGTCTGTGGTGGTCTGTGGTGGACTGTGAAGGTCTGTGGTGGTCAGTGAAGGTCTGTGGTGGTCTGTGAAGGTCTGTGGTGGTCTGTGAAGGTCTGTGGTGGTCAGTGAAGGTCTGTGAAGGTCTGTGATGGTCAGTGATGGTCTGTGGTGGTCAGTGATGGTCTGTGATGGTCTGATGGTCAGTGATGGTCTGTGGTGGTCAGTGATGGTCTGTGATGGTCTGATGGTCAGTGATGGTCAGTGATGGTCTGTGGTGGTCTGTGATGGTCAGTGATGGTCTGTGGTGGTCAGTGATGGTCTGTGATGGTCTGATGGTCAGTGATGGTCTGTGGTGGTCAGTGATGGTCAGTGATGGTCTGATGGTCAGTGATGGTCAGTGATGGTCTGTGGTGGTCTGTGATGATCAGTGATGGTCTGTGGTGGTCAGTGATGGTCTGTGATGGTCTGATGGTCAGTGATGGTCTGTGGTGGTCTGTGATGGTCTGTGAAGGTCTGTGGTGGTCAGTGATGGTCTGTGAAGGTCAGTGATGGTCTGTGATGGTCAGTGATGGTCTGTGGTGGTCAGTGATGGTCTGTGATGGCTCTTTGATGTCAGTGATCATCAGTGATGGTCTGTGAGCAGGAACCATAGTAGCAAACTCTGGAAGAGCTTTTCAGAAACAGAAAAAGTCCTCAAATGATCGTCTGTTAGCAACTCAGCTTCTTCAGCTCAGATGGATACTGGTCAGATGTTTGAAGATATTAGGAATAAATCTGACAAATCCATCACCCACCTTCCATCCATCCAATATTCATCCATCCACCTATAAATCCATCATCCATCATCCATCCATCATCCATCTACCATCGTTCATTCCATCCATCCACCTCTGATCTGAGATGAAAGTTTATTTTCTTCCTTCTTCCAGTCTTGTAGTGATTTAGGATGCTTTAGTTCCTTGAAATTACTGAGCTGTGAATTAAACAAATACTGAACAAATTAAAGTGAACTTAATTAACCTTTGTCAAATAAAACGTCCTGTCTGAAACTGTTGACAGAAGAAAACATAGAAAACGGACTTTGACCACATGGAGCTGTGACAGTCGGACTCCTGGTTCCGGTCCGCACTCAGACTCCTGGTTCTTCATCAGAACCAACAGTCCGGACCGGGCTCCCGATTCTGATGAACAACCGAAAAAAGAAACCTGGGCTCAGTACGAACTTTCCTTCAACAAACCTTTCTCTGGTTCTCATCAAAGAAACACAACCTGTGGAGACCGGGAACCGAACCGCACCGGACCGGACCGGACCGAACCGGACCGGACCGAACCGGGGAACTGACCTGTTCCTGCGGCGGAGCACGCAGAGCAGCAGGACGAGCAGGAGGAGCAGCAGCGGCAGCAGCGGAGACATGTTGCTCTGAGTCCGGCCACACACGGCACTCACAGCGGGACTTATTCCCAAGAAAAACTGTGTTTCCGGTCCGACCCTTCAAAATAAAACTCCCTCTCATTTACCCCAGCAGTCAGTCAGAGATTTAACATTCACATTATTTAACATTATCTGTGAATTATCTGTGATGACAAGGCTAGTGTGGAACTTTTGGAGGTGTTGAATTTTATGTAAAAATGACATAAGATCAGAAAGGTACACTAGATCACCCCTAGTCCTTGTTTCAGTTCCCCTAGTCCTCATTTCAACTCTCCTAGTCCTCGTGTCAGCTCCATTAGTCCTTGTTTCAGCTCCACTAGTCCTTGTTTCAGCTCCGCTATTCCTTGTTTCAGCTCCGCTAGTCCTTGTTTCAGCTCTGCTAGTCCTTGTTTCAGCTCCGCTAGTCCTCCTTGTTTCAGCTCTGCTAGTCCTTGTTTCAGCTCCGCTAGTTCTTGTTTCAGCTCTGCTAGTCCTTGTTTCAGCTCCGCTAGTCCTTGTTTCAGCTCTGCTAGTCCTTGTTTCAGCTCAGCAAGTCTTTGTTTCAGCTCTGCTAGTCCTTGTTTCAGCTCCGCTAGTAGTCCTTGTTTCAGCTCCGCTAGTCCTTGTTTCAGCTCCGCTAGTCCTTGTTTCAGCTCCGCTAGTCCTTGTTTCAGCTCCGCTATTCCTTGTTTCAGCTCCGCTAGTCCTTGTTTCAGCTCCGCTAGTCCTTGTTTCAGCTCCGCTAGTCCTTGTTTCAGCTCCGCTAGTCCTTGTTTCAGCTCCGCTATTCCTTGTTTCAGCTCCGCTAGTCCTTGTTTCAGCTCCGCTAGTCCTTGTTTCAGCTCCGCTAGTCTTTGTTTCAGCTCCGCTAGTTCTTGTTTCAGCTCTGCTAGTCCTTGTTTCAGCTCTGCTAGTCCTTGTTTCAGCTCCGCTAGTCCTTGTTTCAGCTCCACTAGTCCTTGTTTCAGCTCTGCTAGTCCTTGTTTCAGCTCCTTGTTTCAGCTCCGTTAGTTCTTGTTTCAGCTCCGCTAGTCCTCGTTTCAGCTCTGCTAGTCCTCGTTTCAGCTCTGCTAGTCCTTGTTTCAGCTCCGCTAGTTCTTGTTTCAGCTCTGCTAGTCCTTGTTTCAGCTCCGTAGTTCTTGTTTCAGCTTGTTCTTGTTTCAGCTCTGCTAGTTTCAGTCCTGTTTGTTCAGCTCTGCTAGTCCTCGTTTCAGCTCTGCTAGTTCTTGTTTCAGCTCGGCCAGTACTTGTTTTAGGTGTTTTTTTTTGGTAGAGACATTTAAAATGAAGATGTTTGGACAGATTTGATTAGAAAGAGTGTAAAAGAACATTAGTTAGTGTTGTAGGTTAGCATAAGCTCAGCCAGCCAAGCTAAAATGACTTATTTGCAGTAACCGAAGTGGGCGGGTTCTTGCCAGGTTCCAGGTCTACTCGCTGCGTCCAGTTGCCTACTCTTGGATGAACCAGGGCTGGGCAGACTCAGTTCTCACCATTACAGCGTTGCGCAGAGAAACTAAAGGGGCTCTCTTCAGAAATCTAGGGGAGATGTAACATGGGGTTTGTCCAATTATTTTTATACACTCTATGACTGAACAAATTCCAAAGGGGCTACAAAAACATTTGTTTCACTATGATCTATTTAAAAGCCTCACTACGCTCCCTGGGGAACTTTAGACAAACAGCTGGACGTCTGACACCCACCAGGTTGTTCAACGTTGTTTCAAATAAACGTTCTCAGCTGAGACTCGTTGGGACTCGCTGGGCTTGTTGCATCATGACAGAGGCATGCAGGGCTCCAGCGTTGCTCAATCAGCCTGGAGTTTTCCCACCGTTGTGGTTCAGGGAGCGCTGTTGTCTGGATGTGGAAATCACAGCAGGACTGCCGAGTCTGTTCTGGTCAACAGATTGATAAAAGATGGATAAGGATCTATCTATAAACACGGCAGATTCACATAAACACATTCCTGATGAGTTCATGAAGATAAACCGGAACTGTTGTTCTGCTGTCATGTTTCAGAAGCTCTTTTTGCTTTAACCTCACCTCCAGCCATGACTTTCCCCAGATGATTTATTTCAAATTCAAATATACTTTATTAATCCCCCAAGGGGGAAATTCAGGTTTATTTGCTGCTAGTGGAGGAGGGGAGGCCATTTGCAGGTTTTTTTTTTTTTTTTTTTTTTTTTTGGGGGGGGGGGGGGGGGGGGGGGGGGGGGGGGGGGGGCATTGCTTAAAACTCCAGTGTGATGGAGGAATTCAAAAGTGTAGAAGATGATAAAAACTTTCCAGCCAGGTCTTATATATATATAAGCTCAAACTGGAGTGCATCAAGGATCAGCTCTGAAACCCTTCTTGTTGCTAAGGTGATGGACAGTCTGACGGTGAGGTGAGACAGGAGTCTCCATGGACTATGATGTTTACAGATGAGATTGTGGTCTGTTTACCTAGAGGAAGACCAAAGAGGAGGTTTAAAAGAAAGAGGGCTGGTTTGAGAGAAGAGCAGGACATTCCCAGATGAACCAGCTGCTGAGCTCCAAGCTGAGTCACACTGAGGACAGGTTGAGGACAGGTTGAGGACAGGTTGAGGACAGGTTGAGGACAGGTTGAGGACAGGCTGAGGACAGGTTGAGGACAGGTTGAGGACAGGTTAAGGACAGGTTGGGGACAGGTTAAGGACAGGTTCGGGACAGGTTGAGGACAGGTTGAGGACAGGTTGAGGACAGGTTCGGGACAGGTTCAGGACAGGTTCAGGACAGGTTAAGGACAGGTTGAGGACAGGTTCAAGACAGGTTCAGGACAGGTTAAGGACAGGTTCGGGACAGGTTCAGGACAGGTTGAGGACAGGTTGAGGACAGGTTCGGGACAGGTTGAGGACAGGTTGAGGACAGTTGAGGACAGGTTCAGGACAGGTTGAGGACAGGTTGAGGACAGGTTTAGGACAGGTTCAGGACAGGTTCAGGACAGGTTGAGGACAGGTTGAGGACAGGTTCAGGACAGGTTCAGGACAGGTTGAGGACAGGTTAAGGACAGGTTCGGGACAGGTTGGAGGACAGGTTGTTTGAGAGGACAGGTTGACAGGACAGGTTAGGTTGAGGACAGGTTCAGGACAGGTTGAGGACAGGTTGAGGACAGGTTCAGGACAGGTTGAGGACAGGTTGAGGACAGGTTGAGGACAGGTTGAGGACAGGTTGAGGACAGGTTCAGGTTGAGGACAGGTTCAGGACAGGTTGAGGACAGGTTGAGGACAGGTTGAGGACAGGTTCAGGACAGGTTGAAGACAGGTTGAGGACAGGTTGAGGACAGGTTCAGGACAGGTTGAGGACAGGTTCAGGACAGGTTGAGGACAGGTTCGGGACAGGTTGAGGACAGGTTGAGGACAGGTTGAGGACAGGTTCAGGACAGGTTCAGGACAGGTTGAGGACAGGTTCAGGTCAGGACAGGTTCAGGGTCAGGACAGGTTGAGGACAGGAGGACAGTTGAGGACAGGTTCAGGACAGGTTGAGGACAGGTTGAGGACAGGTTCAGGACAGGTTCAGGACAGGTTCAGGACAGGTTGAGGACAGTTCAGGACAGGTTCAGGACAGGTTCAGGACAGGTTCAGGACAGGTTAAGGACAGGTTAAGGACAGGTTGAGGACAGGTTGAGGACAGGTTCAGGACAGGTTCAGGACAGGTTGAGGACAGGTTGAGGACAGGTTCAGGACAGGTTTAGGACAGGTTGAGGGACAGGTTGAGGACAGGCTCAGGACAGGTTGAGGACAGGTTGAGGACAGGTTCAGGACAGGTTCAGGACAGGTTGAGGACAGCTTCAGGACAGGTTGAGGACAGGTTGAGGACAGGTTGAGGACAGGTTCAGGACAGGTTGAGGACAGGTTCAGGACAGGTTGAGGACAGGTTGAGGACAGGTTCGGGACAGGTTGAGGACAGGTTGAGGACAGGTTGAGGACAGGTTGAGGACAGGTTCAGCCACGAGAACACAGGAGCAGGTGCATCTCAGCTCAGGAGGCAGGTGAGACAGGAAAAAGCTCATTGCTGTCAGCAGGAGACAGTTGTGTCTTCTCCTCCAGACAGGAGTCATCGGGGACAGTAAAACAAACCTTCTGTGATGTCCCCCAAAGGTTTCTGAGGAACGCCGTCTGTTCTCAGAAACATTCTTGAAACTGATAATGATGAGAGTTGTGAAACAGCTCGATCTGAATCAGCTGCAGTGTTTGAGAACAGAGCATGTGTGTGAGGGGGTGGGGGGGGGGGGGGGGGCTCCTGTGACTTCTCTGGAATCCTCAAACTTCTGTTCCTGCCAGACCCCCCGACTACTTAGAGCAGCCTGTCTGGCTGCCTCCACACCCTGATGTGTTCTGGTTGTCCGGACTGGTCCCTTCCCCTGGGTTCCTGTCCCTTCTCCTGGGTTCCCAGACCTTCTCCTGGGTTCCAAGACCTTCTCCTGGGTTCCAAGACCTTCTCCTGGGTTCCCAGACCTTCTCCTGGGTTACAAGACCTTCTCCTGGGTTCCCAGACCTTCTCCTGGGTTCCCGGACCTTCTCCTGGGTTCCCATACCTTCCCCTGGCTTCCAAGTCCTTCTCCTGGGTTCCCGAACCTTCCCCTGGGTTCCCAGACCTTCCCCTGGGTTCCAAGACCTTCTCCTGGGTTCCCGGACCTTCCCCTGGGTTCCCGTCACCTGGGTTCCCTTCACCTGGGTTCCCATCCCTTTTCCTGGGTTCCCAGACGTTCCCCTGGCTTCCAAGTCCTTCTCCTGGGTTCCCGGGTTCCTTCCCCTGGTTTCCCAAGACCTTTCCCCCTGGGTTCCAAGACCTTCTCCTGGGTTCCAAGACCTTCTCCTGGGTTCCCAGACCTTCCCCTGGGTTCCAAGACCTTCTCCTGGGTTCCCGGACCTTCCCCTGGGTTCCCGTCACCTGGGTTCCCTTCACCTGGGTTCCCATCCCTTTTCCTGGGTTCCCAGACCTTCCCCTGGCTTCCAAGTCCTTCTCCTGGGTTCCTGGACCTTCCCCTGGGTTCCCAGACCTTCCCCTGGGTTCCCAGACCTTCTCCTGGGTTACAAGACCTTCTCCTGGGTTACAAGACCTTCTCCTGGGTTCCAAGACCTTCTCCTGGGTTCCCAGACCTTCCCCTGGCTTCCAAGACCTTCTCCTGGGTTCCCGGACCTTCCCCTGGGTTCCCATCCCTTTTCCTGGGTTCCCGGACCTTCCCCTGGGTTCCAAGACCTTCTCCTGGGTTCCAAGACCTTCTCCTGGGTTACAAGACCTTCCCCTGGGTTCCCTTCCCCTGGTTCCTGTCCCCTGGGTTCCCAGACCTTCCCCTTGGTACACTGTGTAAAACCACAGATGCAAACATCCCGTATCAACATACAAACCTGAGAAGACAGAAAACATGTTGGAAATGATTCATGTATGAAAAGACTGATCTTTTTTCTCTGTCTGACATTAAACCAGGTTAAACCGGTCCTGTTTCAGGTCAGTTAAGACGACCAACATGATTTCTAGTCACTGAATGTCAGAATAAAGAGAGGGAGAATTTTTATTACTTTCTTCAGAGTCAGAAGTTTCCATCCGAACAAAGAAAGTTTGTCTTTCATGCAGTTGTTGAAATGTTTACAGATGTTTACAGTGCATGTAAACATCTGGTTCCAGCTGCACGTCTCCTGTACAGCTGTCTGACTGACCGCAGACGAGATTCCTCCAGATCTTCACAATCTTTCATTCTAAGATGTTCTTTTTACCCTCAGTCATGTTCTGGTTCCACCTGATCAGGAACCGGGTCATCATGAAGAACGTGATGGGATTTTATCTGAGGCTGCAGAGCCACGATTACGGTTGCCACCCGTCCCGTAAAATACGGAATTGTCCTTTATTTTCATGTCTGGAAGGTGGCAACCTGAGCCACGATGATCCTGTTATTTCTTCTTTTTTAAATGTAACTCAGAGACGGGTTGTAACTTTAACCGGGACTAAACTGAGGTCAGGATGAGGACTCGTCGGTTCAGGGCGAGGACTCGTTGGTTCAGGACGAGGACTCGTCGGTCCAGGACGTGGACTCGTCACTTCAGGAAGAGGACTCGTTGCTTCAGGACGTGGACTCGTCGGTTCAGGACGTGGACTCGTCGGTTCAGGACGAGGACTCGTCGGTTCAGGACGAGGACTCGTCGGTTCAGGGCGAGGACTCATCGGTTCAGGACGAGGACTCGTCGGTTCAGGGCGAGGACTCGTCGGTTCAGGACGTGGACTCGTCGGTTCAGGGCGAGGACTCGTTGGTTCAGGATGAGGACTCGTCGGTTCAGGACGAGGACTCGTCGGTTCAGGGCGAGGACTCGTCGGTTCAGGATAAGGACTCGTCGGTTCAGGACGAGGACTCGTCGGTCCAGGACGTGGACTAGTCGCTTCAGGACGAGGACTCGTCGCTTCAGGACGTGGACTCGTCGGTTCAGGACGTGGACTAGTCGCTTCAGGACGAGGACTCGTCGCTTCAGGACGAGGACTCATCGGTTCAGGGCGAGGACTCCTCGGTTCAGGACGTGGACTCGTCGGTTCAGGACGAGGACTCGTCGGTTCAGGACGAGGACTCGTCGGTTCAGGGCGAGGACTCATCGGTTCAGGACGAGGACTCGTCGGTTCAGGGCGAGGACTCGTCGGTTCAGGACGTGGACTCGTCGGTTCAGGGCGAGGACTCGTTGGTTCAGGATGAGGACTCGTCGTTCAGGACGAGGACTCGTCGGTTCAGGATCGTCGGTTCAGGAGGACTCGTCGGTTCAGGACGAGGACTCGTCGGTCAGGAGTGGACTCGTCGGTTCAGGACTCGTGGACTAGTCGCTTCAGGACGAGGACTCGTCGGTTCAGGACGAGGACTCGTCGGTTCAGGGCGAGGACTCGTCGGTTCAGGACGTGGACTCGTCGGTTCAGGGCGAGGACTCGTCGGTTCAGGATGAGGACTCGTCGTTCAGGACGAGGATCGTCGTTCAGGACGAGGACTCGTCGGTTCAGGACTAGGAGGACTCGTCGGTTCAGGACGAGGACTCGTCGGTTCCAGGACGAGGACTTCGGTATCAGGACGGTTGACTCGTCGGTTTCAGGACGAGGACTCGTCGCTTCAGGACGTGGACTTCGTCGGTTCAGGACGAGGACTCGTCGCTTCAGGACGTGGACTCGTCGGTTCAGGACGAGGACTCGTCGTTCAGGAGGACTCGTTCAGGAAGAGGACTCGTCGGTCAGGACGCGTCGGATTCCAGGTCGGACGAGGACTCGTCGCTTCAGGACGTGGACTCGTCGTCGTTCAGGACGTGGACTAGTCGCTTCAGGACGAGGACTCATCGCTTCAGGACGTGGACTCGTCGGTTCAGGACGAGGACTCGTCGCTTCAGGGCGAGGACTCGTCGGTTTAGGACGTGGACTCGTCGGTTCAGGACGAGGACTCATCGTTCAGGACGAGGACTCGTCGGTTCAGGACGAGGACTCATGGGTTCAGGATATGGACTCGTCGGTTCAGGACGAGGACTCGTCGCTTCAGGGCGAGGACTCGTTGGTTTAGGACGTGGACTCGTCGGTTCAGGACGAGGACTCATCGGTTCAGGAAGAGGACTCGTCGGTTCAGGTTGAGGACTCGTCGGTTCCTGAAGAGGACTCCTCGGTTCAGGACGAGGACTCGTGGGTTCAGGACGAGGACTCGTCGGTTCAGGATGAGGACTCGTCGGTTCAGGACGAGGACTCGTCGGTTCAGGACGAGGACTCGTCGGTTCAGGACTAGGACTCGTCGGTTCAGGACGAGGACTCGTCGGTTCAGGACGTGGACTCGTCGGTTCAGGACAAGGACTCGTCGGTTCAGGACAAGGACTCGTCGATTCAGGACGTGGACTCGTCGGTTCAGGACGAGGACTCGTCGCTTCAGGGCGAGGACTCGTCGGTCCAGGACGAGGACTCGTGGGTTCAGGACGAGGACTCGTCGGTTCAGGACGAGGACTCGTCGGTTTAGGACGTGGACTCGTCGGTTCAGGACGAGGACTCGTCGGTTCAGGGCGAGGACTCGTCGGTTCAGGACGTGGACTCGTCGGTTCAGGACGAGGACTCGTCGGTTCAGGTCAGGATGGACTCGTCGGTTCAGGACGAGGACTCGCGTTTCAGGGCGAGGACTCGTCGGGACTCGTCGGTTCTCGAGGATGAGGACTCGTCGGTTCAGGATCAGGACGAGGACTCGTCGGTTCCAGGACGTGGACTGTGGCTTCAGGACGAGGACTCGTCGCTTCAGGACGTGGGACTCGTCGGGACGTTCAGGAAGGGACTAGTCGCTCCGGACGAGGACTCGTCGCTTCAGGAAGGACTCGTCGGTTAGGGACTCGCGCTTCAGGACGAGGACTCGTCGGTTCGGACTCGGTCGGTCCAGGACGACTAGGAGGACGAGGACTCGTCGCTTCAGGACGTGACTCGTCGGTTCAGGACGTGGACTAGTCGCTTCAGGACGAGGACTCGTCGCTTCAGGACGTGGACTCGTCGGTTCAGGACGAGGACTCGTCGCTTCAGGTCGTCGAGGACGTCGTCGGTTTCGGACGTCGCGGAGGACGAGGACTCATCGTTCAGTTCAGGATAGGACTCGTCGGTTCAGGTTCAGGACGAGGACTCGAGGACTCGTGAGGACTCTCGGTTCAGGAACGAGACTCGTCGTTTCAGGACTAGGACTCGTTTCAGGACGAGGACTCGTCGGTTCAGGACGAGGACTCGTCGGGGACTCGTCGGTTCAGGACGAGGACTCGTCAGTTCAGGATGAGGACTCGTTGGTTCAGGACAAGGACTCGTGGGTTCAGGATGAGGACTCGTCGGTCAGGACTAGGACTCGTCGGTTCACTAGGACTGAGGACTCGTTCAGGATGAGGACTCGTTTCAGGAAGGACGAGGACGTCAGTTCAGTTCAGGAACTGAGGACTCTCGTCGGTCGTCGGTTCAGGACTAGGACTCGTCGGTTCAGGACGAGACTCGTCCGCTTCGGACTCGTGACTCGTCGTTCAGGATGACTCGTCGGTTCAGGACGAGGACTCGTCAGGTCAGTTCAGGATGAGGACTCGTTGGTTCAGCCTCGCTGGAGGAACGGAGTCTGTTTTTCATCAGCTGAAGTCAGGATGCTGAACAGGAAGTGGTTCAGAGTGTAACGATCCTCTGAGGCTAATTAGACTGTATGAAAGAAACTTGGCAGCGTGAAGCAGCCGGACTCAAACGTTCTGGAGAACATTTAACTTTTCAGTCTAGTTAGCGGGAAACTACAAACATGAAATAAAAATGCTTTCAGGGGGAGATTTTTCTTGGCATTATTTCTTTAATGAAGATTTAATAATATAACTTTAGTTCATGTTTGCACGGGGCTCATGTTCCAGGTCTTCCTGGAGACAGTTTGTACTGTAACAGACGTGATACAAATAAAGTTGGGTTGAATTAAACCTTCAGTTTACTTCAATGTTTCACAACCCTGTTTCTGAATGAGCTGGTTAACTTTAAAACCACAGACAGACCTGAGAAAGACAGAAAAACATGTTTGGAAATGATTCATGTATGAAAAACTAATATTTTTTTCTCTGTCTGACATTAAACCAGGTTAAACCGGTCCTGTTTCAGGTCAGTTAAGACGACCAACATGATTTCTAGTCACTGAATGCCAGAATAAAGAGAGGGAGAATTTTAATTACTTTCTTCAGAGTCAGAAGTTTCCATCCGAACAAAGAAAGTTTGTCTTTCATGCAGTTGTTGAAATGTTTACAGATGTTTACAGTGCATGTAAACATCTGGTTCCAGCTGCACATCTCCTGTACAGCTGTCTGACTGACCGCAGACGAGATTCCTCCAGATCCTCACAATCTTTCATTCTAAGATGTTCTTTTTACCCTCAGTCATGTTCTGGTTCCACCTGATCAGGAACCGGGTCATCATGAAGAACCTGATGGGATTTTATCTGAGGCTGCAGAGCCACGATTACGGTTGCCACCCGTCCCGTAAAATACGGAATTGTCCTTTATTTTCATGTCTGGAAGGTGGCAACCTGAGCCACGATGATCCTGTTATTTCTTCTTTTTTAAATCTAACTCAGAGACGGGTTGTAACTTTAACCGGGACTAAACTGAGGTCAGGATGAGGACTCGTTGGTTCAGGAAGAGGACTCGTCGGTTCAGGACGAGGACTCGTCGGTTCAGGACGAGGACTAGTCGCTTCAGGACGAGGACTCGTCGCTTCAGGACGTGGACTCGTCGGTTCAGGACGTGGACTAGTCGCTTCAGGACGAGGACTCGTCGCTTCAGGACGTGGACTCGTCGGTTCAGGACGTGGACTAGTCGCTTCAGGACGAGGACTCGTCGCTTCAGGACGTGGACTCGTCGGTTCAGGACGTGGACTAGTCGCTTCAGGACGAGGACTCGTCGCTTCAGGACGTGGACTCGTCGGTTCAGGACGAGGACTCGTCGCTTCAGGGCGAGGACTCGTCGGTTTAGGACGTGGACTCGTCGGTTCAGGAAGAGGACTCGTCGGTTCAGGACTAGGACTCGTGGGTTCAGGACGAGGACTCGTCGCTTCAGGACGAGGACTCGTCGGTTCAGGACGAGGACTCGTCGGTTCAGGGCGAGGACTCGTCGGTTCAGGACGAGGACTCGTCGGCTCAGGACGAGGACTCGTGGGTTCAGGACGAGGACTCGTCAGTTCAAGATGAGGACTCGTCGGTTGAGGGCGAGGACTCGTCGGTTCACGACTAGGACTCGTCGGTTCAGGACGAGGACTCGTGGGTTCAGGAAGAGGACTCGTCGGTTCAGGACTAGGACTCGTGGGTTCAGGACGAGGACTCGTCGCTTCAGGACAAGGACTCGTCGGTTCAGGACGAGGACTCGTCGGTTCAGGGCGAGGACTCGTGGGTTCAGGACGAGGACTCGTGGGTTCAGGACGAGGACTCGTGGGTTCAGGACTAGGACTCGTCGGTCCAGGACGAGGACTCGTCGGTTCAGGAAGAGGACTCGTCGGTTCAGGATGAGGACTCGTCAGTTCAGGATGAGGACTCGTTGGTTCAGCCTCGCTGGAGGAACGGAGTCTGTTTTTCATCAGCTGAAGTCAGGACGCTGAACAGGAAGTGGTTCAGAGTGTAACGACCCCCTGAGGCTAATTAGACTGTATGAAAGAAACTTGGCAGCGTGAAGCAGCCAGGCTCAAACATTCTGGAGAACATTTAACTGTTCAGTCTAGTTAGCGGGAAACTATAAACATGAAATAAAAATGCTTTCAGGGGGAGCTTTTTCTTGGCATTATTTCTTTAATGAAGATTTAATAATATAACTTTAGTTCATGTTTGCGCGGGGCTCATGTTCCAGGTCTTCCTGGAGACAGTTTGTACTGTAACAGACGTGATACAAATAAAGTTGGTTTGAATTAAACCTTCAGCTTTCTTCAATGTTTCACAACCCTGTTTCTGAATGAGCTGGTTAACTGTAAAACCACAGACAGACCTGAGAAGACAGAAAACATGTTGGAAATGATTCATGTATGAAAAGACTGATCTTTTTTCTCTGTCTGACATTAAACCAGGTTAAACCGGTCCTGTTTCAGGTCAGTTAAGACGACCAACATGATTTCTAGTCACTGAATGTCAGAATAAAGAGAGGGAGAATTTTTATTACTTTCTTCAGAGTCAGAAGTTTCCATCCGAACAAAGAAAGATTAACTGGGGTTGTTCCAGTTAACGGGGAGTTGGTCCAGTTTACTGGGGTTAACTGGGGTTGTTCCAGTTAATGAGGAGTTGGCCCAGTTTACTGGGGTTAACTGTGGTTGGTCCAGTTAACTGGGGTTAACTGGACCAACCCCAGTTAACCCCAGTTAACTGGGGTTGGTCCAGTTAACGGGGAGTTGGTCCAGTTTACTGGGGTTAACTGAGGTTGGTCCAGTTAACGGGGAGTTGGTCCAGTTAACTGGGGTTAACTGGGGTTGTTCCAGTTAACGGGGAGTTGGTCCAGTTTACTGGAGTTAACTGGGGTTAACTGGGGTTGTTCCAGTTAACGGGGAGTTGGTCCAGTTTACTGGAGTTAACTGGGGTTAACTGGGGTTGGTCCAGTTAACGGGGAGTTGGTCCAGTTTACTGTGGTTAACTGGGGTTGGTCCAGTTAACGGGGAGTTGGTCCAGTTTACTGGGGTTAACTGGGGTTGTTCCAGTTAACGGGGAGTTGGTCCAGTTTACTGGAGTTAACTGGGGTTAACTGGGGTTGGTCCAGTTAACGGGGAGTTGGTCCAGTTTACTGTGGTTAACTGGGGTTGTTCCAGTTAACGGGGAGTTGGTCCAGTTTACTGGGGTTAACTGAGGTTGTTCCAGTTAACGGGGAGTTGGTCCAGTTTACTGGGGTTAACTGGGGTTGTTCCAGTTAATGGGGAGTTGGTCCAGTTTACTGGAGTTAACTGGGGTTAACTGGGGTTGGTCCAGTTAACAGGGAGTTGGTCCAGTTTACTGTGGTTAACTGGGGTTGTTCCAGTTAACGGGGAGTTGGTCCAGTTTACTGGGGTTAACTGAGGTTGTTCCAGTTAACGGGGAGTTGGTCCAGTTTACTGGAGTTAACTGGGGTTAACTGGGGTTGGTCCAGTTAACGGGGAGTTGGTCCAGTTTACTGTGGTTAACTGGGGTTGTTCCAGTTAACGGGGAGTTGGTCCAGTTTACTGGGGTTAACTGGGGTTGTTCCAGTTAACGGGGAGTTGGTCCAGTTTCTCGGGAGTTGGAGTTATGGGGATTTGGTCCAGTTTACTGGAGTTAACTGGGGTTAACTGGGGTTGTTCCAGTTAACGGGGAGTTGGTTCACTTTACTGGAGTTAACTGGGGTTAACTGGGGTTGTTCCAGTTAACGGGGAGTTGGTCCAGTTTACTGGAGTTAACTGGGGTTAACTGTGGTTGGTCCAGTTAACAGGAAGTTGGTCCAGTTAACTGGGGTTAACTGGGGTTGTTCCAGTTAACGGGGAGTTGGTCCAGTTTACTGGGGTTAACTGGGGTTGTTCCAGTTAACGGGGAGTTGGTCCAGTTTACTCGGGTTAACTGGAGTTGGTCCAGTTAATGGGGATTTGGTCCAGTTTACTGGAGTTAACTGGGGTTAACTGGGGTTGTTCCAGTTAACGGGGAGTTGGTCCACTTTACTGGAGTTAACTGGGGTTAACTGGGGTTGTTCCAGTTAACGGGGAGTTGGTCCAGTTTACTGGAGTTAACTGGGGTTAACTGGGGTTGTTCCAGTTAACAGGAAGTTGGTCCAGTTAAATGGGGTTAACTGAGGTTGTTCCAGTTAACGAGGAGTTGGTCCAGTTTACTGGGGTTAACTGGGGTTGTTCCAGTTAATGAGGAGTTGGTCCAGTTTACTGGGGTTAACTGGGGTTGTTCCAGTTAACCGGGAGTTGGTCCAGTTTACTGGGGTTAACTGGGGTTGGTCCAGTTAACGAGGAGTTGGTCCAGTTTACTGGGGTTAACTGTGGTTGGTCCGGTTTACGGGGGTTAACTGGGGTTGTTCCAGTTAACAGGAAGTTGGTCCAGTTTACTGGAGTTAACTGGGGTTAACTGGGGTTGTTCCAGTTAACGGGGAGTTGGTCCAGTTTACTGGGGTTAACTGGGGTTGTTCCAGTTAACGAGGAGTTGGTCCAGTTTACTGGGGTTAACTGGGGTTGTTCCAGTTAACAGGAAGTTGGTCCAGTTTACTGGAGTTAACTGGGGTTAACTGGGGTTGTTCCAGTTAACGGGGAGTTGGTCCAGTTTACTGGGGTTAACTGGGGTTGTTCCAGTTAACGGGGAGTTGGTCCAGTTTACTGGGGTTAACTGGGGTTGTTCCAGTTAACTGGGGTTAACTGTGGTTGGTCCAGTTTACTGGGGTTAACTGCGATTGTTTCAGTTAACTGGGGTTAACTGGGGTTGTTCTAGTTAACAAGAAGTTGGTCCAGTTTACTGGGGTTAACTGGGGTTGTTGTAGTTAACAGGAAGTTGGTTCAGTTAACTGGGGTTAACTGGGGTTGTTCCAGTTAACTGGGGTTAACTGCGATTTGTTCAGTTAACTGGGGTTAACTGGGGTTGTTCCAGTTAACTGGAAGTTGGTCCAGTTAACTGGGGTTAACTGGGGTTGTTCCAGTTAACTGTAGTTGGTCCAGTTTACTGGGGTTAACTGCGATTTGTTCAGTTAACTGGGGTTAACTGGGGTTGTTCCAGTTAACTGGGGTTAACTGGGGTTGTTCCAGTTAACTGGGGTTGGCCAGCTCCTTCACCACAGCTGGATGTTCTGCCTCCAGCCTCCATGGATGAACTCCAGTCACCTCTGTTTCAGCTCCTCTGTTTGTGAGAAAATCACAGCTTTCACTTCCAGAGAAAACCCTCTGTTCAGGCTGCAGTCGGACCTTTAACCGGACCTGTAACCAGACCGCAGCCTGAAACCGCTGCTGCCAGTCTGGTTCCAGGAAACCAGGAGTTCATCTGACGCACTGCTTCCACAGAAAAACCAGTATGAATGGTTGAGATCTCCAGTAAGGAATGAGAAACTGTATCTGGGAAGAATTGATGAATGGAAGCAGGCAGAGACACGCTGACACAGAAAACCCACTGGGCCTGCTGGTTCTGTTCTCCTCCAGCAGTCGGATGGACACACAGCTCTTTGTTCCTTTCAGGGTGGAAACAGAAACCACAGAGAGAGTCTGTCCTGCTGGTTCTCATCTGGACTGGATTTAAGAAGGCGTCACACAAAAGGAGGGAAAAGACCCGCTGAGCTCATAAAGAAATAAACTGTTACTGACGGGGAAGTTCAGACCCGTTACACGACCCTCATACATTTATTCATTCTCTCACTGTTACAGGAAACAAGTTTATCAGGGTCATCTGAGTTCTGCACAGCTGACAGGAGAAAAATAGAGGAAAAAACTGAATCTTTGACTCCATAAACTCCATAAAAGAAAATCAAAAACTCCAAATGAGGAAGAGAAAATTCAGGAATTCTGACTTTACATTCGGTGATTTGTGGAAGAAACAGAGACAACCAGAGTTCTGGAAGAGGGTCATCTTCCTCCAGTTATTCCAGTCTGACCTAGAAGAGCCCAGAACTAATCCAGGACCACCACTGGTCCCAGTTAGAACTGATCCCGTCTTTCTCCAGTTATCCCAGTAGAAGCAGACAGTCACGTGTTCTACCTGTTAGCAGCACATTTAGCTCATTTCTGATTCTTAACTCATTTTGATTTGTGATTGTAATTGTTCTTTCTTACCGTTTCCATCCATCAGCCAGGGCTCAGAGCAGTTAAATGGCATACTGGGATAATTGGACTGCACCAATTCCTGCTGGGGGTGGGGTGGGGGGTTCTGTTTTCTATGTGTAACTCTTAGTTACAGTGTAACTGTGTGGAGAGTGTGTAGAGTTTATTTTGATGTTTCAGTAACTGCTGATGTGTGTCGTTAATGGTTGTTTTCTTTAATTACTCCTGTGTAGTCTAACTGGTCTGATCGGCCAGTATATATATATATATATATATATATATATATATATACCCCTGTCTCTGCGGGGTCGTCTGTCTTTAATACAACTTTATTTGTATAGCACATTTAAATAACCACAGGGATAGCCAAAGTGCTGTATATTAAAAACATAAAAAAAATTGTTAAAACATAAAAGTTAAAAAAGGAATAAATAAAAAAGTCAAAAAAGTAAAGCAAATATAAAACACTTAAAAACAGAAAACAGACACAGATGTGTTTAGATTAAGATTAAGAAGTGTTAAAATCCAAGGAAAATAAATATGTTTTTAGAAGAGATTTAAAAACCAGAAGCGGCTTGGTCCGAACAACATTACTTCGGTCTTGTTCTCATTTAGACTTAAGAAATTAAATGAAAGCCATGTTTTAGTGTCGTTAACAGTCTATGAGTGGCTGGACGGAGTCCGCATTGTTTTGAGACAATGGAACGTAGATCTGGCAATCATCAGCATAAAAATGAAATGAGATATTGCGTTTCCTAAAAACAGAACCGAGGGGGAGAAGGTATAGTGCAAATAAAAGAGGGCCAAGGATTGAGCCTTGGGGGACCCCATATGGAAGAGGAGCTGTTGAGGACACAGTGTTTTCGAGTTTGACACAGAAGCTTCTGTCAGTCAGGTACGTCTCTACGGGGCCGTCTCAGTCTCCGTCTCTGTCTCCGTCTTTCTTTTCTTCTTGAACACAGCTTTTTCATTTGTTGACATGTCTTCACCTGCTGACTCCTCCCCTGCCCCCCCCCCCCCCCCCCCCCCCCGACCCACAGGTGACCCTCATCCACCCACCGAGGAGGAGCAGCAGGGCCGTACCTGTGAATGTGAGTGGACCGGTGGAGCTGTGGGCGGAGCTACAAGCACACACCTGAACATGAATGGAGAGAAGAGCGTTACTCCTGGAATGTTGCTTTATTTCTGTTCTAGAACGGGTCAGAACCACTCAGCAGAGCATATGCAGGAGCAGCCAACATCAGCAGCGGGAAACTAAAACATTTAAACCCAAGTCCAGGACTGAAACATCAGTTTGGTCTGGTTTTTAGAAAATCTCTCATTATTTTCTCTTTTTTTATATTTATATCTTTTATCTTTGTTTTCATGTAGAAACTGAAGCTAATGTTCTGACTCGGTCCAGACCAGTCCGGTCTCCACGGGTAACATTTGCTCCAGGAAACAGCACACGGTTCAGTTTAAAGGCATTCAAGTAAACACAACGACGTTCTGGAAAGTTCTCCACCTCCGACCCGCCTGACGGGACAGAGTCCGGACCAGGAAGTGGAACCAACCGGACCAGGAAGTGGGACCAGCGTCCTCCGTGGAGGTCGCTGAGGTCATGTGACAGGGTTTCAGGGGTTCTGTCAAACTTCTGAAAGGTTCTGGTGTTGTAACAGCACACATGTGGACCGCTCCCGGGCCCTGCAGAGTCCAACGTCTCCTGAGGCGAGGTGAAGCCAGAACCATCTCCAAGAACCAGAACACCGTCTGAAGTCCAGAAATCTTTTCTGATGGTGGACAAATTAGTCCCAAATGTTCATGAAACCCAGAAACCAACCACCAGAACCTGTCCTGGTGCGGGTTTGTGGGTCACTGATGGTCTCGGGTTCCATCCCTCTGACCGACGTCTGGCTAGGTTTTGGTTCTGAGTTTTGGTTCTGAGAGAGGCTAAACGGAGGAGGGCCGGGGCGGCGCCGGAGAACCCGCAGGGTCACCAGTAGAAGGAGCGGGACAGGAAGTTGGCGGCGGCGCCGAGCCAGGTGGCTCCATCCTGGCCGGATCCCACCCGGCTCACCGCCTTATCGGGCTCCTGAGACGGACTCTCGTCTTCCGGCAGGTAGTCCGGCAGGTCCACGTTCTGCTCCACCACCACAGAACCGTCCTCCGTGAATGGGATCAGCACCTGGAGACACGGAGAAGGAGACGCTGTCAGACGGAGCTGAAGCAGAAAACAAAAACCCGTCTGATCGTATCGGGTCTGCAGCATCCGGGTCGGGTCGGATCCCAGAACAGTCGGATGAGTCTTCCTCCGTTTTACTCAAAAATAGGGTTCAGGAGGGAGCGCTAACTTCAGCTCATGACTGACCCGGTACTTCTGCAGGACCCGGTACTTAGCTGAGCTGTGGCGCTGTCACTCCTGATTACCCCACTAGACATGGTTCTGCTGACAGGCCCGACATGCAAAAACAACACACAGCTCAAGTTCAGAGGCTGATGGGAAAGGAAAGCGTGTTCTTCTGTGGTCCGGTACCACATTTAAATTCACGGGTCGGGCTGGAGCGCTGAAACTGACCTCGTCTCCGTTCTCTGCCTTCACCACCTGCTGAGCCTTCATCACCTCGGTGGAGGCGATGGCGGACGCCAGAGCCTGAAAACACAAACAGGTCAGGCTCAGATGCAGCAGGACGGGCCTGACACCGTCTCAGAAACGTGGGGGTCACCTCGGCCTTCAGGTCGGACCGGATCCGGACGATGCACCTCTTCACGGCCATCTGGAAGGTGAAGCTAATGACTCCTCTGATCTTCAGCAGAGCCTCCTCGCACAGACTCCTGCGACCCTGCCAACACACCACAGTCACACTGGTCACACAGCCGAGCCAGAACCCGGGACTGGGCCGGGCCTCCCAAACATATCTAGAATATAGAAATCTATAGAAATTACAGTTCCTCTACCAGCCGCCAGAGGCCCCGGTTCCTCTACCGGCCGCCAGAGGCCCCGGTTCCTCTACCGACCGCCAGAGGCCGCGGTTCCTCTACCGACCGCCAGAGGCCGCGGTTCCTCTACCGGCCGCCAGAGGCCGCGGTTCCTCTACCGGCCGCCAGAGGCCACGGTTCCTCTACCAGCCGCCAGAGGCCCCGGTTCCTCTACCGACCGCCAGAGGCCGCGGTTACCTCTACCGGCCGCCAGAGGCCGCGGTTCCTCTACCGGCCGCCAGAGGCCGCGGTTCCTCTACCGGCCGCCAGAGGCCCGGTTCCTCTACCGTTCGCCAGAGGCCTCGGTTCCTCTACCGGCCGCCAGAGGCCGCAGTGCCTCTACGGACGTTAGACGTTTCCCTGACACGTCTCTGACACGTCAAATTACATGACACACGTCATGTAATTTGAGCTGCTTTAACTAAACTACCCTAAACCCTTGTTCCAGAAGTGTGAAGGTTACGGTTAGAGGTTAGGGTTTAGGGGGTTAGGGGTTAGGGTTAGGGTTTAGGGGTTAGGGGGTTAGGGTTTAGGGTTTAGGGGTTAGGGGTTAGGTTTAGGGTTAGGGGTTAGGGGTTAGGGGGTTAGGGTTAGGGTTTGGGGGTTAGGGGGTTTGGGTTTAGGGGTTAGGGTTGGGGGTTAGGGTTAGGGTTAGGGGTTGGGGGTTGGGGGTTTAGGGTTAGGGTTGGGGTTTGGGTTGGGGGTTGGGTTGGGGTTAGGGTGGGTTAGGGTTGGGGTTAGGGTTAGGGGTTAGGGTTGGGGTTAGGGGTTAGGGGTTGGGTTAGGGGGTTAGGGGGTTAGGGGTTAGGGGTTGGGTTTAGGGGTTGGGGTTTAGGGGTTAGGGGTTAGGGTGGGGTTCGGGGTTGGGTTTTAGGGGTTGGGTTAGGGGTTGGGGTTGGGGGTTTAGGGTTGGGGTTAGGGGTGGGGTTGGGGTTAGGGGTTGGGTTAGGTTAGGGGTTAGGGTTTAGGGTTTAGGGTTTTTGGGTTAGGGTTTGGGGTTAGGGTTTAGGGTTAGGGGTTAGGGTTAGGGGGTTAGGGTTTTTAGGGTTTAGGGTTAGGGTTTTTAGGGGGTTTAGGGGGGGGGTTAGGGGTTGGGGTTAGGTTTGGGGTTTTTGGGTTTAGGGGTTAGGGTTTAGGGTTTAGGGGTTAGGGGTTAGGGTTAGGGTTAGGCACCTGAAACCTTCCACTCAACGGCCGTCAGCTCTGAATGATGTTCTCATCCTACATCAGATCTCATCCATGAGTGGAAACTGGACTCTGGACGTACAGGTGTCTTCCATCCCACCTGTTTCTGTCTCAGCCTGAACCCTGTTCTAACTCTCCGGGCCTCACCGAGTCGTCCAGCCCGTCGATGTGGAGGATTACGGTCTTGGCCCTCTTGTTGCTGGAGCCCAGGAAGAACTGGGCTTTCCGGCGGGTGCTGACGGGCTCCTCGGCCGGCTCAGAGTCGGCCACGCTGGACGCCTGCAGGAGCTCGTAGATCTCAGACGCCAGCAGCTTCGTCTCTCCGGGGGTGGTGGACCTGGACCCAAACACCAGATCAGATGTGACTCTGACTAGAACCAGGGTGGACACCTCCTCCACCCTCCTACCTGGGGGGCGCACTCCAAGGCCATCTGAGAGAGCTAGTCTCTCCAGATGGTCCTGGGTCTGCCTGAGAGCCAGTTCTCAGCTGGACTGTGAGCTCTTCATCTTCCCCTGATGGATCAGAGACAGGATGAAGCTCTAGGCCTCAGCGTCCAGTATCTGTGGACCGACCGGCCTTCGTTTGGACCCTTCAGGTGGGTCAGACATCTACTGTCTTCAGACATGAGGAGCTTTTCCTCAAAACTGTCTATAAAGGCTTTGTTTTTCCTCACAAACTTGTAAGTTTTTAAAATCGGAATCGCATGTTTTGGAGTTTAAAACTGAGACACAAATGCTCAAGTTCATAGGAGGTAGAAGGTGGTGTCTCCTGAGCTTTCCCAGTAAAAAGATAACGTTATTCTTTAAACTTCTATCCTTTGCTGATGCACCATCAGCTAGCCCCAACTAAAGATCCTATTTCCTGCTAGCTGTTAGCTGTTAGCTGTTAATTATCAGCTAACAAGTATCATTGTGTCATCTCCCTCTTCTAAACAGTGCATATTTTGGCAGAACATAATGTTTTACACACATGCACACACACACAGGATGTCACAAGTGTGTGCGTTACCTATCTAACCAGGAAGTCTGGACGAGGAAGAAATCCAGGTCTTAAAATCCTGACAAGAAGTGATGATAAACACTCTCCACATTTACTGAGGCCTTTCTAATGAAACAAGCTGAACAGGTTCCAGTTAAAGGGGAGGCTCCTTTTAGTTCCCAGCGTGGATTATCGGTCGGCTGCACCATAGTTATCGACCCGATAATTATCGGGTCGATAACAGGAAACTATGATCCCGATAAGTCCGATATCATGACGAATAGCCCCGATAACATATATATTTTTGTCAACACAGCAGTGCCTCGCTCCCTCTGAGCCTTGAATGACCGGCAGTGAATGTTATGTTCAAGTTAAGGTTAGCAAAATCAGAAAAACGATTACTCAATCAGGAAAATCAAGAATACCCCCTCATGCCAGAAAACAACTTGTTAACTCGGTCATAATTTTCCTAGCTGCTGACTTTAATTGATATTCACAGTATTTACCATGTTACACATACAAATTAGAAAAAATAAAAAAGGCAGAAAGAACGACTAGCAAACAAGAGGAACGTGGGAATTTACGTAACACCTTGAATGCAGCATTGTGGCACAGTGCGCTGATTTAAAAAAAAAAAAAAATTGGCGGCGATTGTATGGAACTTTGTTAAAGTTTCAGAAGAAGATAGTTTGCTGGTTATTTGTGACAAACGCTCCAAGCGAAGGAGGGAAAAATAGCACAAGCTTTAATACGTCAAACCTGATCAGCCACCTGAAACACAACCATCGCTTTCCATGGAGTTTTGAAATCACACTAACGTGAGCTAACGTGAGCTAACGCTAACATGAGCTAACATGAGCAAGCCAGCTGTAAGTCTCTCCTCTCCATCATCTCTCTCATCTAAAGCTTCCATGAGATTAAAAAAAAATTCCAAAATTACCGAACCTCATTTACTTTAATTAAAGTCATTAGTTTGAATGGAACCACAAGCCAAAATCCTTTTAAACGTAATTTTCTGTTACTATGGAGTGCAACTTTTTCAGTTTATTCACACAGACAAGTCTAACTTGTGTCAGTAAATTATGACCTGTGCATTATTTTTATTGTCATTCAGGAATGTATTTTTTCAGTTTGTAATTCTGATGCATGTATTTCCATCAGTTCAAGGAGCCTTTATTTTTTTATATCAGTCAGTAATGAACCTTATTTAAGTTAATGTGAGATATCAAATAGCTTTATGAAAATGTTTGAGAGGCTTGACAATAGTTTTTGAATGGAAAAAAATAAATATCTGTTCATTTAAAAAGTCAAAACTATTTTTGGCTTTGTTTAGTATTGATGTAATGATCTTAGGTATATGTGTGTGTTATCGGTTATCAATATCGGCCCTTTAGGAGCTGAAAGTATCAGTATTATTTTAAAAAGCAGTTATGGCGCATCCCTGATTATTGTCCTAGTCTGGAATTCACCAACACGACCACCTGTGATCATCTTCAGGTTGGAACTAAAACTCCTATTGCAGACCGATGTCTCCACCTGGTGGCAGTGAGAGAAATTACAGCAACTCTCCTCACGTCACTGGCAGAACCTGAGTCAGATACCTGTCCCAGGTAAGAATCCCACTCACCTCTGCACGATGTTCTGGAGGCTCAGCATCATCCCCAGCTCCCCCCTCAGCTTCTCCCTGTTGGACCGGCATTCCGCCAGGTACCGGATCGCCTGGAAGGATGGGAAGAAGGTAAAGGAAGGAGGAAACAGAACCTGGGTACAGACGGCTCTGACCCACACCCTGAACCCGGGTGGTTCAGACCCTGAACCTGAGTGGTTCAGAACCAGACCCAGAACCCGGGTGGTTCAGACCCAGACCCTGAACCCGGGTGGTTCAGACCCAGAACCGCCTCGGGCCGGCCCTGTCTGATGTAATATTTTACATGGCTTTTCTGTGACAAATCAAAGAGGCTCTGGATGATTTTTTATATCCAGAATATTCCAGGACCAGCTGTCTGGGTCCAGTCCGGTGCCAGTCGTAGAAGGTCCGAACGTCTCGTCTCATAGCAGGTGTGTTAAATGAGAATTTGAATATCTTCTCACTCGTAATAATTATTATTATTGCGCACTGGTGAAGCTGTCTATTCGGTTGTTAAACAGGTGCAAAACGAGTTTATTCTCTATTTAAGTCTGCAGATTCAGAGAGAACGGTGGACGGTTCAGAAGGACAAAGACAGAAAGGACGGACGGTTCATCTAAACGACAAGTGGAAAACAGAGAAACCTTGAGATCTGTCTAAACTGTCTAAACTTAGCTAGTTGATGGAGCCGGTACCATGACAACCGGTGGCCTCAAACGGGGCCGGATTTGAGGCTAGAAGTCATGACACAGCAGTTTTAGCAAGTTAGCTAAAGTTAGCCTCAGAATGAATTTGTAACATTACAAGGTGTCCGTGGACGGATGTCTTCACGTTTGCTGGCGTCTCGTTCCTCTCACCGCTATGGAAGTATTTCTGTGCCATCTGAGTTTGAATACGAATTTTTAAGATTGAAATTTTTCAGCATCAAAATCAGACTTTGAATTTTAAAAACATCAGATTTCTAGCACTGAATTTTTTTTGCCTCTGAATTTATTTTGTTAAAATAAATTCAGTGTTAAAAAAATTGTTGTCTTAAAATATTCAGTTTTTCAAAATTCAACACGCAAAGAAATTCAACACCCCAAAAAATTCAGTGTAAAAAAAAAAAAAAATCAACATCTCAAAAAAATTCAGTGTAAAAAATTCTATTTCTTAAAAAAAAAATCTGTGTAAAAAAAATTCAACCTCAAAAAATTCAGTGTAAAAAGAACCAGACTCAACATCCGGGTCACCAGGGAGAAGCAATCGATCCCTGTCTCAATTCAGCCAACGTCCAGCCAATCACGTTACGCTCCATTGGTCATGTGACACCCACCCAGACGGACCGGTCGGCCATGGCAGCAAACTCAGGTGATTGGTGCTGCGGTGGAGCGTAACGTGATTGGCTGGACGTTGGCTGAATTGAGACAGGGATCGATTGCTTCTCCCTGGTGACCCGGATGTTGAGTCTGGTTCTTTTTACACTGAATTTTTTGAGGTTGAATTTTTTACACTGATTTTTTTTTTTTAGAAATTGAAATTTTTGACACAGAATTTTTTTGAGATGTTGATTTTTTTTTTTACACTGAATTTTGGGGGTGTTGAATTCTTTACATTTGAATTTTGAAAAACTGAATATTTTAAAGACAACAATTTTTTTAACACTGAATTTATTTAACAAAATAAAATTCAGAGGCAAAAAAAAACAGTGCTAGAAATCTGATGTTTTTTAAAATTCAAAGTCTGATTTTGATGCTGAAAAATTTCAATCTTAAAAATTCGTATTCAAACTCAGGTGGCACAGAAATACTTCCATACACCGCCGCCACCAGTTGAGGCATGTGAATTTAAGAAAGTAAAGGTTATAAATTTATGAGTGAAAACATGTAAAACTGAGTCAAGCCAATTAATCCAATTCATTTAACAACCATTTAATTCAGTAAAGGGCAATTTGTACAAAAAAAAAAACAAAAAACAAAAAACAAAAACATATAAATTGCAACTTTTCTATCATTTTTGTTTAAAACAATGGCAAATTAAGTGATAGGAAATATATTGCATTTAGTCTTGACTCCTCTGTTCTTTAACATGTTTGCAGAGGCAGTTATTATTTTATTAGATGTTATTACTCTGAATGCGTCAATTAAAAAAGCGAACCATTACATTCAGTATTTTTTCCATGTTTTTATCGAAGGTCCGCTTTTTTCTTTTTTTTTTTACAAAGACGTACGAGCGGTGGAGCGATCGTTAATGATAAATCGTGTTCTGCAACAAAAAAAAAAAAAAACGAGCACACGTGTATTTCCAGATCCGCCGTGGCTGTTGCTCTGGTTAACGGCTTGTGTGGACAGCTGCTTTATGCCCGGCGTCTCCTTTCTGAAAATATAAAATATAATATACTGAAAATATTCTAAATGTAACTGACGTCACTGAAGTGAACAGGATTTGCGTATTTCTTTGAACTCCAAATGAAGCCGAGTCCCTCAGCAGCTCTTGAGTCTTTGAAGGCAAGGAAGCACGTTTGTGTGGTTCTGGGGAGAAACCTGCAGATTAACTGGAGATAAACCACCATCCTCTAACTTCAGGCCTCCATTAGAGGACGGTTCTCCTGTCACCTGAGACTCACCAGGAGGGCAGAGTAGACCACCTGAGGGTCGGCATGGTCCAGGAACAGGATGAGGCCCGGAAGGCAACCCTGGTCCTGGACGATGGCCCTGCGATTCAGGGGGTCCGCAGCCAGGTCCCTCAGCTGGTTGACCACAGCCAGAGCATCTGGCTCGCCGCTCATTGTTGACGGTCACTCATCCATGCAAGGAACACCTGAGGAGGAGGAGAACAAAGAAACGGCTTCAGATGGGGATCAGGCGCTGAACATCAGCGAGGACGGCAGCTTCAGCTTTTACTGTTTTCAGTGACGCATAACTGAATGTACCACTATGGATCCGAAGCAGTTGAGACACAGAAGTGACTTCAAATAAATGTTCTTCAGAGCCCAGCTGTCCAGTATTAAACCAGAGGAGGCGCTGTGAAGTAAAACAACTGCCTCTAGTGGTCAGTAGATTAACTGCAGCCCCTAGTGGTCAGTACGGTAACTGCAGCCTCTAGTGGTCGGTAGATTAACTGCAGCCTCTAGTGGTCGGTACGGTAACTGCAGCCTCTAGTGGTCGGTATGGTAACTGCAGCCTCTAGTGGTCGGTAGATTAACTGCAGCCTCTAGTGGTCGGTAGATTAACTGCAGCCTCTACTGGTCGGTATGGTAATTGCAGCCTCTAGAGGTCGGTAGAGGAACTGCAGCCTCTAGTGGTCGGTATGGTAACTGCAGCCTCTAGTGGTTGGTATGGTAACTGCAGCCTCTAGTGGTCAGTACGGTAACTCCAGCCTCTAGTGGTCGGTATGGTAACTGCAGCCTCTAGTGGTCAGTACGGTAACTGCAGCCTCTAGTGGTCGGTAGGTGCGCCTCGTGGTCGGTACGGTAACTGCAGCCTCTAGTGGTCGGTACGGTAACTGCAGCCTCTAGTGGTCAGTACGGTAACTGCAGCCTCTACTGGTCGGTAGATTAACTGCAGCCTCTAGTGGTCAGTACGGTAACTGCAGCCTCTACTGGTCAGTAGATTAACTGCAGCCTCTTGTGGTCGATAGAGGAACTGCAGCCTCTAGTGGTCGGTATGGTAACTGCAGCCTCTAGAGGTCAGTACGGTAACTGCAGCCTCTAGTGGTCGGTAGATTAACTGCAGCCTCTAGTGGTCAGTAGATTAACTGCAGCCTCTTGTGGTCGATAGAGGAACTGCAGCCTCTAGTGGTCAGTACGGTAACTGCAGCCTCTAGTGGTCGGTACGGTAACTGCAGCCTCTAGTGGTCGGTACGGTAACTGCAGCCTCTAGTGGTCGGTATGGTAACTGCAGCCTCTAGTGGTCGGTATGGTAACTGCAGCCTCTAGAGGTCGGTAGAGGAACTGCAGCCTCTAGTGGTCGGTATGGTAACTGCAGCCTCTACTGGTCGGTATGGTAACTGCAGCCTCTAGTGGTCGGTATGGTAACTGCAGCCTCTAGAGGTCGGTAGAGGAACTGCAGCCTCTAGTGGTCGGTAGAGGAACTGCAGCCTCTAGTGGTCGGTAGAGGAACTGCAGCCTCTAGTGGTCGGTATGGTAACTGCAGCCTCTAGTGGTCGGTACGGTAACTGCAGCCTCTAGTGGTCAGTACGGTAACTCCAGCCTCTAGTGGTCGGTACGGTAACTGCAGCCTCTAGTGGTCGGTACGGTAACTGCAGCCTCTAGTGGTCGGCCCTGGGTTGACGCCTGTTTGGGTGAATTAATCCAATAGTAAATAAATGGACATCAGGCAGAGCAGAGAGGAAGAGGAGGTGCAGAACTGCGCCATCTGCTGGTGGACTGGAAGAAGGTGATGTGAGATCAACATGTTCATTCAAGAGAACAAAAGATGTGGAGCGATACTAAAGCTATTTAAAGGCCATGATAGGATTTTGCTTTGAGAAAAATCAAACCTACGTTGTTTGGATCATGTTTAGGAACACAGAGGAGAGATTAGGGAGTCAATAACAGCTGTGGAAACATGGCAGTTTCCATATAAATGCACCTAACAGCTGTTAAATTTAATATTTAATAGACTGACTGGTGAACGAAACATAAGCCGAATTAATGACAACGCCCCCTCCTTAGAGAAATAACTGCTCCTCTTCTCCGCGTGTCCGTGCATTTCTTTCGGAATCAGGAAGCAGTTAAATCACCGGATTTTCACACGGAGTCTGGTGGCATCCACGCCCAGGCAGCGCGCCGGTACCGGTGCTGCTCCGACTGTAGCGTGTCTCGGGCTGAACCCCTCCAGGGGGGAAGCTGCCGTGTTTCCAACGACATGTTCATGGCCATTTACCTCTGACGAGCACCGGCGCTGACGTCAGCGGTCCGGTTCGTGTCCTCCTCGCGTCTGTCACTCCGTGTTCGGAACCCGCATGAACGCCGAGGCCTCTGGTCGGGTTCTGACGGTGTCCTCCGCGGGTTTATTCCCACCTGTGTTTGTTCTCCGGCTTCCCTCAGAGCCAAACACCGACTCTTCCTGCTGAGGAGACTCAGGGCGGCCACCGTCCAACATCGACGCCTCTGATTGGAGGCCTGGAAGCCATTTGATGGTTTCTGACCAATGGGCAGCGGGTTTATAGAGTTTAAAGGGCCCACGCCCTGAACACGCCAGCACAAAGACGCACAGAGCCCATTCTGGCTCCGCGCACCTGCAGAGAGCCCCTGTGGCCACTGGAGGGAGCTCACGCCTGGTCTGGATCCAGTCTGCAGCAGTGGTTCCCAGTTTTTGAGTAGTTGATGGTACAACCGTTGTTCATGATTGTTCAGTTGTCTTTTATTGTGCATTTTTGTGTTTTACCTGTAACGTGACTTTAAGTGCCATGAAAGGCACCTGTACATAAATTAATTATAATTATTTATATTGACTTTTTGTGTAAAAACCACGAGGTTGTGGGTAAACATTTTCCCACATGGATTACACTTCTGGATGTGGGGGGTCATGGGTCTTGGCCACCGGGGCATGTCCCTGTTTTTTCGGTTGTTGCTTCAACCAACATGGCGGCGCAGCGGAGTGGTACACTGAGAAGTTCTGGCAGAGCGGCAGTTTTTTCCAGTCATTTAGTCCATCACTGATTAGTTTGTATGTTTTCTGTGAGAACAGCTTACAACAGAAGCAGTATAAACGGTTGGTTTTTATGGAATATACCATCCAACTCCTCTTGATCTTCTCTCCATTGATTAATTGTCTATAGAAGTAGCTTGTGATGGCAACTTCTCCCATCTTCTCTTTTTGGAAAGTTTGGAAATTTAGTACATACAGCAATATATATATATATATATATATATATATATATATATATATATATATATATTTAACAGGCAACTATATCCTGACTGTTCTCATTCGGCATGGTTATAGCACAAAGGGTCATTCTGAGGGACTGGAAATCTATTCCTCCTCCCTGCTCCAAAAAGTGCTTGAATGAAATTGTTTCCTGTATCTACCTTGAAGAAATACGGTACGCTATGTCCAATGCACATCCAAAGTTTCTTAAGGTCTGGGGACCATTTATTGAGTATATTAGGACTGATAGAAGTTCATTTGTAATTGGGAAGAATAGGCCTATATTCCATTCTCTTATATTCCTTCCTTTGGTTCTAAACTATGGACTTTTGTATTGCGTTGTTGGATGTGGAACCACTCATGACGTCTTTGAGCTCATCTGGTGCCGACCTTTAGGACTCATATCCCGGTTTCCTAACCTCTGGACACTGCATTGTTTGCTCTGACATGATCTCCTTTTCTCCCTGATTTCTGTTTTTCCTCTTAACTGGTAGTTTTTTTTTTGTTTTGTTGTTTTTTTGTCTCCTCTGTTGTGTTTGGAAAATCTGAACTTTATAAATAAAATATTGGAAAAAAAAAATCCCTAGACATTTAAAAGTGGACCCCAAGACCCTTCATTGGACTAAAGGGGCGTGGATAATGGATAAACATATAGATGAATACCTGCACAGATTAGTGTTTTGTTGGATTTGCTCATTTTTCTGGTCAGTGACGGGCCTGAAGAACAGATAAGAGCTGACATCTGAAACCAAACCTGTCATTGATATGAGAAGCAGCGCTGCCTGGTGAAGCTGCTGTTACATCCTCTATGGTTGGTTTAGTAACGGGACGGTACCACACCGACTCACAGCCTGTAACCACACCTTTCTGATTGCTTTTTAATTGAGGAACTCGTGATCAATAGGAGATTGAACATCCTTTCACATCAAACTCCAAACTAAAATCTAATTTGACATTTTTATTTCTGGCAGTTTACTTGTCAGTAAAATGACAAACATCTGCTCAACAAGAATAGACTAAAGTGATGATGGTGAATGATTTTCATCCTGCATCAGTGCTGCTGGAACCCGATCACTGATCAGATGTGTTGACGATGGTTCATGGAGAATCAAAGCCCTGCTAAATGGCCCCTTCACTGAGTCTTAGTAACGCATGATAAATACTGTACTACCGTATAGATACCTTCACTGAGTCTCAGTATGCAGGATGACGACCATAATTCCAACGTGTGAAGTTGAACATCTTTGGCCTGCAGTCACCAGATCTGAATATCACTGAGCCACGTTGGGGTGTTTTGGAGGAGTCAGGAAACATTTTTCCTGTCTTCCTGTCAACACCTGAACCACTCGTTTGGTTTGATTTGCTTCCAGACTGGATTTCTTTCAGGAGCCTTTATGTTCCTGCTCTGTTCAGCATACTGGAGCTCTGTGGTGTCAACCCACTGGGCTCCACAGAGGGATCCAACACAAAGGTCAAACATTACCTTCCTAGACACCTGAATGATACTGTTTTCATTTCAACATAAAGAACTTGGACATTAATGGTACCAGCCTTTTATTTTTTATGTTGTTTCAGAAGACAAATGCCCCAAACACAGTTTTAAGTTAAAAAACCAAACCTTACAACTGCAGGCCAGGGATTTTCTGAGCTCAGTTTGTGAAAAGTTCAGTTTAATAGAAAAAGGAAGAAAATCCAGACGTCAGCCGACTCATCCAGGCGTCTCTGCTGAGGTTCACAGCAGCTGTTTCCAACAAGGGATGGGCATAATTAATTGATTAATCGATGATTGATCATTAAGAATTTGGTCGAAGACATTCATTTTCGTCGATGAACCGAATTTTTTTTTTTTTTTTTTTTTAAACAATCCTAATGTAGGTTATCAGTGCACGTCCTCAAACCATGCGATGCATTTCTCTGTGCCACTGATAGAAATTTGGCAGCAGGGGGCAACATTTCACCATCACCCTACCCTGGCTGGACTCAGTTGTTACATGCGAGCTTCTGTAGGTCATCGCCTAATCATGAAGCGGTCGCGGTGAAGTGTGGCGTGGGACCATTTTTGTTTAGAAAATGAGCAAGTGTACTGCAATCACTGCAATGCTAATTACAAATACAATTAATCGACAACGACAATGATGTATCACTTGAACAACGCGCATCCAAGCCTTGTAAAGGACGGTGGAGGCGGTTCATCATCAGCCTAGCCTAGCCTAGCCTAGCCTAGCCTGAACTCGGTGTTAGCACGGACCAGAAGGAGCTGCAGCGCACATCGAGCACACCACAAGCGCATCTTTTTAAGAAACAAAAAGCCTGTAATACTGACGCCTTGATATAAATTGTCCTTGTTAAGTAGTCTCCTCGATATGTCTTCTTTTATTATCGTTGTTTTTTTAAAGAAAAGAAACAGGAAATGTCACGTTATTCTCGACCACGAACATCCGGGCCACTGAACACATCTGGGCATGCGCGGGCCATAGCAACCAGGCCATAGCAACCAGGCCAAAGGGGAAAACAAACGTCACGCCAATATTTTCAATATAAAAATGTTAATGATTAATCGATTATTAATCATTAATTCTCCTGACGATCGATGAATAAATTTTCACCGAATGCCCATCCCTATTTCCAACATTTCCACTTCAGCTGCAGCTGGCCAGTGACCACCGCTCCACAAACCAGATGACAGCAGTCCAGCAGAGAAAGGCTCACCGTCCTGGCAGAGCCACGTCCGTGACGAAGGGACACACCAGTCCTGGAAAGGTCCTGACTTTCAACCAGCCCAGTCCATAACACTTCTGAGCTTTGAAACGTCATCGAAGGCCCGGGACGTTGCTTCTGGAGCTGCTGGCGAACCAACGCAGTGGTTCCAGGCAGCTCATCCAGGTACCAGAGGTTTTCACTGAGGGGACGTCATGGATGAGGTTGTTGGACCGTCCCCGGCTACACCTCCAGTGCTCTCGAGGAGGACTCCGGAGCCACGCCGGCCCCAACGGGTTCTCTGAGGTATGACTGCTGCGTTCATCAGGTAACGCCGACTGTGAATCCTGAACTGCAGGACAGGGACATGTTCAGGCGTCTCGCTCGTTTCCTGTTCAGTGACTTCCGTCAGCATCTCCTCAGAGTATGCTCATGAGCTCCAACAACTTCTCGGCATGTGTCTTGGGTTAGAAAGTGTTCTCACCTGTGCAGGTTCTCATGTGTTTAGTCAAATTACTCCGATATCTGAAGTCCTTCCTACACCTCTCGCAGGGATACATCCTCTCACCTGTGTGCTTGCTCATGTGACGCTTCAGGTTGCTCTTGTGAATGAAATCTTTTCCACATATTTCACAGGAGAACGGCTTCTCTCCGGTGTGGATGATCATGTGGGACAACAGGTGATAGTGGTTTATGAAGTCCTTCCCACATGTCATACAGGAGAAAGGTCTCTCACCTGTGTGGGTTCTTGTGTGAGCCACCAGAGTTTTACTCTGAATGAAGCTCTTCCCACATGTCTGACAGGAATAAGGCCTCTCACCTGTGTGGGTTCTGATGTGTTTCACCAGCGTACATTTCTGGGCGAAACACTTCCCGCACGTCTGACAGTCAAACGGCTTCACGCCTGTGTGGGTTCGGTGATGACGCTGCAGACTGTGATTGTCTCTGAAGGCCTTTCCACAAACATCACACGTTAAAGCCTTTTTACTGGGTTCAGTTTCTAACTGGGACCCAGCAGACTGGTCTGGATTCATGTCCAGGTCTGTAGGTGGTCCTGAGTCCAGGTTCCTTGCTTTGTTCCTCAGTTGAGGGAGAGTTGTGAGAGTAAAGCTGCTCAGTGTTTGCTTCGTCTCTTTCCTGATCAGTGGGAGTCAACATGAAGGTTTCAGTCTCCTGCTTCACCACCAGCTGCTCTCCCTCCTGACTGCTGCACAGTTCCTCCTGCTCCTCTTGAATCTGTGGAGGTTCTGGTTCCTCCTGGTCCTCTTTAATCTGTGGAGGTTCTGGTTCCTCCTGGTCCAGACTGGACAGAACTTCCTCCTGGCAGACATGTTGTTGTGGGACTGGTGGAAGGACGGGACAAGAAACAGGTTACTCATGTAGTAAAATTCAATATTTTTGAAGATATTATTGTGGGACATTTTTATAGAATATAGTGTTTAAAAAACACTTCTGATCTTCATAACTGGACAGAACAGCATATTTAGATTAGATAGATTAGATAGAACTTTATTAAACCCTTGGGAGGTCTCCCTCAGGGAAACTGTGGTTCCAGCAGCTTCAGGACCGACAGAACAGTAAAGAATGCAAAAACACAGTTTGAAATATAGATTAGATACAATAATAAATATATCAACAAGGTAGAGTAAAAATATTATAAAAAAGACTAAAATAGTATAGTAGCAAAAATAGTATTAAAATAGTATTGCACACACCAGAGAAAATAAAATTAAACAACAACAATTGCACATTTGCACAGGGTTCCTGCTCCCAATGAAGAGCTGGTGCTACAGCCTAAATGTTCAGGCTTAAGGGCCGTGTTATACTCTCGCGGTAATGTGGCCAATGTAACATTGGCCATGGTTACATTATGTTTTTTTTATTTGGAATTAATTATTCAGATTAAATAATTCAGAATTAAACCTTTCCTTCGAGTTTACATGGAAATAGTAATTCCAAATTGAGGTTTACATGGAAAACACGTTTGTTAGGCTTTATCCAATTCTACATAAGGTCTGAGGGTTGGGAAGGGTTCTGATTGGATTGGGGGGGGGGGGGGGGGGGGGGGGGGGGGGACCTCTTTACATCTACCAGAAGAAAACAAACTTAGCAACAACTCGATTAGCAACAACATTTCACTTATTTTTGACCTGGGTGGCGTCTCTATCTGCGAAACCTCCTTCATATAACCTGGCCACTACAACTTTGAAAAGCTCACAATTTTTATGTTTCCTGCCATCTGTTCTTTTAATTATTTCCAGTTCCTCCAAGTTATTTATTAAATAAATTGTCTCTGCTCTTGACCACCGTTTACTGTGTGCTGCCATTTTAAAACTTTGTTTTGAAAACAAGCCCAGCGCGGAATATAAGCGTCATCGCGACAGACGGGCAAGAGAACTAGCATGCGCAGAAAGACGGGAATTAATTTAAACAGGAATGAGTGTATACATGACCGCGGAATAATTTAATTCAGAATTAAAATCAGAATAAACCAGCAACTTACTTCGGAATTAAGTTTAATTCGGAATGGACATTTTCATTTGGAATTAGGTGTTTACATGGTAACTTTTATTCGGATTTAACTTTAATTCTGAATTAAAGAGGAATTAAACTTCCCATGTAAACGCACGGACTGTATCACTGTCAGCTTGTCGCAGAGATGCCGCCGTCACTTTTGATTTATACTAGCACGGTCTCCACAACGCAAGATGGACAATCACGAACTAGCTAAACTTACTAAACTTATCTCTTGCATTTTTCCACTTCCTCACCGTCTCGGCCGTATCCAGACCCACATTCATCACTCAGTGCGTTTACATGGGAAGTTTAATTCCTCTTTAATTCAGAATTAAAGTTAAAGCCGAATAAAAGTTACCATGTAAACACTTAATTCCATATGAAAATGTCAATTCCGAATTAAACTTAATCCCGAAGTAAGTGGCTGGTTTATTCCCATTTTAATTCCGAATTAAATAATTCCGCGGTCATGTATATACTCATTCCTGTTTAAATGAATTCCCGTCTTTCTGCGCATGCTAGTTCTCTTGCCCGTCTGTCGCGATGACGCTTATATTCCGGCAGTAAACGGTGTTCAAGAGCAGAGACGATTTATTTAATAAATAGCTTGGAGGAACTGGAAATAATTAAAAGAACAGATGGCAGGAAACATAAAATTGTGAGCTTTTCAAAGCGGCCAGGTTAAATGAAGGAGGTTTCACAGATAGAGACGCCACCCAGGTCAAAAATAAGTGGAATGTTGTTGCTAACCAGTTAGCTAAGTTTGTTTTCTTCCGGTAGACGTAAAGACGTCCGTCCCCCCCTATCCAATCAGAACCCTTCCCAACCCCCAGACCTAAAGCGGAGTTGGATAAAGCCGAACAAACGTGTTTTCCATGTAAACCTCAATTCGGAATTACTATTTCCATGTAAACTCGAAAGGAAAATAGTTTAATTCGGAATTATTTAATTTGGAATAATTAATTCCGAATTAAAAAACATCATCTAACCGTGGCCACTGATGACCCACGACTGTTGTGCCAGGCACAACTCGAACCACATCATCAAGTTGCCACATACTGTTAAAACTTAAAATTTTAAGCTTTGATAATTTAATCAGGTACTCCAATATCCGCCTGCTATACAAAATCCTGCACGATGCTGCCAACCCCCCAAAAAGGCCTACGTTCAGCCACGCTCTCAATCAACAAGTAGAGTGCTAAGGTGTGTCTCCAGGGGTGAGTGCAATGTTCTGATAATCAGCTTTTTCATATAAAGCTAACAATCTAATGAACATGGCTGACTTCCATAGTTTTTCTAGGGCCGTCAAAAAGTGGCTTTTGGATAGTCAGTCCTGTTCTCACCCACAGGGGTACCATTTGATGGCATTTGGATTTTCTGATTTATTTATCTTGACCCAACCTTATTTTATGTTCAATTAGTCTAATCCACGTTATTTTAATCAGTCTGTATTTTGTACTTGCACTAAGTGCTTTAAATGTTTACTTTTTTATTGTGGTTTCGTGACATCGTACAGTAGTCTGTTTCTTGTATTTGCATTTGAACACTGTCATTATTGTAAACCCTAATGTGTACTATTTTTGTTTGTCAAGACTACAGATGGAAATTAGCTTGTGGCTAACTCTGGTGCAGCCATCTTTTTAATGTACCTGCACATTGTCCTTTAAATAAATAAATAAATAAAGTTTGCAGATGACACAACAGCGGTTGGCCTCATCAGCAACGACGACGACTCAGCCTACAGAGAGGAGGTCCATCATCTCATCAACTGGTGTGACATCAACAACCTGCATCTCAACATCAACAAAACTAAGGAAATAACTCTGGACTTCAGGAGGAGCCACCAGAAGCCCCTACAAAGATCACCAGACCAGCCCAACCACCCGTCCTGGACTTATATCTATCCTGCAAACCTCATTTTAAACCCCATGGTGGTTTTCTTTCAGGTGTGCTGAGTGATCGACCAGGTAAAGACGGTAGACGACCTCCTTCACCTGATGGTGTGTTTGTAGTTAACTGACTCGTATTAGTTCAATCAGACCGTTAGGAGTTTGACGTACCTGTAACATGTAAGTTTATATAAGACTCCAGCAGTCTGCGCTGACTGGAGGCTCTTTCACAGACTCTGAACGCTGCATCACATTCAGACTGGAAGTGGACCATCACACCGGTCCCCTGCTTCAGAACCAGCCGCTGCTTCAGAACCAGCTGCTGCTGCTCCTGACTGATGCAGAGGTCCTGCTGTTCCTCCTTAACCCGTGGAGGTTCTGGTTCCTGCTGTTCCTCCTTAACCCGTGGAGGTTCTGGTTCCTCTAGTTCCTCCTTAACCCGTGGAGGTTCTGGTTCCTCTAGTTCCTCCTTAACCCGTGGAGGTTCTGGTTCCTCTAGTTCCTCCTTAACCTGTGGAGGTTCTGGTTCCTGCTGTTCCTCCTTAACCCGTGGAGGTTCTGCTTCCTCTAGTTCCTCTTTAATCTGTGGAGGTTCTGGTTCCTCCTGGTCCAGGCAGGAGTTCTGGTCAGAGGGGACCTCTTCATCTTTAGAGACCGGTTGCAGTTGGGGTTCTGGTGAAGTTAAAGGACAAGAAAAAACATTACTAATGTGATAATACAGGAAAACATCATTTTACCATAATGGTACGATGAGTCAGAAGATAAATAAATAATTACGGAAAGAAAAAAATGTGGTTTTTTTTCCTGCAGATACTAATGATACAGTTTTGACTCAGGCAGTTTGATAGAGAGTCCCAGTAGTTTTACCGGTTGGGGGGGGGACGTCCTGATCTGAAGGACATCACTACTCACGTCTGTCACATGATTCTTCTTTAGCTCCTGATGCTAACGTTTACTCTGTTCCTCTCAGGCAAATGTCAACAAAAAAAAAAAAAAAAAAGAACATCAGACACTTCGTTTTAAAACTCTTTTCAACGGTGAATATAATAAACACATTTAACTATTTAAATGGCGCATGGCTACTTTATTTTATAATCTCAGGCTACTTTACTGCATTATATATTTCTTTACATGTCTAGTAGGAGTGTAACGGAACACAAAACTCTCGGTTCGGTTCGTACCTCGGTTTTAAGGTCACGGTTCGGTTCATTTTCGGTACAGTAAGAAAACAAAATGCAAAATATAAATGTGCTAGTTGTTTATTACACACTTTTGTGCTTTTTAACAATAGGAACATTAGCCTATACAAAGCGAGAATTCTGCTCAAAAATATAAATACAATATTCTGAAATGTAGATATTTTGAAAAACAAAATGAAAAATAACATTGGCTCAGACTTTTGCTTAAAAAAATAATCCATCTGATGTGCAAAATTGAACAGTTGCAACACTGAACAGTTTCAAGTTGTTGGTCAGATTAAATAACATGAATAAGGCTCAGGGTGTTTCTTTAAAAACTAATCTTTTTTTTTTTTTTTAATCTCCCGGCAGAGAGAGAGAGGGGGAGAGAGAGAGAGAGAGAGAGAGAGAGCGAGAAGCGCGGCCCGCGAGGCAGACAGCAGCCAAGTGATAGCTTCAAACCTAGCGGTTTGAGCGCGCGCGAGTCTCAAAATCACCAGAAAAAGTCGCTAGATTTGTCGCTAGTCGCTTTTTACAAATTAAGTCGCTAGGGGGGTCTGGAAAGTTGCTAGATATAGTGACAAAGTCGCTAAGTTGGCAACACTGGGTGTGCGCACAACTGCGCATGTGCGGCTGCAGCGCTCTGCTCCACAACGTGCGGTCCTCTACTTAATATGTCCGTGTGGAAACTCTATCGGTACGCCCCCGTCCCGAACCGAGCTAGCCATACCGAAACGGTTCAATACAAAATATGTGTACCGTTACACCACTAATGTCTATGCACAAGATGATTGCTTTCTTCCCTCAGTCCTGTTACCAAAATTCATGTCATCAAAGTATGAGTAACAGCAGTGGAAGTAACAGGACTGAGTTTTTTAGCACCATATTAACAAATACTTGAAATGTAGCGACAACGCGTTCACGGTAATGACTTCCATCCATCATCCAGACCTGTTTGGTCCTCTACAGGGTCACGGGGACCTGCTGGAGAACTGTCCCAGAACCCTCTGGGTGTAAAGGTAGAAGGACACCCTGGACAGGTCTCCAGTCCATCACAGGACCACATGTAGATGCACAACCACACACACTCACAACCACTCCTACCGAAAAACCTTCTAGAGACACCAGAGACCACCAGGACAGACCACCTATGCTGAGGTTCAGAGACCAGAGAACCTGCTCTAGAGAGACCACCAGGAGACCCACCAGAACACCACCTGCTGAGGTTCAGACCAGGAACCTTCTAGAGACACCAGAGACCACCAGGACACCCTGCTGAGGTTCAGACCAGGAACCTTCTAGCTGTGAGGCAACAGTGCCGACCACCAAACATCTGTACTGTGCTGGCAATAGCTTGATTTACTAAAATATATAGTTCTTAAATAACAAAATAACATGAAAAATAATTTAGGTAACAGGACTGTAGGTTTAAACTGACTGTCAGAGTTTCAAAATCATGAAACATACAGACAACAGAAAAGGAGAACTTAATTTTGACCCTCAGAAGATCAAAAATGATACAACTTCCTGGAGGAACAGGAACTTTAAGTGACAGCGGAACCTGCACCAGTCTGAGGTTATTCTAGAGACGAGACCACCAGTCTCCGCGGACGTGAGGTTCAGACCAGGAACTTCTAGCAGCAGATCTCCATCTAGAGACTCTGAGGTTCACAGGAACATGGAGCACCTGCTCCACCAGGTGAGTCATCCGGCGCTCATCAGCAGAATCACTGATCAGATGTTCTACTCTGAAAATCACCTGTCCGGTTAACAGCAACCAGAACCTCTGAAAGAACCAGTACAGAACAGCAGTACCAAACCAGAGCCATCCAGAGCACAACCACGAACGAGTCCAGAGCAACCAGAACAGTTAACCAGAACAGCAGAGCAACCAGAACGAGTCCAGAACCAGAACCAGAACAGTCCAGAGCAGCCAGAACGAGTCCAGAGCAGCAAACCAGAGTCCAGCAGAACCAGTCCAGTAGTCAACCAGAGAACAGTCCAGAACCAGAACCAGTCCAGAGCAGTAACCAGAACCAGAACCAGTCCAGAGCAGTAACCAGAACCAGTCCAGAGCAGCAACCAGAACCAGTCCAGAGCAGCACAGAACAGAAACCAGAACCAGTCCAAGCAGCAGACCAGAACCAGAGAGAGTCCAGAGCCAGAACCAGAACCAGCCAGAACAAACCCCAGAACCCAGTCCAGAGACAGAACCAGAACAGCAACCAGAACCAGTACCAGAGCAGTCCAACCAGTCCAGAGCAGCAACCAGAACCAGAACCCAGAGCAGTCCAGAGCAACAGAACCAGTCCAGGCAGACCAGAAACCAGAACCAGAACCCAGAAGCCAGAACCAGAGCAGAACCAGAGAGCAGCACCAGAACCAGAACCAGAACCAGTCCAGAACCAGTCCAAGCAGAACCAGAACCAGTCAGAGCAGTCCAGAGCCAGCAACCAGAACCCAGTACAGAACTACAGAGCAAACCAGAACAGTTCCAGACAGAGCAGAACCAGCCAAGCAGCACCAGAACCAGTCCAGAGCAGCAACCAGAACCAGACCACCAGTCCAGAACCAACCAGAACCAGACCAGTCCAGAGCACCAGTAAGAGCAGCAACCAGAACCAGTCCCAAGCAGTAACCAGAACCCAGTACCAGCAGCAACCAGAACACAGAACCAGTCCAGAGCAGTCCACAGCCAGAACCAGTACAGCAGCAACCAGAACAGAACCAGAACCAGTCCAGAGCAGCAACCAGAACCAGAACCAGAGCAGCAACCAGAACCAGTCCAGAGCAGCAACCAGAACCAGTAAGAGCAGCACCAGAACCAGTCCAGACCAGAACCAGACCAGTACAGAGGCAGCACAGAGCACACCAGAACAGTCCAGAGCAGAAACCAGCAACCAACCAGAACCAGTCCAGAGAGCCAGTCCAGAGAGCCAAACCAGAACCAGTCCAGAGCAGTAACCAGAGAAGTCCAGAGCAGTCCAGTAGCCAGACCAGTAAGAGCCAACCAGAACCAGTCCAGGCAGCAACCAGAACCAGAACCAGTCCAGAGCCAACCAGAACCAGCAGTGGCGCTCCAGAGCAGTCTCTCCTGGAGGTGTCTGTGTCCGTCTGTGACCGCTTCAACGAGTCTCTGTGAGGGACACTCGTCTCTGCTCACCTGCTGAGGTCATCAGAGGTCTCCAGGTGACGTCCAGCTCTCTGTGATGATGCTCGCTCTCTTCTTCCTTCTGGACCGAGCTTTCTTCCATCTCTGTCGGTTCTTCAGCGGCGGCTGGTCTCTGAACTGAAGACAAAGTTACTGAAGAAGCTGAGAGGAGCAGAAGAGAAAGACAACCGTCCTCCAGCTGAGTCCACACATTCGTGAAGCTGAGTCTGCTCAATGTTTACTTCCGCCGGAAGTCCTCCTCTTCTTCTGTCCGGGTTTGTTTTGTTTCCTCCTTTTCCAAACTTTATTTACCAGCCACAATAAAATGACAAAATAGTGTTTCCATGACACTCCGAACAGCTTTGGCTGCTGTTAACGTCACTGTTATTACTATTCTCGTTTCTCTTCCGTCGGAGCGTTAACAGTGTGACACCACCGGAAGTAAACAACAAGCGTCCAGGACAACGCGTTTGGAGTCTCTGGAAGACGGTGGTCGTTGATCTGGATATCCTGAGTTTCTGCAGCAACAATGTCTTCAGTTCAGTGTCTGAGAGAGTTTATCAGCCAGAGACTAACTGCTGCTGCTGAAGAAATATTCACGGAGTTTGAAAAAAAACCATCGTCCAGTACGAAGATCTGGTCCTCCAGGACTGAAGCTGGACACCTGTGCGTCATTTAATCCAAGTTTGAGTAAGACAAGGCAAGTTTATTTGTAGAGCACAATTCGTACACGAGGCAACTGAAAGTGCTTTACAGATGCATAAAATCACAAGAAGCCAAAGAGTCATTCCATAAATCATACAAGCATAAAAATAATCATTAATGACACTGGTCCAGGTTTTAGGAGCATAAAACCGAAACCCAGTCTTGTTTAGTGACTCTGGAGACCAGTAGACCACTCCCTGAGGTTCTGAGAGTCCAGGTTGGTTCAGATGGCTCTAACATGGATCAGAACCAGGATCTGAAGGACTGACTCCAACGTCTACAGTTACAGCCTCTGGAGGTCTTTCTAGACTTGTGTCCAGCTGGGTGGAGGATGATCAGGACAGTCGTTGCTGCAGGGAATGATTGTTGAAGTTAAATTTAACGATTTCAGCATTAGATCGTTTCTAAGCTCCTCCAAAAAAACATTTAACCATCCCCGCCATGTTTCACTGAGTCTAGAGTCACTATCCTCCACAGAATGGAGTGATGTCACCTTATTGAATTAAAAAACTGATCACTTCTGAGTGTGTACTAAAATAAACAATGCTAGGCTACGCTAGGCTAGGCTAGGTAGTGATGTCATCCATGGTAGATCTTTCTTGATTTGATTTGAGAAACGTGAAATAGTGAACTAAAGTGACAGACATGTTTCTCAGCGATGTCTTTGATCCTTCATCTTGTCCAGTTTCAGGGAACCTGGAGAAACCTGGAGAAACCTGGAGAAACCTGGTGTCACTGATGGATCGGATCTACAGAAATCTGCCATCTTAGCCGCTTTACTGGCGACGTCAGTCTCAAAAAGCTTGGACCCTGGATGCTGCGATGACAGGTGACTACCGAGGAACTGGTCCACCTGCTGAGGACCAGTTTAGACCAGTTACCAGAGGAACTGGGCTCAGACCAAAAACTGTTACCTGTGCAGGTAAAACGATCACAGCTCTGAGCTTAGAAGCACATTCACCTCCTGGAACAGTTTAGAGGTCCAAGAACGAGAACAAATGTGAAGTTAGAGGGCAGCTGCTGTTTCTGCTGCTTCTAGTTGTTATATAACAACATGTACGGAATAAATAAAGCAGAAATCAGTGACACAACAGCAGAGTCTGAAAAGTTCATCGGGCTTTCTGAATACATGAGAAGTTCTCCGGGGGGGTGGGTTAAAGCCTTTTATGTTTTCATTTAGGCTATAATAAATGTTCACATTATGTCAACGTGGCTTTATGCACAGCTGCACTACTTCCTGAACCTTGGCCAGCTGCTGTGTTTCCTGTGAACCATTAATTAACAAACTAGAATAGAATAGAATAGAACAGAACAGAACGGCTTTATTGTCATAAGGTTCAAAGCTGCCCCATAGAGTGCACACATACGCATAGAATGGATAAAGTATGTACAATCTCCAATATGCAAAGAAAAAAATAAAAATGTTTACACAATACAAGATAAAACACAATATAAAAAAACCAGTAGGCAGAAACCTTGAGACAGGTAAGGTGGCTAATAGTAGCATCCAGTGGTGTATTAGCAGGTGTGACATTATTATACATGCATCAGTGGGGAGTCAATGACTTGTAATAGTGATACTCTGGCGGTAAAGTGACATGTGATAGCAGCACTCAGTAATAAATATTGGTTATTAACAGTGTAATTCAGTAATAAATATTGATTATTAACAGTGTAATTCAGTAATAAATATTGATTATTAACAGTGTAATTCAGTAATAAATATTGGTTATTAACAGTGTAATTCAGTAATAAATATTGGTTATTAACAGTGTAATTCAGTAATAAATATTGGTTATTAACAGTGTAATTCAGTAATAAATATTGGTTATTAACAGTGTAAAATACAGATTTCAGTTTACAGTATGACTGATTAATTCAGGTGTGTCTGACCTCACAGCAATGGTCAGACACACCTGGACTGATCAATTTGAAAGGGAAGTCTGGGATTTTTTTTTTCACATTTGCATATTTATATTTATTTAAGGTTCATCTTAAAGTCCAAAGATTATTTCATTCGCACTATAATTTTTGTTCCTGATAATTGTTTGCATATTTTGACCAACTATGGTTGTTAAAGTGTTTATTTAAATTTGGACCAGACAAATAAGCTTTGTCCCTGTTATTTATTTTGCTCATTTAAAATTAAACCTCTTTCTGTGCCAGTTGTTTGCACTTTTAATGTGAAAGTTTCATTTTGATAAGATTTTGGCTTCTGATGTTTTAGTATGACAAGAAAATCCCAAGATTTTGTGAAATTAAATGTATGTGTTTTTTGGACACTTGTACAGTAATGAAGAATATCGCGATAATATCGTAAACCGTGATAATTTGATATCAGATGTCCGTGATGTTCTTCATTTAATCAAGTATCCTCCATCAGCTCCAGAACAGAGCCGGTCTTCTCCAAGTCTCTGCTCTGATGCTGCCGTCATAAAGCAAATATGCAAATATACTGGATTTAACCCAAACTGAGGGGAAAGTTCTCGTTCTTATTTCCAGCCTGCAGAGGTTTACCAGCACAACGTTTGAAGGTTAAATAATGCTTCATTGTAGCTTTCAGTGCAAACAAACAGATGTATAGATGACGGAATAAAATGTGCAATAAAATGACAATGACACCAATGACACGCCTCCTGATGAGCCAATGAGACGCTTCGAAGCATTTTAAAGAACGAAGAGACGAGTGAAGCAGCTCTGAGGTTTGAAGCTCTGGACGGGTCACATGACTGGTGGTTGGGGTCACATGACTGGTGGTTGGGGTCACATGACTGGTGGTTGGGGTCACTCCTCTTCAGGAAGTGACACCAGCGCTGAACCCTCGCTGCCGTCTCCCCATCAGTACCAGCAGGTCCAGCTGCCGTCACACTTTACCAGTTCTGCTCAATAAGTGTCAGTGTTTGATCGTCCCAAATCAACTCTGCTGCCACGGCAACCAGACACACAGAGACAGGTGAAGGTCAGTAGATGGTGTTTGTTGGACCACAGTTTTATCTACAGCTGCTGTAACTGACAGCTGCTGTGACTGACAGCTGCTGTAACTGACAGCTGCTGTGACTGACAGATGCTGTGACTGACTGACAGTTTTCTTGACTGACAGCTGCTCTAACTGGCAGCTGCTGTAACTGACAGCTGCTGTAACTGACAGCTTCTATGACTGACAGCTGCTGTAACTGGCAGCTTCTATGACTGACAGCTGCTGTAACTGACAGCTGCTGTAACTGACAGCTGCTGTGACTGACAGCTGCTGTGACTGACAGCTGCTGTGACTGACAGCTGCTGTAACTGACAGCTGCTGTGACTGACAGCTGCTGTGACTGACAGCTGCTGTGACTGACAGCTTCTATTACTGACAGCTGCTGTGACTGACAGCTTCTGTGATTGACAGCTTTTGTGACTGACAGCTTCTGTGATTGACAGCTGCTGTAACCGACAGCTGCTGTGACTGACAGCTGCTGTGACTGACAGCTTCTGTGATTGACAGCTGCTTGTGACTGACAGCTGCTGTGACTGACAGCTGCTGTGACTGACAGCTGCTGTGACTGACAGCTGCTGTAACTGACAGCTGCTGTGACACACTGCTGTGACTGACAGCTTCTATGACTTGACAGCTGCTGTGACTGACAGCTTCTGGATTGACAGCTTCTAGCAGCCTGGACTGACACTTACGCTGCTATGACTGACACTCTGCTAGATTGACAGAACACTGCTGTGATTGACAGCTTCTATTCATTGACAGCTGCTGTGACTGACAGCTGCTCTAACTGACAGCTGCTGTGACTGACTGCTGCTGTAACTGACAGCTGCTTGTATAGCTTGTATAGCAATGAAGAATATCGCGATAATATCGTAAACCGTGATAATTTGATATCAGATGTCCGTGATGTTCTTCATTTAATCAAGTATCCTCCATCAGCTCCAGAACAGAGCCGGTCTTCTTCATCAGTTTCTCCAAGTTTCTGCTCTGATGCTGCCGTCATAAAGCAAATATGCAAATATACTGGATTTAACCCAAACTGAGGGGAAAGTTCTCGTTCTTATTTCCAGCCTGCAGAGGTTTACCAGCACAACGTTTGAAGGTTAAATCATGCTTCATTGTAGCTTTCAGTGCAAACAAACAGATGTATAGATGACGGAATAAAATGTGCAATAAAATGACAATGACACCAATGACACGCCTCCTGATGAGCCAATGAGACGCTTCGAAGCATTTTAAAGAACGAAGAGACGAGTGAAGCAGCTCTGAGGTTTGAACGGGGTCACATGACTGGTGGTTGGGGTCACATGACTGGTGGTTGGGGTCACATGACTGGTGGTTGGGGTCTGACTGGTCACTCCTCTTCAGGAAGTGACACCAGCGCTGAACCCTCGCTGCCGTCTCCCCATCAGTACCAGCAGGTCCAGCTGCCGTCACACTTTACCAGTTCTGCTCAACAAGTGTCAGTGTTTGATCGTCCCAAATCAACTCTGCTGCCACGGCAACCAGACACACAGAGACAGGTGAAGGTCAGTAGAGATGGTGTTTGTTGACCACAGTGACAGCTGTGTATGACAGCTGCAGCTGCTAACTGACAGCTGCTGTACTGAGCTGCTGACTGACAGCTGCTGACAGCTGCTACTGTTGACTGACAGCTGCTGCACTGCTGTAACTGACAGCTGCTTTGGTAACTGACAGCTTCTATGACTGACAGCTGCTGTAACTGACAGCTGCTGATGTGACTGACTGCTGTACTGAACAGCTGCTGTGACTGACAGCTGCTGTGACTGACCTGATTGACAGCTTTTGTGACTGTGATGACAGCTGCTGTAACTGCCACTGACTGCTGTGAACTGACAGCTGCTTGCTGTGACTGACAGCTGCTGTGACTGACAGCTGCTGTATTGACACTGCTGAGACAGCTGCTGTACTGACAGCTGCTGTGACTGACTGCTGACTGACACTGCTGATTGACTGGGCTGTGATTGACTGCTGGGACTGACAGCTGATTGACAGCTGACAGCTGCTGACGACGCTGACTGACAGCTTCTTCTGTGATTGACAGCTGCGTGACTGAGCTGTATTGACAGCTTCTATTACTGACAGCTGCTGTGACTGACAGCTGCTAAACTGAGCTGCTGTGTGCTGACTGACAGCTGCTGTGACTGACAGCTGCTGTGACTGACAGCTGACTGGCAGCTGCTGACTGACAGTGCTTGACTGACGCTGCTGTACTGACAGCTGCTGTAACTGACAGCTGTGACTGTGTGACTGACAGCTGTTAATGACAGCTGCTGACAGCTGACTGAACTGACAGCTTCTGCTGACAGCTGCTGTACTGACAGCTTCTTGACTGACAGCTGCTGTGACTGCAGCTGCTGTGACTGACAGCTGACTGTGACTGACGCTGCTGTGACTGACAGCTGCTGTGACTGAGCTGCTTGTGACTGACAGCTTCTGACTGACACAGCTTCTGACTGGACAGCTGCTGTGACTGACAGCTGACTGACTGCTGACAGCTTCTGTGATTGAAGCTGATTGACAGCTGCTGTGACTGACAGCTGCTGTGACTGACTGTGACTGACAGCTGCTGTGACTGACACTGATTGACAGCTGTGACTGACAGCTGCTGTGATTGACACTGCTGTGATTGACTTTCTGGCTGACTGCTGACTGCTGTGACTGCTGGACAGCTGCTGGGGACTGACCTTCTGACTGACAGCTGCTGTTGACTTCTATGATTGACAGCTGCTGCGACTGACAGCTTCTGTGACTGACATCTGCTCTGACTGACAGCTTCTGTGATTGACAGCTTCTATGATTGACAGCTGCTGTGACTGACAGCTTCTGGGAGACAGCTTCTATTATTGACAGCTGCTGTGACTGACAGCTTCTGTGATTGACAGCTGCTGTAACCGACAGCTGCTGTGACTGACAGCTGCTGTGACTGACAGCTTCTGTGATTGACAGCTGCTGTGACTGACAGCTTCTGTGATTGACAGCTGCTGTGACTGACAGCTTCTGTGATTGACAGCTGCTGTGACTGACAGCTGCTGTGATTGACCACTGCTGTGATTGACAGCTGCTGTAACTGACAGCTGCTGTGACTAACAGCTGCTGTGACTGACAGCTTCTATGATTGACAGCTGCTGTGACTGACAGCTTCTGTGATTGACAGCTTCTATGATTGACAGCTGCTGCGACTGACAGCTTCTATGACTGACATCTGCTATGACTGACAGCTTCTGTGATTGACAGCTTCTATGATTGACAGCTGCGGTGACTGACAGCTTCTGTGATTGACAGCTGCTATGACTTGACTGACAGCTGCTGTGAACTGCTGCACAGCTGCTGTGCTGACTGACAGCTGCTGTGATTGACAGCTGCTGTGATTGACAGCTGCTGTGACTGACAGCTGCTGTGACTGACAGCTTCTGTGATTGACAGCTGCTGTGACTGACAGCTGCTGTGACTGACAGCTTCTGTGACTGACAGCTGCTGTGACTGACAGCTGCTGATTGACAGCTTCTGTGATTGACAGCTGCTGTGAATGACAGCTTCTGTGATTGACAGCTTCTATGATTGACAGCTGCTGTGACTGACAGCTTCTATGACTGACAGCTGCTGTGACTGACAGCTTCTGTGATTGACAGCTGCTGTGACTGACAGCTTCTATTATTGACAGCTGCTGTGACTGACAGCTGCTGTGACTGACAGCTTCTGTGATTGACAGCTGCTGCTGCTGTGATTGACAGCTGCTGTGATTGACAGCTGCTGTGACTGACAGCTTCTGTGATTGACAGCTGCTGTGACTGACAGCTGCTGATTGACTGCTGACATGCTTGACTGTGATGACAGCTGCTGTGATTGTTGTGTGTTGACAGCTGTGACTGACAGCTTCTATTATTGACAGCTGCTGTGACTGACAGCTTCTGTGATTGACAGCTGCTGTGACTGACAGCTTCTGATGATTGACAGCTGCTGTGACTGACAGCTTATGATTGACAGCTTCTATGATTGACAGCTGCTGTGACTGACAGCTTCTATGATTGACAGCTGCTGTGATTGACAGAAACTCAGATATCCAGCTGAGATTCAAAACTACAACTCTCGTCCTGCAGGCTGAGACCCGACGGTTTCTTCTTCGTTGGTTATTTTGTCGGCAGTCTGCAGCAGTACTGCCATCGTGTGGAGGTACTGACAATCTACAGCGTCTGCTACCATCGGCTAAAACTCTCTAAAGACCTTCTGCCTTTGGTCATTACAAGTACAGTCTTTAACCATGTCCCTTTCATGGCCAGTTTTTCCATTTCATTTCAGTTTTTAATCACCCCAAGTCCTCATCTGTGGACCAGCCTGGAGGTTCTGTTCTGGTTCTGGTCCTCATCTGTGGACCAGCCTGGAGGTTCTGGTTCTGGTTCTGGTCCTCATCTGTGGACCAGCCTGGAGGTTCTGGTTCTGGTTCTGGTCCTCATCTGTGGACCAGCCTGGAGGTTCTGGTTCTGGTCCTGATCTGTGGACCACCTAGGAGGAGAACATCAGGACCAAAGAGACTGTTGAGATGTTTAAAAGGAGGCTCCAGACTCACCTTTTTAACCTGGCTTTCACCTCATTTCTTTTACTCTTTTATTTCTTTCATTTTACTGTTCCTAATCTGTAAAGTTTTCATTTAAGCCTTAAATCTATTTTAAGTCTTTGTGCATTTTATCATTAAATCTTGAAATTTTATGTTTATACCCTTTACTTTTAAATCTTGATTTTTTTTTTTTTTTTTACATTTTTATACATTTTATCATTACTGTATCTATTGTCTGTTTTAGAGATGGGGGTCGGAGCCTTCAGAGATGGGGGTGACCTCTGACCCCTGGGATGCTGTGTGTCTTTGACAGAGGAGTCTGCTTCTCTGATGGGTTTGGGGACTCGACTCTATCCATTATTTATCCACACTCATCTTTATTTGAATCAAATTTAACTCATCAAGAACATTCACACGATGGTACAAACAGGGAAATGGATTCAAGATCTGAGCCACATTTCAGTCTTTGTTAAATGTTAAAGGACACCAACTGTTTTACAAACATCTGGACGTGACATTTCCCATAAATTATGAATAAATTAACAATATTCAGCATTTCCATATTTTAAAGGTCAAACACTGTCAAGGACAGTTTTAATGAATAACATCTCATCATGAGTTCAAAGATACCTGCAGGACATTTACTGATTCCACCTTTATGTCCCAACATCATCTCTGCTGAATGGATGAAAACAGAAGGTCAAAGTTCACGTGTGACAGTCAGTGACGGGTGACAACCACTGGTTAGATCTGGTCCCAGTTCCTGACTGGACCAGTCACAGTACCACGGAGCTCCAGGGGAGACGGCGCTGTCGCTCTGGGATGATCACATGTTGTGTACTCGTGCGTCTCGTATCCGTGCACGTGGAAACAGTCCTGGCCTGAACAGGTCGGGCGTTCAACAGCGCTTGCTCGCCGCCACGCTACCACTACAGCGATGAGCAACACCACCTACATCAGGAACACCTGGAAACGAGACGGCGCCAACCTGGAGCAGAGCTGGAGGCTCGGCTCCTCGGCTGTGGTGTGTCTGCAGGCCTGAGACTGAGGAAGAGTCCCATTCACAGATGTTCAAATATGGAAAGGTTCTTCTCCTCTCAGTTTATCCTGAGAGACATGAAGAAATAAAAAGGCTTTTCATGTCATCCCTTCATCTTGTGTACCCAGTGATGGAGATGAGCATCAGTACTGACCGGTACCATTGATACCAGGATGACACCCATCACCAGTCCCAGTCAACATTTGTCACCGTGACAGATCCTCATGTGGTACCTCAAGCTGCTTTTGTGGATGAAATCTTTGCCACATTTTCCACAGGAAAAAGGTCTCTCTCCAGTGTGGACTCTCATGTGGGCCAGCAGAACCCAGCGCATGGGGAAGTTCTTCCCACATGTCAAACATGGAAACGGCTTCTCGCCTGTGTGTGTCTTCATGTGGATCAACAAGGTCCCGTTCTGAGCGAAGCTTCTCCCACATACCTGACAGGAGTAAGGTCTCTCACCTGTGTGGGTTCTGTAGTGACGCTGCATGTCATGTTTGTCTCTGAAGGCTTTTCCACAAACGTCACATTTGACAGACTTTTTCCCTGACTGGGACCCAGCAGACTGGTCTGGATTCATGTCCAGGTCTGTAGGTGATCCTGAGTCCAGGTTCCTGCTTTGTTCCTCAGTTAAGGGAGAGTTGTGAGAGTAAAGCTGCTCAGTGTTTGCTTCGTCTCTTTCCTGATCAGTGGGAGTCAACATGAAGGTTTCAGTCTCCTGCTTCACCACCAGCTGCTCTCCCTCCTGACTGCTACACAGTTCCTCCTGTTCCTCTTTAACGTGTGGAGGTTCTGGTTCCTCCTGGTCCAGACTGGACAGAACTTCCTCCTGGCAGACATGTTGTTGTGGGTCTGGAGGAAGGACGGGACAAAAAACAGGTTACAGGAAATAGTAATTCTGAATTGAGGTTTACATGGAAAACACGTTTGATCGGCTTTATCCAATTACGCTTAAGGTCTGGGGGTTGGGAAGGGTTCTGATTGGATAGAGGGGGCAGACGTCTTTACGTATTTACGTCTACCGGAAGGAAACAAACTTACTCGTTTAGCAACAACATGGAGGACTACATTATTAGCATCCTTTTTGGATTTGTTTGATGTTATTTTAGAAGCAGCAGCACGACAACATCATGTTGATGATTTTCTTTTGAAAACAAGCCCAGCACGGAATATAAGCGTCATGGCGACAGACGGGCAAGAGAACGAGCATGCGCAGAAAGACGGGAATTAATTTTAAAAAAGTGGAATGAGTGTATACATGACCGCGGAATTATTCTATTCGGATTTAAAATCAGAATAAACCAGCCACTTACTTCGGAATTAAGTTTAATTCGGAATGGACATTTTCATTCGGAATTAGGTGTTTACATGGTAATTTTTTAATAATTCTAAATCAGATTTAATTTTAATTCTGAATTAAAGAGGAATCAACTTACAGGTGAGCAGCATCTACCAAGGAGATGCCCCCCACCCAGAACTCTGTCATAGTTCTGATGAGTAGTTTGATGGTGTCAGTCAGATGTGTCCTGATACTGAGTCATCCATCTGAGTCAATGTCGTTTGTTGTTGACTGTGGCATCGTGAAGCGTGTCGTTCTGAAGTCTTTCTAATGTGTTGCTGTGTGCCGTCAGTTGTTTGGCTCTAGGGACGAGCGCCGCTGGGCTCTAGGGACGAGCGCCGCTGGGCTCTAGTGACAAGCGCTTCTCGGCTCTAGGGACGAGCACCGCTGGGCTCTAGGGACGAGCGCCGCTGGGCTCTAGGGACGAGCGCCGCTGGGCTCTAGGGACGAGCGCCGCTGGGCTCTAGGGACGAGCGCCGCTGGGCTCTAGGGACGAGCACCGCTGGGCTCTAGGGACGAGCGCCGCTGGGCTCTAGGGACGAGCGCCGCTGGGCTCTAGGGACGAGCGCCGCTGGTCTCTAGGGACGAGCGCCGCTGGGCTTTAGGGACAAGCACCGCTGGGCTCTAGGGACGAGCGCCGCTGGGCTTTAGGGACGAGCGCTTCTCGGCTCTAGGGACGAGCGCCGCTGGGCTCTAGGGACTAGTGCCACTGGGCTCTAGGGACGAGCGCTTCTCGGCTCTAGGGACGAGCGCCGCTGGGCTCTAGGACGACGGCTGGCTAGGGACGAGCACCACTGGGCTCTAGGGACGAGCGCCGCTGGCTCTAGGCGAGCGGCTTAGGGACAGCGCCGCTGGGCTAGGGACGAGCGCCGCTGGGCTTTAGGGACGAGCGCTTCTCGGCTCTAGGGACGAGCGCCTGGCTCTAGGACGAGCGCCGCTTCTAGGGACGAGTGCCACTGGGCTCTAGGGATGAGCGCCGCTCGGCTCTAGGGACGAGTGTCGCTGGGCTTTAGGGACGAGCGCCGCTGGGCTCTAGGGACGAGCGCCGCTGGGCTTTAGGGACGAGCGGTTCTCGGCTCTAGGGATGAGCGCCGCTCGGCTCTAGGGACGAGTGTCGCTGGGCTTTAGGGACGAGCGCCGCTGGGCTCTAGGGACGAGCGCCGCTGGGCTCTAGGGACGAGCGCCGCTGGGCTCTAGGGACGAGTGCTGCTGGGCTTTAGGGACAGACGCGGGGCTTTAGGGATGAGCGGTTCTCGGCTCTAGGGACGAGCGCCGCTGGGCTTTAGGGACGGGCGGTTCTCGGCTCTAGGGACGAGCCCCGCTGGGCTTTAGGGACGAGCGGTTCTCGGCTCTAGGGACTAGCGCCGCTGGGCTTTAGGGATGAGCGGTTCTCAGCTTTAGGGACGAGCGGTTCTCGGCTCTAGGGACGAGCGCCGCTGGGCTCTAGGGACGAGCGCCGTTCGGCTCTAGGGACGAGCGCTTCTCAGCTCTAGGGATGAGGGCCTGAAGCTACAGTCCACCAACTCTGCCTCACTGCAGAGTTCCCAGAGTTCCCAGTGTTCCCAGAGTTCCCTGCTTCCTGCTCACCCTCCTCACATCCAAGCGCGTCACCCACATACATGCACGCACAGAAACAGAGCTCAGTCTATTAACATTGTAACAGGTTCAGATAAATAATAAGCATTTGAGAGTCACAAGACACAGACAATATAGTAATATTTGTCTCTTTGTCCTCTCTTCTGTGTGAATGTGTCTTTGGTAAATGAAGGTGTTACAGCTGAGTGGGTGGGGCCAGTTTCAGCCTTCCGGGGGCTGGAGCAGCAGCCTTTTTTACACCAGGAGGATCTTCTGCTTCCTGCCAGTCTACGATGGTGTCCAGAGACCTGCTAACTCTGGTTGATCTCCCTGAAGCGTTCTGTGATGTAAGGAGCGCACCGATCCAGACTGGTTTAGGCTTCATTTCTGAGAGTGGGTATTGATCTTTGATTCTTCAGTATGCCAGTAAGTGTTTCAGCCATGTGCTGTTTGACATTTGAGATCATGTTCAGTTCAGAAGGCAATGAGGTGGATTGCCAGTGTGTAACTGGCCGTACTGGTACTGGAAGAGTGGGGAGGTCCACCTCATGTTTCCCTGGACCAGGGACGTAACCAGAGGTTGCCATTAGGGCTGGGCGATTTTATCGGATTCTGCGATATAAATCGATATTTTATTTCCCAGAGAGTATCGATTTTTCAGCCGCGGGTATCGATATTCTAAGCTCCCTTCAAAACCCCCGTGTCCCGCACGGGTGGTCTTCCTGCAAAGTGCAGGAAGAGCCATTAAGTCCTCCAGCCCCTAGTGTCGCTGTAGAGCATTTCTAACCAGTTATCCAGAAGCAGAAGAAGTTATCTTCTTCAGCTGAACCAGTCAGGAGGATGGCGGCGAGTATAAACCCAGCGCCTGCGTGCTTAAAAGCAGATGTGTGGGAGCAGTTCGGGTTGAAAAAGAAAAAGGAAAGCGAAGATTTAGACAAAAGTATGGCGGTTTGCAAGCTGTGTCACACAAACGTGAAGTACTCTGGAAATACCACCAACCTGCGAGGCGAGCCCACCTGAAACGTCACCACCCGGACAAGCTAATGCTAACTGAGAGTGAGCCAAACTTTATTTGTCAGGATTTGAGACCGTATTCAGTGGTGGAAAACGCCGGCTTTAAGGGCTGTGTTTACTCTCGCAGCATTGTATCGCAGTTATCTTGTCACTGGTATGCTGCAGTTATTTTTGATATATGTTAATGTTGAAGCGCGTCTGCGCTGTTATTCAACGCCACAACGGAGAGCGACAATCACGAACTAGCTAAACTTACTAAACTTATTTCTTGTGCTTTTCCACTTCCTCACCGTCTCGGCCGTTTCTAGACCCACATTCATCACTATCTCCCTCCATGAATTACTAGAATATGTGCTGTCTTTGTAGTGTGGAGAACCAGAATCGTACAGATGTGGGTACTTCCTCATTTCTTCGATGACGTGGATGTAGAATTGACCAATCAGAGGCCTCCTTTCTCTCCTCTCTGCGACACTGTCTGCAGTCACCTACCTTTCAGTTCAGTTAATTCAAACAATTCAAACAACCCCTCACGGGTCCAACCCCTCACGGGTCCAACCCTTCACGGGTCCAACCCTTCACGGGTCCAACCCTTCACGGTTCCAACCCTTCACGGGTCCAACCCTTCACGGGTCCAACCCTTCACGGTTCCAACCCTTCACGGTTCCAACCCTTCACGGTTCCAACCCTTCACGGGTCCAACCCTTCAGGGGTCCAACCCTTCACGGGTCCAACCCTTCACGGGTCCAACCCTTCACGGGTCCAACCCTTCACGGTTCCAACCCTTCACGGTCCAACCCCTTCACGGGTCCAACCCTTCACGGGTCCAACCCTTCACGGGTCCAACCCTTCACGGGTCCAATCCTTCATGGGTCCAACCCTTCACGGTTCCAACCCTTCACGGGTCCGACCCACATCCTCAGCTCTGCTGCTCAGCACAGATGTTCCTGACTGATGAGGCTCCATTTCAAACAGAAATGAACACGCTTTTCAAAAGTATGGGATTTATCAACAAGATGGATTGCTACAACTACGAATCATCTTCCAAACACAAATTTTCTGACTTTTTGCGCTTAATTTAGAAACATCAGAGCACAACTGGGGTTGAAATGAAAGTTAAAAGGGCAGAACCAGACAAAAAAATAAAAATGACCTAAACATGGACAAATGTCCTGGTCACAGTCAGAGAACATCTGGACAGTTATCCAGCTGTTACTACGGTAACACTGTCCCTAAAAAGACCATCAGACAGCTGAAGTTAGTCCAGAACTGCTCCAGTCCTCACTGACACCAGGAAACTGGATCATATAACTCCAGTCCTCAGATCTTTACACTAACTTCCTGTTTGTCAAAGAACTGACTTCAAAGTCCTGCTGTTAGTTTTCAAAGCACTGAATGGTTCATTCAAGATCTTCTGGTTGGTTCTGAACCCACCAGATTCCTCAGGTCATCGGGTTCAAGTCTATTTTCTGTTCCCAGAGTCAGAACTAAACATGGAGAGGCAGCGTTCAGTTTTTATGCTCCTCACATCTGGAACAAACTCCCAGAAACCTGCAGGTCTGCTGAGGTCTGCAGGGTTAAAAATTGCTACATTTGCTATTTGCTACATTTTAACAAAATAATTAACTTTTATTTCTTGGATTTTATCTACATCTTTAATTCCTTTTTTAAAATCAAAAACAACTGTTGATTAACTTTTTGCATTTTATTATTTTATCTTATTTGTATGTCCTCCTGTTTTAATCTACTTTTTAATGCTTCTAATATTTTATGTAAAGCACCTTGAATTGTTTACAGATAAACTTGCCTTGTCCCTTGCTAGATGGTTGACTTTTAACTGAAGCGATGAACACGTCTATGCTGCTCTCTCCTCTCTCTGGATTAATTGAATTAATTAATAGTGATATAATGTGTGGTGGTGTAATCAGTGTAGAACGCGGCGGGGCTCTCAGTTAGAAGCGCGCTCCCGCGGCGGGGGCGTTTTCAGGGAGGGTACCGTTTCAGGTTTTACACCGGCAGTGATGCGAGCAGCTCGCTGCTGCTTCGGTCTCGCGCCGTGGACGGAGCTGGGTTCAGCAGGTAGATGAGGGGCTTCATCCGGACCTCTGTAGAGTCTCCTACCTGTTCTGTGGAGTTTGATCTGTGGTCTCCAGCTGATATCCAGCAGTCTGCGCTGGCGGTCCAGCTCTTCTTCGTACTGGACGATGGTTTTTTCAAACTCCGTGAATATTTCTTCAGCAGCAGCAGTTAGTCTCTGGCTGATAAACTCTCTCAGACACTGAACCGAAGACATTGTAGCTGCGGAAACGTAGATATCCAGATGGAGCTACAGCTGTCACTTCTTCTTCTCCGTCGAGCTCGTCCACGTCTTCTTCGTTGGTTGTTTTTACAGCAGTAGCTGCACTACCGCCATCAGGCGGATGTGCTGAGACCACAGTTTCTGCCCTGTTTCTTGGTGGTCTCAGGTGGTCCTCGGGTAAAAGCTGCTTCAGTAGAACCTTCTGGGTGGAAAGCTAATTATAATATATATATGTATATATGTATATATGTAGATATATATATATATATATATATATATATATATATATATATATATATATATATATATATATATATATATATATATATATATATATATATATATATATATATATATATATATATATATATAAATATATATATATATGCTCCTTCAACAAAAGGAAAGGATCCACAGTCTGCTTCTACTGGGATAACTGGAGGAAGACTGGATCAACACTGACTGGGACCAGTGGTGGTCCGGTCTGCTTCTACTGGAAAATCCACTAAATGAAAAATGAACGCATACCAAACATCTTACTTATTTTATTTAAGGTGGTTTATTTAAAGATTTAAGTTTCTGAGGATGAAAAACAATCTACTACATCATCTCATAGTTGATTCCCATGGGAACAATTAGATTCACTTTGTCTGTAAATGACCGCATTGAAGAGTCTGTAGAGCTGTAAACGTGCATCGGTGCACAGTGATATACCAAAGTAATATACAGTGTTGTATTTGAGTAATATGGAAATACTGAATCAAAGAAAGATCCATATTTGTTGAAAATCTACTAAAACACAGCCATTACAGAGAGGCGGTACAAACCAACACAAGAATAATGACACAATGGAAGCAAAGGAACATGATCACACATCAACGACGAGATGACGACTAGAAACTGATGATGAAACACAAGCAAACTGTAGAGGGAAAGAAATCAGACAGTTGGTGAGCTGAAAGTGGCTCCTGCATGGAAAAACGATTAAAAAATAAAATGGTTTTTAGTCATTCCATCACATATGACCATGGAGGAAAATAAAACCCTCAGCCATGATCTCAGTCATTCTTTAGAAATATTTACAGTTGGCTTTTTTCTCCCACACCAACCTCACAACATGATGTCTTTGACTCAAACGGGGTTAACTCAGAGTACGGTGAAAATGATGTCCACTAGGTGGCAGCACTGGTTGAAACCACTGCACTGGGGCTTCAGTGGGACAATATGAACTCCACTAAACTCTGAGGTATCGATTCACCTCAACACTACTGGGATAACTGGAGAAGATACGGGGCCAACTCTGACTGGGACCAGTGGCGGTCCTGGTCTGCTTCTACTGGGATAACTGGAGAAGATACGGGACCAACTCTGACTGGGACCAGTGGCGGTCCGGTCTGCTTCTACTGGGATAACTGGAGAAGATACGGGACCAACTCTGACTGGGACCAGTGGCGGTCCGGTCTGCTTCTACTGGGATAACTGGAGAAGATACGGGACCAACTCTGACTGGGACCAGTGGCGGTCCGGTCTGCTTCTACTACTGGGATAACTGGAGAAGATACGGGACCAACTCTGACTGGGACCAGTGGCGGTCCGGTCTGCTTCTACTGGGATAACTGGAGAAGATACGGGACCAACTCTGACTGGGACCAGTGGCGGTCCGGTCTGCTTCTACTGGGATAACTGGAGAAGATACGGGACCAACTCTGACTGGGACCAGTGGCGGTCCGGTCTGCTTCTACTGGGATAACTGGAGAAGATACGGGACCAACTCTGACTGGGACCAGTGGCGGTCGGTCGGTCTGCTTCTACTGGGATAACTGGAGAAGATACGGGACCAACTCTGACTGGGACCAGTGGCGGTCCGGTCTGCTTCTACTGGGATAACTGGAGAAGATACGGGACCAACTCTGACTGGGACCAGTGGCGGTCCGGTCTGCTTCTACTGGGATAACTGGAGAAGATACGGGACCAACTCTGACTGGGACCAGTGGCGGTGGTCCGGTCTGCTTCTACTGGGATAACTGGAGAAGATACGGGACCAACTCTGACTGGGACCAGTGGCGGTCCGGTCTGCTTCTACTGGGATAACTGGAGAAGATACGGGACCAACTCTGACTGGGACCAGTGGCGGTCCGGTCTGCTTCTACTGGGATAACTGGAGAAGATACGGGACCAACTCTGACTGGGACCAGTGGCGGTCCGGTCTGCTTCTACTGGGATAACTGGAGAAGATACGGGACCAACTCTGACTGGGACCAGTGGCGGTCCGGTCTGCTTCTACTGGGATAACTGGAGAAGATACGGGACCAACTCTGACTGGGACCAGTGGCGGTCCGGTCTGCTTCTACTGGGATAACTGGAGAAGATACGGGACCAACTCTGACTGGGACCAGTGGCGGTCCGGTCTGCTTCTACTGGGATAACTGGAGAAGATACGGGACCAACTCTGACTGGGACCAGTGGCGGTCCGGTCTGCTTCTACTGGGATAACTGGAGAAGATACGGGACCAACTCTGACTGGGACCAGTGGCGGTCCGGTCTGCTTCTACTGGGATAACTGGAGAAGATACGGGACCAACTCTGACTGGGACCAGTGGCGGTCCTGGTCTGCTTCTACTGGGATAACTGGAGAAGATACGGGACCAACTCTGACTGGGACCAGTGGCGGTCCTGGTCTGCTTCTACTGGGATAACTGGAGAAGATACGGGACCAACTCTGACTGGGACCAGTGGCGGTCCGGTCTGCTTCTACTGGGATAACTGGAGAAGATACGGGACCAACTCTGACTGGGACCAGTGGCGGTCTGGGATAACTGGAGAAGATACGGGACCAACTCTGACTGGGACCAGTGGCGGTCCTGTCTGCTTCTACTGGGATAACTGGAGAAGATACGGGACCAACTCTGACTGGGACCAGTGGCGGTCCGGTCTGCTTCTACTGGGATAACTGGAGAAGATACGGGACCAACTCTGACTGGGACCAGTGGCGGTCCTGTCTGCTTCTACTGGGACAACTGGAGAAGATACGGGACCAACACTGACTGGGACCAGTGGCGGTCCGGTCTGCTTCTACTGGGATAACTGGAGAAGATACGGGACCAACTCTGACTGGGACCAGTGGCGGTCCGGTCTGCTTCTACTGGGATAACCGCAGTAAGACTCAGGAGAGAGAGGCGTGCACCTACAAAGCCCTGGGTGAGTTCTGGCCCGGTACAGGTGATACCCCGGTAGTTGGGTTGGTTCTGTTGAGGAGAGTGTGTTTGGCCCTTTGGCAGAGACTCATCTTGCAGTATGATGATATAATAAAAGAACCTCAAAGGAAACAACAATGGAAAACAACCAAAGATCAGCCCTTTTGGAGCTCTGAAGTTGAGCCACAGTTCATCAGAGAAATTCAAGCTTGAAACGGGTCACAAGACACGAGCAGACAACACTCAGGATCCACGTTTCTATCAGGTTTGGGATCTTCAGGAAAAAATATCTTTTCCCTTGACATGCACTGATTATACAACAAAGAGTTGAGTTTTTTCTTCTTCTTTACCTGACCTGACTTCACTTTTTAAAGGCCTTATACTTTTATCTTAAATCATTAAATCTAGTGCTGGGCGATATGACGATACATATCGTGGGGACGATAGAAAAGTGTGTATCGTGCCATTTCTCTTCTATCGTTTCTAACCTAATTTTATCAATTATTACAGCAAATATGTAATTAAATAACCTGCAACGATAAATTTGATAGAATCATATCTATTTCTACAAAGTAGCCTTTTATGTTTGCACTTTTATTCATGGTTAATGCCTTAAACAGAGTTCTCTTCAACCCTGATGTTTACTTTAGACACTTTATATTGGTTTGCAAACTTTGCAACTACAAGGTTACAGATTTCAGAAAGTTGAAAAATAATTTGTGTTTATCTTTTATAGCTGAACTTCAGTGCAAAAATGTGTTTTTCCTCTCAGAAACTGTTGTGCACTTTAAAAAAATGTAAAAGCTACTGTACCTCTGTACCTACTTGTTTTTGCTGCACTAAAATGTGTGTTTGTGACAGTTCAGCTAAATGTCCTTTCAAAATAAAGTTGAAAAGTAAGCAATGAAATTTTTGTCAAACTTTTCAGAGAATAACTGAAAACATACTTTATTATGGTATATCGTATCGATATATATCGTTATCGTGATATAAAACAGTCCATATCGTGATATATGATTTTTTCCATATCGCCCAGCACTAAATAAATCAACCCAGTATTTCTGAGGTTTGACAATCTAAAAGACATTCTTTAACCTGCAACAGACTCCAAACAGTGCACAATACCAATGAAAACTACGTCAGTGTGTCACGGAGGAGCATCTGCTCCTGAAGGTTCAGGAGCTTCTTTGAAATAACTTCCACTGGTTTCAGGCCGGCCGACTGTGAGCCAACAGCTGCTCCTTCATCTCTTCAGACCTTTAAGCTGCAGGTTACGAGGTCACAACTCTAATTATGTTTGACTAGATCAGCACAACTGACAGAAGGCTCCCTGGCGCTTTTCAGAAACATATCTAATGTCATCACATTTGTTGGTTAACAACGTCATCAAGTAAATAAACCAGACTTGAGACACGAGAGCTCGGCCCGTCCTGCATTGTTTGACTTTCCTCTGGGATTTTCAGTCAGTCTGTTGGTGCGTTTTCATGTGCCGCGACAAGCCAGAACTCACGCTGAAACATCTTCCACACGTCTTGCAGGAATACGGCTTTTCACCAGTGTGAGTTCTCAGATGACAAACCAAGTCACTGTTGGTACAAAAACGCTTCCCACAAAACTGGCAGAAATGGGGCTTCTCGCCCGTGTGAGTCTTCACGTGGTACACGAAGCTGGTGTTGTGGCGGTAGCTCTTCCCACATACGTCGCAGGAATAAGGCTTCTCGCCTGTGTGATTCCTCATGTGGTACAGCAAGGCAGTGTTGCGAGAAAAGGACTTTCCACACGTTTCACAGGAAAACGGCTTCTCGCCCGTGTGAGTCCTCATGTGGTACAACAGCCCAGTGTTTCGAGAGAAACTTTTCCCACATGTTTCACAAGAAAATGGCTTCTCGCCTGTGTGAGTCCTCATGTGGCTGAACAAGGTGCTCCCAAGACTGAAGCACTTCCCACACGTCTTGCAGGAATGTGGCTTCTCCCCTGTGTGAGTCCTGATGTGGTACACCAGACCACTGGTTGAGCTGAAACTCTTCCCACACCTCTTACAGGAATACAGCTTCTCACCTGAGTGAACTCTCATGTGGCACAACAGGTTACTTCTTAGACTGAAACATCGCCCGCAGGTTTTGCAGGAATATGGCTTCTCGCCATCGTGGGTTCTCCGGTGGTTGCTCAGAGATGACTTCTTCTTAAAAGACTTCTCACAAACGTCGCATTTTAGACCGTCATGTGGTCCAGTTTCAGACTGGCTTTCTGTCAGGGAGGAGCTGCCAACAGCCCGACTCTGGCTTCTCCTGCTTTGTTTCAGCTCTGCATTAGCAGATTCAGAGTCGTCCATCTTGTTTTCAGCTGCAGCAGCGCTGTGAGAGAGGAGCTGATCAGTGACTGGTTCTGGTTCTCTGGGCTCATCTTTGTCATGAGTAACAGTGACCACAACAGTTTGATCCTCCTGCTTCACAACCAGCTGACTGCTGCAGGGTTCCTCCTGCTCCTCTTTAATCTGTGGAGGTTCTGGTTCCTCCTGGTCAACAGCATCTTCCTCCTTGTGTTGATGTGGGAGTCCTGGAGTAAGGAGAGAATAAAGAATTCAAAATTATATTTTTATAACAACAGAAAACGTACATCGCAATCAGGGTCTTCCACTTGTAACCTTCAGCAAAGCTCAGCAGTAGACGCGTCTTTCTACGGAGCTTTGCTTTCATCAGATTTTTTAACATCCCACCACACACTCAGGGAGTTAAGACTTACCTTTTAACCCACATGATATTTAGGCCTGGGCCAAAAAAAAAAATCGATTTTTATATTAATCGCGATTTTTTTCTGGGGATTTTTAAAAATCGATTCTCATACAAGAATGGATTTTTATTTATTTAATGGTGGGGTAAAAAGTTCGGGCGGCTCCGTGGAAATACTTCCGCTCGCTGTCTCTTTTGTCATCTACACTTCCGGAAATAGAAGCACGTGTGTCACCATAGTAACCAGAATGCCGGCAAATTCACGCGACAAAATGGCGGAGTGCAGCGAGCGGAGTACTTTCACAGAGTCCTGAACTCTTTCCCACACCGCCCCACTTCAAATCAAACGTATGGACTTTATTTGGTTTTTATAAAAAGCACGAGGCAGGAGAGCTCGATATGAGGAAAGCCATATGTAAGCGTTGTCGCAGTCAAATCTCTTACTGTGGTAACACCACGAACATGACGGCGCACATCCTTCGACCACCACCCAGAGAGGTCGGTGCTCTCTGACAGGCTGGGTCCGCGTTTACTCGAGAGTTAAAGATACTGGCGGTGGCAGCTAATGTCAGGACTCGGGCAGTTAAATGATTATTAATTAACGTGGCGTGTTTGTCATGAAACAATCGTGTTGCCGTAGCGTGTTATTAGCGGTTTGCCCGGCAGCTGTAAAGCACAACGGATCACCAACATGACAACGCTGGATGAGAGAACATATTCACGACACGTCCTGACCGGTGTAGGCTATTAGCGTTAGCAGTTGCTACCAATAGCATCTGTATCCACAAATAAAATAACGACGTGGATTTATTGTTGTTTACATCACGTAGCCTATGTAGCAACTGAACCGGGTAGAAGAAGACAACTTTAGGTAAGAAAATCAAGTTTTATTCAACGCTAGACAACTTTTAAAATTAGCAACTATGGGCTGTATTGTCTCGGTTCTATTCGGGTAACTCGGTTCAGTTCGTGGTCGAAAACTAAAGACTCGGGTCGGGTCGGTTACGGGTTCAAAAATTGCGGGTCTATTCAGGTTTGGACTCCCGAACTTATGATAATAGCTCGGGTCGGTCGGTTTCGGGTCGAATTTTCACGGCTCCATTCGGAGTCGGGTCCATGAAAGTGGACCCGTGGTGAAGACCTCTAAACCAGAGGTCTTCAACCCTGGTCCTCGAGGCACCTATCCAGCAGGTTTTAGAGGTTTCCCAGCTTCAACACACCTGATTTTAATTAATGGTCATTATCAGGTTGTCCTCAAAGTCTGCACAAGTCTGTTGATGACACAGCCACTTGTATCACGGTGTGAAGAAGAAGGGGAAACATCTAAAACCTGCTGGATAGGGTGCCTGGAGGACCAGGGTTGAACACCTCTGCTCTAAACTACAGAAATGGCGCTTTTTTTTTTGAATAATAAAACTTATTTAATTTTCATATTTTTATTATTATCTAATACTTAAAATAATATAATAATAATAATATATATTAATATTATAATATTAATAGAATAATTACATATAATAAAATATAATAAATATAATATTTAATATTATTATATGGTTTTTATATTTCAATAATTGAAATATGAAAAATCGCAATACTTGGTAAAATCGAAATGCAATACTCAGAATCGCAATATAAATCGAATCGGGACCGAAGAAGAGAAGATAAGGGACCAAGGTTGACTGGGACTGTTGTGTATCGATATTAAAAAAAACCTGATTTTTAAGTGTAAGTAAACAGTATTGTTGTGTGTTAAAAGAAATGGATGAGGTTAAAGGTTTTTTCTGGGGAGGAATGTTGTGTATGAACATGAAAAACTTCAATTCCCATGATACCATATGTTTAGGGGGCTATATAAAGGTAGAGCTCCCCCCATTCCACTCTGCTGCTGTACTGCAAGGAGACACAGAAAGCCTGTCTGTAGGATTACGCAGTAGTTTAATAAAGTTCTGCCTCCGTCAAAGTACACAAAATTGCCAAAAGTATTCGTTCACCTGCCTTGAGTCACATATGAGCTTTAGCTCCTCCCATTACTGATCAATATGACGTGGCTCCATCTTTGCAGCTAGAACAGCTTCAACTCTTCTGGGAAGGCTGTCCACCAGGTTTAAGGAGTGTGGCCCATTCTTCCAGAAGAACATTTGTGAGGTCAAACACTGATGTTGGACTAGAAGGTCTGGTTCTGGTTCTGCTCTAATTCATCCCAAAGGTCTTCTATCAGGTTGAGGTCAGGACTCATCCACCAGACTCCACCGTCCATGTTTTTCAGAATCACAATCAGAATCAGAATCAACTTTATTGCCAAGTACGATTTTACACATACGAGGAATTTGTTGTGGTGATGATGGTGCTTGCAATTAAGGAAAAATATAATAAACAATGTAAACTAAAAATATTACAATATATATTACAATATAAATATATTGCTCCTGAAAGCGACCCATTCTTTTACAGATGTTTCTAGAAACAGTCTGCATGTCTAGGTGCTTAATTTTATACACCTGTGGACATGGAAATGACCAGAACACCTGATTCTGATCATTTGGATGGATGAGCAAATACTTTGGGCAGTAGTATGTATACGTGCCCCGACTCAGACACAACAGGGACCAGTGGTGGACCTGTCTGCTTCTACTGGGATAACTGGGGGAAGACTGCAGACAATAACTACAAAGCCTTCTTACACGTCATATTCTGTGGTAAAAGGGTAGCTTCTACTCCTTCTCCTAAAATACTTGACTCAAAACTACACTGGAAAAAAGGCCACTCAAAAAATAAGTAAAAAAAAAAGAACTTTATACAAGATATTTTTTGCTTGTAATAAGCAAAAAAAATCTGCCAATGGAACAAGTGAAAATTCGCTTAATAAGATTTCATGAAATAAGACAATATATTTAAGCCTGACAAGATCTTGAAATTAGCTTAAAAATCTCATGACATGTCAAAAAAAACTTGTTTCATCTGAGATTTGACTCAAAACAAGATGTTTTCAAGACTATTTCACTTCACAAGATATCCAAGATGCATTGTCTAAAAACAAGCTCCTATATCTCACTGAAATGTTACTCTTTAGGTGATTGTGTCTTATATTAAGTGTGATGAGATATTTTGACTAGAAATGAGAAAAATATACTTGGTAAGATTTTTGAGTTTTTGCAGTGTGTGAGAGAGGAGAATGTGGAATCTTCTACAATGGTTGTGCATGTTCCTTAGCGGTTGGGAATCCCTTTAACTAGATCTGCTTCTGAAACCTGTCCGTAAAGACGGGCCTTAGACGTTTTGTTTTTGCCAAAGAAATGAAAAATTCAGTTTCTGTCATCTTCGCATTTTCAGAAACCTTTGTCCGACTGTTTTTTTGTGAACCTGCCTGTCAAACAGTGAAGGAAACAACGTAGAAGGAAACAACCCAGAGTAGGGGTGCACGATAACTACCGGGCCGATAACAGGAAATTATGACGTCATCCCGATAAGTCTGATATCATGACGATATCATATATCGATAACATAACATATATATTTCTGTCAACACAGCAGTGCCTCGCTCCCTCTGAGCCTTGAATGACCAGCAGTGAATGTTATGTTCAAGTGACGTCGGCATAATCAGAAAAACGATTACTCAATAAGGAAAATCAAGAATACCCCCTCATGCCAGAAAACAACTCGTTAACTCGGTCATAAATTTAGTAGTTGCTGACTTGAATTGATATTCGCAGTATTTTCACACATGTTACACATAAAAAAAGAAAATATAGAAAAGGCTGAAAGAACGACTAGCAAACGAAGGAATGTGGCAATTTATGTTACACCGTGAATGCAGCCTGCAGCACAGCGCTGATCACAACAAACATGGCGGCGTGGAACTTCGTTAAAGTTTCAGAAGAAGATAGTTTGGTGGTTATTTGTGACGAATCCTCCGAGTGAATTCTACGAGGAGGGAAGCACAAGCTTTAATATGTAAAACCTGATCAGCCACCTACAACATAACAATCGCTTCCATGGAGTTTTGAAATCACGCTAACGTGAGCTAACGGAAGCTAATGCTAACGTGCGCTAACGTGTGCAAGCCAGCAGCAGTCTCCCCTCTCCTCTCCCTCATCTCTCTCATCTAAAGCTTCCATGAGATAAAAAAAAAAACTACTGAACCTCATTTACTTTAATTAAAGATATTAATTTAAATGGAACCACAAGCCAAAATCCTTTAAATGTTAATCTTTTTCAGTTAGTAATTCTGATGCATGTATTTCCATCAGTTCAAGGAGCCTTTATTTTTTATATCAGTCAGTAATGAACCTTATTTAAGTTGATGTGAGATATCAAATAGGTTTGTTTGATAGCTTCATGAAAATGTTAGAGGTCTGCCAGTAGTTTTTCTATTGGCAAAAAAATACAAACAATAAATATAAATATTAGGGCTGGGCAAGTTAACGCGTTATTATCGTGTTAACGCATTCATTTATTAACGCCGACATTTATTTTATCGCGCGTAAACGCATGTTGCTCACATGCTTTTATTTTGAAAAGTCTGTTACTGGCTGCTGCTGAGCCGGAAGACAATTGTCAGGTAAACAAGGAAAGCTAAAACAGACATGGAGAACGGTAAAAATCCGTGAACTTTTCAGTTCAGGTAGCAACTCAGGTAGCAATATTAACAATTCTGTCTAAACAAAAATTCTGGACTGCAACCAAACTTTGTGGTCATTCTTCCATGTTCCATCAGATCTGCTCCATGTGTTCACTGTCCTGCTGTTCTCTAGCTGGTTACTGCAGTGCGGCTCCATCTAGTGGCACAGATGTGTAATGACAACAGAAAGTCCAGTCCTCCATTATAAAACTAATTCAGTTCTGTGGCCCGTTTTTTAATTTCTTATTTTTGATCCAAGTCTAAAATTGAAATATTAAAAAAAACAGGCTTTTTTTTTTTTTTTTTGTGTTAGATTAAAAAATGAAAAAACAAAATAAAACTTCACTTTTTAATTTTTTATATTTTTGATTGACAATTTAAAATAGAAAGAATGAATGATACACGGATTGATAAAGTTACTGAACTTTAACATGGACATTTTCATTTTAAAATTCTCCCAGACGGAGGATTCAACAGAAACAAGGTTATTTGTAACAACTGACAAGTTGAACTCCCCGTTAAAAGTTTCTGCTGTTACCTCAGAAATTACCTGTTTTAATGTTCTGATTGTGCTGAGACACAATCATTTTGTTGGATTTTGTTTGTAGACTTTTTTTTTTTAATTTTTTATAAAAACAGGATGACATTAATGCCCTGGCAGTGACAATAAGCTTTATTTTATTTTACATTTTTTAAGATGAGATTTACATTAAATATGTGTTACTGACAAGTGCTGATGTTAAAAGTGTTTGAACAACAAATGTTATGACACTTTAGTTCATATATGGCAGCAGAACATTTAAATTAAAGTGACCTTTACACTACTTTTCAAATTCATTATTTGATTTGCGTATTCAATGTGATTAATCAGGGAAATAACGTGATTAATCGCGATTAAAAATTTTAATCGTTGTCCAGCCCTTATAAAAATCTGTTCATTTAAAGAGTCAAAACTGTTTTTGGTTTAGTTCATAGTATTGATGTAATGATCTTTAGTATATGTGTGTGTGTTAACGGTTATCGGTATCGGTTTTAAAAGACAGGAATTGTGCATCACTAACCCAGAGGGCAACAAAGTAGAGGGAAACTGCAGATTATCATTTAGGTGGAATAAGAGAGTAAATGATTTAATGTAGCTTTGTTTTTTGACGTACCTATAACGTGTAACTTTATATAAGACTCCAGCAGTCGGTGCTGGCGATCTCGTCTCCTCCTCGTCCTGGATGCTGGCGTCCTCACAGACTCTGAACGCTTCATCGCTTTCAGACTTGACGTGAGCCGACTCATCAGTCTCCTGCTTCACCACCAGCTGCTGCTCCTCCTCGCCGATGCACAGTTCCTCCTGTTCCTCTTTAATGTGTGGAAGCTCTGGTTCCTCCCGGTCCAGACCGGAGCTCCTCTGCTGGGTCCAGAGCTGCTGGTCAGACAGAACCTCCTCCTCTTTACAGGCAGGTCGCCGTGGCCCGTCTGGAGGGATGAAGAACGAAAAAATGAACAGGAGAATAATGAGCTGGTGACGGTGCAGAGTTCAGGGAAACCTGTTGGTATCTGGGTCCTTCCACAAAGCTCTAAACCTTTTCTGTAACAGGACAGTTTTCACAGAAATTCCACAGATAACTAACTTTTCTGCTTCTGGAACATGTAAATGACAGAACCAGGTGGGTTAAAGGCCTCGAGCACCTGTGTGTGGTGGGATGTCAATGTTACATAATCTACCAAATGTCTGCTGTAACGTAACAGCACCGCTCTGAAGAATGACCCGTCGACAGATGTGGACAGAAAACCACAAAAAAAAAAAAAAAAATAGAATATTGGAGGAAAACAGGTTTACTGAGACAGCAGTATCTGGAGAAGTCTGTGTGAACTGTAGCCTCAGTTTCCTGTTCTTATCTGATAGCAGCGACACCTGGTGTGGTCCTCTGCCCTTCTTCCCAATCCCCTTACTTCTCCATCCTGATGCTGGTTTGAACTGGTTTGACCACGTCTCCATGAATGAATGGTGATTGGCTGGTTAGATATTTGTGTCAAGGAGCAGCTGAAACGATGCAGCAGAAGGAGAAGATGGGACAATCGCCGTCATTTAATAAAGGCTGAAATGGTACTGAACTTTTTGAACCCGAGACTTCGCTTGTGTTTGAAGGTTGAGGATGTAACTTCAGATGAAACATCTGGATGATAACAGGAAACATCATTATGACACCTATCATTTGTGTCTGCTCTATCTCCTACTATTTCTAGTCTCAGGTGGGAGATGGTCCACGTCCCTGCAGGGTGACTGACAGCTGGCCTGGAGCTCCAGACACTGAAGAGTCTCTACCTTAGTCAGGTTTCCAACCACCTGCTGTCAGATCACCTCCAAACCTCTGGATGTGATATTTATTCAGCAGTCTGCTGATGTCATCATTATTCTGCTGATGTCACCGTTATTCTGCTGATGTCACCGTTATTCTGCTGATGTCACCGTTCCAGCTGTCGTCTCTGACTGACACCCGCCTCATCTTCACTTTCTGACTGCTTCTTCATTGAACATTTAAGTGACAGCGGCTGCTCTGGATGCGCGTCCCCGCGTCGGGGGGGTCGCCGTGAATGCGCGCCCCCCGCGGCGTGACAGCGGCTGCAGCAGATCTCCATCCTCCACACATGGAGCACCTGCTCCACCAGGTGAGTCATCCGGCGCGTCATCAGCAGAATTACTGATCAGATGTTCTACTCTGAAAATCACCTGTCCGGTTAGTGCAGCAACCAGAACCAGAACCAGTCCAGAGCAGTAACCAGAACCAGAACCAGTACAGAGCAGCAACCAGAACCAGAACCGGAACCAGTCCAGAGCAGTAACCAGAACCAGAACCAGTCCAGAGCAGCAACCAGAACCAGAACCAGTCCAGAGCAGTGGCGCTCCCGTCTCTCCTGGAGGTGTCTGTGTCCGTCTGTGACCGCTTCAACGAGTCTCTGTGAGGGACACTCGTCTCTGCTCACCTGCTGAGGTCATCAGAGGTCTCCAGGTGACGTCCAGCTCTCTGTGATGATGCTCGCTCTCTTCTTCCTTCTGGACCGAGCTTTCTTCCATCTCTGTCGGTTCTTCAGCGGCGGCTGGTCTCTGACTGATCAACTCTGTCTGACACTGAACTGAAGACAAAGTTACTGAAGAAGCTGAGAGGAGCAGAAGAGAAAGACAACCGTCCTCCAGCTGAGTCCACACATTCATGAAGCTGAGTCTGCTCAATGTTTACTTCCGCCGGAAGTCCTCCTCTGCTTGGGTCCGGGTTTGTTTTGTTTCCTCCTTTTCCAAACTTTATTCACAAGCCACAATAAAATGACAAAATAGTGTGTCCATGACATCCGAACAGCTTTGGCTGCTGTTAACGTCACTGTTATTACTATTCTCGTTTCTCTTCCGTCGGAGCGTTAAGAGTGTGACACCACCGGAAGTAAACAACAAGCGTCCAGGACAACGCGTTTGGAGTCTCTGGAAGACGGTGGTCGTTGATCTGGATATCTGAGTTTCTGCAGCAACAATGTCTTCAGTTCAGTGTCTGAGAGAGTTTATCAGCCAGAGACTAACTGCTGCTGCTGAAGAAATATTCACGGAGTTTGAAAAAACCATCGTCCAGTACGAAGAAGAGATCGACCGTCAGCGCAGACTGCTGGATATCACCTGGAGACCACAGAGAGACTCAGAAACCACAGGTAAGACCCTCTGGAGGTCTGGAGATCACCTGGAAACCACAGAGAGACTCAGAGACCACAGGTAAGACCCTCTGTAGAGGTCTGGAGATCACCTGGAAACCACAGAGCGACTCGGAGACCACAGGTAAGACCCTCTAGAGGTCTGGATATCACCTGAAGACCACAGAAAGACTCAGAGACCACAGGTAAGACCCTCTAGAGGTCTGGATATCACCTGGAGACCACAGAGTCTCAGAGACCACAGGTAAGACCCTCTGTAGAGGTCTGGATATCACCTAGAGACCACAGAGACTCAGAGACCACAGGTAAGACCCTCTGTAGAGGTCTGGAGATCACCTGGAGACCACCACAGGTGAGACCCTCTGTAGAGGTCTGGATGGACTAACACATGAATGTAACTTGTGTAGGATCCTGGTCAGAGCTCTGCAGCTGCAGTTATTTTTCAGAGCTGACTTGGATTAAAAATCTCTTTTCAAAAGCAGAAACGGTGATGAAGACACAACGGAAACTAACTGAGTAGATAAGATCATTACAGACTTGAGAACCATGAGCTGTACTTTAGATGTAAATGAGGACCTGCAGATCAGTGATGTCATCACACATTAGACTGCATCAGGGTCTGAATACCCAGCAGTCCTCTGTGATCTTCAGGTGGGGGGGGGGGTCCTAGTATTCAGCAAATACAACCTCAGAGGAACAGACAGCTTTTTCTTTTTCACTGCACCAGTGTTCATATAACAGTCTATGTGGGCAACACCAAGTACCCCCTTAGTGTTTGCATAGGAGATCTTGGTGAGCTGATCTTCAGCAGGCTTTGAGGCCTCTATAATAGCTAGGAATGCACGATAACTGTTTTATAAAACCGATACCGATAACTTTCAGCTCCTAAAGGCCGATACCGATAACACACACATATACCTAAGATCATTACATCAATACTATGAAAAAACCAAAAACAGTTTGGACTCTTTAAATGAACAGATATTTATTTTTCCAATGAAAAACTATTGTCAAGCCTCTCAGACATCTTCGTAAAGCTATCAAACAAACCTATTTGATATCTCACATCAACTTAAATAAGGTTCATTTCTGACTGATATAAAAAATAAAGGCTCCTTGAACTGATGGAAATACATGAATCAGAATTACAAACTGAAAAAATACATTCCTCAATGACAATAAAAAATAATGCACAGGTCATAATGTACTGACACAAGTTAGACTTGTCTGTGTAAATAAACTGAAAAAGTGCTCTCCATAGTAACAACAAATTACGTTTAAAGGATTTGGGCTGTGGTTCTATTCAAATGAATGACTTTAATTAAAGTAAATGAGTTTCGGTATTTTTTTTTTTTTTAATCTCATGGAAGCTTTAGATGAGAGAGATGATGGAGGGGGAAGGAGAGGAGAGGGGTGTGGAGGGTTGCTGCTGGCTTGCTCACGTTAGCTCACGTTAGCTAACGTTAGCTCATGTTAGCTCATGTTAGCTCCTGTTAGCGTGATTTCAAAACTCCTTGGAAGTGACGGTTACGTTTCAGGTGGCTGATCAGGTTTGACGTATTAAAGCTTGTGCTATTTTTCCCTCCTTCGCTTGGAGCATTTGTCACAAATAACCAGCGAACTATCTTCCTCTGAAACTTTAACAAAGTTCCATACAATCGCCGCCATGTTTGTTTGTTTTTATCAGCGCACTGTTCCACAATGCTGCATTCAAGGTGTAACGTAAATTCCTCCGTTCCCTCCTTTGCTCGTCGTTCTTTCAGCCTTATCAATTTTTTCTATTTTTATGTGTAACATGTGAAAATACTGCGAATATCAATTAAAGTCAGCAACTACTAAAATTATGACAGAGTTAACGAGTTGTTTTCTGGCATGAGGGGGTATTCTTGATTTTCCTTACTGAGTAATCATTTTTCTGATTATGCCGACGTCACTTGAACATAACATTCACTGCCGGTTATTCAAGGCTCAGAGGGAGCGAGGCACTGTTGTGTTGACAGAAATATATATGTTATCGGGGCTATTCGTCGTGATATCGGACTTATCGGGATGACGTCATAATTTCCTGTTATCGGCCTGATAGTTATCGGGTCGATAATTATCGTGCAGCCCTAATAATAGCAGATGTTTGGGTGGTGTGCTGGTCTGGAGCTTTCAGTGTGCGTTAACAGAGTCTTGGAGAAGGGATTGTTGCTGCATATCAGTCAGAATATAAAGAAGAAAACTCATCAGTGGAAACTAATTAAAGGCAATCATCAGTGTTTCCAGGACTGGACCTCCCAGCAGATTTCCTCCATGGTCCGACTGAACTCCGGGACATCAGTGATGGGCCAGTGAAGCCTTGCCAAGGCTTTCTTCAGTTTGTACCAGAAATGATTCAAAGCTTCAGTGGCTTGTTTCACTACGAGGAGGAACAGTGACATCTGGTGGCAGACTGGAATTACAGCAGCTGCTGGAGAACAAGCAGGAAACACCTTTACAGCCACAAATGTGTCAGATGTGTAAGATCTTATGCAACAGTGCAGAGGAGCCCTTATTAGATTAGATTAGATTCAACTTTATTGTCATTACATGTATGAATACAGCGTAACGAAATGCAGTTTTGTATCTAATCGGAAGTGCAAGAGCCGAAAGTGCAGTATATACAGAATATACACTATGATATACAGAATGAACATTAAGGGCAGTAGTAAGCCATTGCTATTGGATAATTTAGCATGATATAGACTATAATAATGTACAACTGGTAAGTGTAGGGATGAATAAAGATAATATAGACTGTACAATTTAAGACAAATTATTAATTAATATATACATGGTGATGAATAAGTATAGGACAAATTAGCAGGATATAGACTATAATAATATACAGCAGGTAAGTGTAGAGATGAATATAGGCAGTATAGACAGTATGTACAATTTACAGATGAATTATTGAACAATATATACTAATGATAAAAAAAATCAACTAATATACAACTAGTGCAATTGAAAAGTTCTACAGAGTGCAATGGGACGAGTAAATAGGAGTAACTGAAATAAGAAAATGGCAGAGTGGGAGAGTAGTAAAGTGGTGCCGGGGGGGGGGGGGGGGGGGGGGGGGGGGGGGGGGGGGGGGGGGGGGGGGGGCTAAGGGGGCATCAGTGTGGAAGAGAGTTCAGAAGGGAAACAGCATTTGGGGAAAAAAAAACTGTTCCTTAGCCTGCTGGTTTTGGCCTTGAGGCTCCTGTAGCGCCTTCTGGAGGGAAGGAGCTGGAAAAGACCATGGGCTGGATGGGAGGAGTCCTTCAGGATGCTGTGTGCTCGGCGCAGACAGCGTTTCCTCTGGATCTCCTCGATGGCAGGAAGTGGAGTTCTAATGATGTGTTGGGCAGTTTTCACCACCCTCTGCAGCGCCTTACAGTCAGCGACAGAGCAGTTTCCATACCAGACTGTAACACAGCTGGTAAGAATACTCTCTATCGCACAGTGGTAGAAGCCGATCAAGATGTCGGCAGATGGCTGGTGCTTCATCAGTGTCCTCAAGAAGAAGAGGCGCTGATTGGCTTTCTTGATCAGGCTGGAGGTGTGAGTTGTCCATGACAGGTTGTCTGAGATGTGGGTCCCCAGGAACTTGAAGCTAGAGACACGTTCGACAGCCATACCATTGATGTGTATGGGGTCATGTGACTCGCCCTTCACCTTCCTGAAGTCCACAATCATCTCCTTAGTTTTGGTGGCATTAAGGAGAAGGTTATTATCAGCGCACCAAGCAGCCAGATGCTCAACCTCTGCCCTGTAGTCTGACTCATCGTTGTTGCTGATGAGTCCACTGTGGTGTCATCTGCAAACTTAATGATGGAATTGGATCCATACAAAGGACTGCAGTCATAAGTGAAGAGGGAGTAGAGGAATGGGCTGAGTACACAGCCCTGTGGTGCTCCGGTGTTGAGAGTGATGGAGTTAGAACAGTAGCATCCTGACCTAACGTGCTGAGGTCTGTCAGTCAGGAAGTCCATGACCCAGTTACAGAGGGAGGTGTTGATACCAAGATGTCCAAGTTTGCTGATTAACTTGGAGGGAATGACCATGTTGAATGCTGAGCTGAAATCAACAAACAGCATTCTTGCATATGTGGCCTTCCAGGTGTGACAGAACACAGTGCAGTGCTGTGGACACAGCATCCTCTGTGCTTCTGTTGCAGCGGTAGGCAAATTGGTGTGGGTCCAGAGTGGGGGGCAGGCAAGACTTGAGGTGTGCCAAGACCAGCCGCTCAAAGCATTTCATCACAATGGGTGTGAGTGCTACAGGGCGGTAGTCATTTAGGCAGGTTGGGGAGGAATGTTTCGGCACAGGTACAATGGAGGTGGTCTTGAAGCAGGCTGGTACAACTGCTTGGGCAAGAGACAGGTTAAAGATGTCAGCGAAGACTGACATCTTTATGTCTCTGTTACCGCGGTAATTTACTTCTACTTTTGGTTGAGTCTGCAGCACTTCATGAAACTGAAACAGCTGTAACTTCATCAGACGTGTGTGAACGGTGATGGATCCTTTCATAAACTGAGCAGACTGTAGACTGGCTAGACTTTACTGAGGACCTGAATAAATAGTTTAGCACACCCTGATGAAGTGTGTTAGAGCGTTGGGTGGACAGTTACCTAACCTACAGAATAGAGATGATCTTATCTGTCGGTACATCCCAGATATCACCCATCTGAAGCTGGACTTCACATGAATACCCTGGGTTCAGGGTTTCCGTTGTCCGGGAATTGTCCGGTATTTTATAATCTCTCCCGTCAAAATGTCCGGTGAAAATACTCCTCCCAAGCACAATTTCAGTTGTAATAAAATGGGTAATTTCCACATCATTTTATGAAAAAACATATATTTTTACGAATGAGTAGTGTCAATGACTTCTCTACTATGGACCAGAGCTTGCTAGCCTGCTTTGTTGTCTACAAATATATATGGCCCTGGATGTTTACTTTGTTAGGTATAAGATGAGGCTAGCTCTGGTGTGGGACAGACCTATGGACTAGGGTTACCAACCGTCCCGATTTGCCCGGGACATCCTGTTTTTTAGGTGAATTTTATTTGCCCCGTGAAGAACTGCTCTCGTCCCGCATTTCAATCATAGTCTTGACAGCATTTTTTAATGGAATGTTTATGAAGCATTTCGTCCAGTGATAGACTGCTGATTGATGACAGATTATAAACAGGGAGTTTTGATAGGCTACTATGCCCCAAAACTCAACGTTTACAAAGTATATTGTCCAATGATAACAGACTGGTGTACGATGACACATTCTGATCAGGGAACTGTGATAGGCTACGCCGACCTGCATGTATACGTTGCTATGGGAGACGGTTGTAATCAGTGAAGTTTACTGAGGGAAATGGATGAACCAGCTAAAAAAAGAGGCTTTGCAGCTATAACAAGGAATGGGAAACAAAAAGGTCATGGGTTAAAGCCACTACAGATCCTAGAAGAGCATTTTGTCCTTTATGCCGCCGCGAGATATCGATTGGCCATGGTGGCGAGCACGACTTATCCCGTCATGAAGACACCGAGTGTCATAAAAAGGCTGTGCTAGCAAAAGGAGCAAGCAACATCACTTCATTCTTCACCGCATCTACTGCTGAAATTGACAAAATTTCTGCAAGCGAGGTGGCCTAAATATACCACACCATGAAACACGGCCCACAGCTATAACAGCGCTGACTGCACCGTGAAATTAAACGGGGCTTTATTTCAAGACTCGAGTGTCGCTAAGAAGATGCAGTTGGGAAGAACCGAAGCGGAGATGATCACCATGAATGTGTTGGTCCAAGCACTGTGGGGAAAATAGTCTCCGATCTCTCTTCAGGTGATGGTGAGCCCCTTTATTTTTCACTCGCTAGCGATGCCTCTAACAAGGGCAACAGAAAAATGTTTCCAGTGTGTGTGAGCTACTTTTCCGCGTCGGATGGCGTAATGTCCAATTTTTTGGATTTCTACGAAAACATTTGCGAATGGCACACATAAGGCTCTCCTTTCCTGTCTTGACACATATGGTCTTAATGTTGAAAACATCACCGCATATGCCGCCGACAATGCAAATGTTAACTTCAGAAAGCACCATTCTGTCTACAAATTGCTCACCAGCGTAAACGATGGCATTCTAAAAGCTAACTGCCCGGCCCATGTTGCACACAGGTTGTGTACAACATGCATAATTAATTTCACAAAATTATCCTGAAATTAGTAGGATTGTGGTCTGGATAAGAAAACATCATCATTTCTGGCATGGGTAGGGTGGCAAGATGTCAGTCTTTTCAATGCCTTAAAATGCAGGAAATTGCATCTAAGAAACACAAAATTTTCTGGGGGCCAATCAGAAGCTGACACATTTTACTGGTCAGTAAATGACCGTTCAGCGTTCTCTGATGAGTTTCCTCTTCACTTCTGAGCCTTCATGAGTGGATCAGTTGTCCTTATCAAAGCAATATCACGAACCCACAACTGAATCAAAGACAATGTAAAGAAACATCAACGTTTCACGAGGAAGACATGTCATTTTACCTGATGGAATGGTGATGGGAGGGATGTGTCTTTATCAGATTGATCCTATGGCAACCAGTTCTTACCTGGCAACAGGTCAAAGGTTTCATACATGGCTCTTCCTTGGTTTCATTGAGGCTGGTTGTTGGTTGGAGGTTGTTGAAGTGCTTGTCACAAGCTGCTAAACAACAAATTCTTGACCAGACCTGCGCCTCTTGCTTGGTGAAAATATTCCCAGAACTTTCCCAGAGCCCAGGTTCACTACAGTAGGAACACTGAAGCAACATCTCCAGACATCAGCCAGGAAGTTAAAGCTGGGACACTTATGGGTCTTCAGATGGACAATGACCCTAAACACACCACCAGATTAGTTACAAAGAGGCTTCAGGACAACAGAGTCCATGTTCTGGAGTAGACATCACAAAGACCTGGGGCCCGATCCTCCGCCAAATCTCCTATAGCCGCTATTAAGGGATAGCGGGTAGCGGGAGGGTCGTTCCCCCGCAGAGAACGCAATCTTCCACCTCCCTAAACCCGCTATCCCACCTGTGCTACCCGCTATATTATGCATAGGAGTGGTTAAACTACCTGTTAAACCAATCAGTGCATCACATAGGGATGTAACGATATGGAAAATTTGATATCTCAATCATAGTGACCAAATTATCACGGTTAACGATCTTATTGCAGTACTCTTAATTGCTGTATAAATGTCTAAAAGGGTTAGGGTTTCTTGTCATACTAAAACATCAGAAGCCAAAATCTTATTAAAATAAAACTTTCACATTAAAAGGGCAAACAACTGGCACTGAAAGAGGTTTTATTTTAAATGAACAAAATAAATAACAGGAACAAAGCTTATTTGTCTGGTGCAAATTTAAATAAACACTTTAACAACCATAGTAGGTCAAAATATCCAAACAATTATCAGGAACAAAAATTAGTGCAAGTTCAAATGAAATAAACTTTGAACTTTAAGCTGAACCTTAGATACGTATAAATGTGCAAATAAAGAAACAGTTGTTTAGGAGCCAAATATGTTGTTCTGAATTGTAGTTCACTCTGTGTGTCTGTGGGTGTCGCTGTGTTGTTACCTGAGGGTCAGGTATAAAGGTAACTGCCTGTTATTGGTTAGGTGTTTGACCCGGAAGGACAAAAGGTTTTTGACCTGCCGGCGTTATGGTTGTTCAGTTAATGCAGTCCTTCTCAAATAGTGGGGCGGGACCCCTTGGTGGGGGCGCTGTGCGATGCCGGGGGGGCGCGTGTGACCCCAGGGAACATGTTTTGTTTTGTTTTTTTTTTGGCATACTGGAATAAAGTGTAATTGCACACATACTCCAGTAGGTGGCAGTGGCGCTCTCATTGTCCCAGTGGGTTCAGGGAGTATTAGCTATATTGTGTCGGGTTTTTTGCACGGACATGTGTGCACGCAGCACAGAGCAGGAGATATGAAGTGACACCACTCAAGAGACACCAGGGAAAAATATTTAACAGGGATGAAAACAAAGATGGAGAGAGACGGAGATAATGAGACAAACACCAGAATAATGAGACACCAGAAAGTTAAGACGAGGAAATATGTTAATAAGGATACCCTGTTATGCAGAGGTGTACTTACAATAATTTTATAGACAAATTATACTATTTATAGCCGCGGTGGGGAGGAGGGGGGGCGCAAAATGTTTTCTTCTTCCTGGGGGGGGCGCAGCAGAAAATAATTGAGAAGCACTGAGTTAATGGAATAAATTAATATTTTAACTGCATCAGAAGAACATCGTTCCGGTCATTTTTTGATCAACACGCAACATTAACGAAATGTGAGTTAGCGAAGCGCGTCAACCAGTTTACTCTTGGTCAAACATCTCAGTAGCTTGAAGCATTAGCCTTAGCTCCTTCAAGTTGCTTCTACAAATTATAATAAAATGTAAACAAGTGCTCTGCAGACAGAATAACTGTCCTCCACCAGTTGTCCCTCCATCCATCCATCCATTAACTTCCTCTTGATCCGGAGTCGGTCGGGGGGGGCAGCAGCTTCAGCAGAGAGGCCCAGACCTCCCTCCCCTCGGCTGCCTCCACCAGCTCCTCTGGGATGATACGACTATAAAGTCGATCATCGATCTGCGGCCAAGAGTGTCCTGATGCCACGTGCATTTATGGACACTCTTATGCTCGAACATGGTGTTTGTTATGGACAAACTGTGATTGAATTGAATTGAATTGAAAATACTTTAATAATCCCCGAGGGGAAATTGGCTTGTTGCAGCAGATACAAAAATATACATAAATAGACAGAACATTAAATAGACATTAAATAGGCAAAAAAACAGTGTGCAGAAACAGAACAATAAATAGACTAAAAACAGTGTGCAAAACAAGACACTAAATAAAAAGTAAGTAGACAAAAACAGTGTGCAAAACCAGTAATAATAAAACTGTAATAATGTAATAAAGTGATAATGCGGCATTAACAGAAGGCAGTGGCAGAAGTAATCAGCAGCGATTATTCCCTGACAACCAGGAGTTATAGATTTTAATTGCACTAGGAAGGAACGACCTCCTGTATCGTTCCTTTGAGCAGCGGGGTTGAAGGAGTCTGCCGCTGAAGCTGCTCTTCAACTTGTCCAGGATTTTGTGGAGGGGATGAGAGAGGTTGTCAAGGATAGCCAGCAGTTTTGCTAGCATCCTCTCTTTCACCACCTCCTCCAGTGGGACAAGTTTAGAGCCAACAGCAGACTCAGCTTTTTTGATGAGTTTATTCAGTCTGTTGGCGTCCTTAGTCCTGATGCCTGCCCCCCAAGACACCACAGCAAAGAAGACGACTTTCGCCACAACAGACCGATAAAACATCTGCAGCATTTTGTTGCACACATTGAAGGACCTGAGCCTCGTCAGGAAGTAGAGTCGGCTCTGGACCTTCTTGTAGGCAACCTCAGTGTTTGCAGACCAGTCCAGTTTGTTGTCCAGTGTCACACCAAGGTACTTGTATGTGTCCACCAGCTCAACATCCCTCCCACTGATGCTGACAGGGGAAGGTGGGGGCTTGTTCCTCCTGAAGTCCACCACCATCTCCCTCGTCTTAGTCACGTTCAGCTGCAGGTGGTTCTCCCCACACCAATCCACAAAGTGGCTGATCAGGTCCCTGTACTCAGCCTCCCTCCCTCCCTCCACACACCCCACAATGGCCGTGTCATCAGAGAATTTCTGCAGATGACACGACTCAGTGCGGTACTGAAAGTCAGATGTGTATGTGGTGAAGAGGAAGGGCGACAGCACAGTTCCCTGGGGGGGGGGCGCCGATGTCACTGATCAGACGACCAGACACACAGTTCTGTAATCTCACAAACTGAGGTCTGCCCGTCAGATAGTCATCGGTCCAGTTGATGAGAGGAGCGTCCACCCGCATACTCTCCAGTTTGGCCTCCAGCAGCCTGGGCTGGATGGTGTTAAAGGCACTGGAGAAGTCAAAGAACGTGATGCGGACTGAGGTGTTGGGGCTGTCCAGGTAGGAGTAGACCCTCTGCAGTAGATAGATGATTGCATCATCAACCCCAATGTGGGGCTGATATGCAAACTGCAGGGGGTCCTGTGAGGGGGACACCAGTGGTCTGAGGTGTGAAAGTACCAGTCTCTCCATGACCTTCATGATGTGAGAGGTCAGTGCTACTGGCCTGTAGTCCTCCAGTGCAGCAGCACGTGGTTTTTTGGGCACGGGGACTAAGCAGGAGGTTTTCCAGAGCACTGGCACTCTTTGGAGCTGGAGGCTCAGGTTGAAGAGATGCTGGAGGACTCCACAGAGCTGACTGGAACAGGCCTTCAGCACGTAGGGACTGATGCCATCTGGTCCAGCAGCTTTTCTCTGTTTAAGTCTCTCCAGCTGTTTCTTCACCTGTCTGGGTGTGAAGTAGAGGGGGGGTTGGGGTGGGGTGGGGGTTAAGGGGGAAGGGGAAGAATAGGAGTTGGGGTGGGGGGAGGGAAGTCTAGGTGTTAGTAGGGGGGAGATAGTATTTGTTACCAGGGGGGGTGTGGGTGGGGTGTGAGTGGGACAGGAGATGGTGGGCTGAGGGGGGGGGGGGGGGGGGGGTTACAGTTCGATGGAGGAGACGAGGAGGTGCGAGCAGGAGAGGGGGAGGGGTTGAACCTATTAAAGTACATGTTCAGTTCGTTTGCACGCTGCTCGTCCCCCTCCACTGCACCCCCACCCCTCCTCTGGAAGCCGGTGATCCGTCTCATGCCGTTCCACAATTCCCTATCAGAATCAGAATGGGGGTTTATTGCCATTGTCCATGTAGTACACAGTATTACACAAACTAGGAATTTGTCTTGGTGTAACGCTGCAACATTCAACACAGAGTAAAAATAAGATAAAAATAAAAATACTGTGCATGCACAGAATAAGATAAAAAATAGAATAAGATAAAATATAATAAAAATAAAAAAGTAGGTAATGTACAATTTAACAGTAACATTTAACAGTAACACTAGCGTTGTTATCTCCCAGTTTGGTCTCCAGTTTCCTCCTGTACCTGTCCTTGCTCTCTTTGGAGCTGCGCTTGAATCTGCTTTGTATAAGCTTGGTTTCTGCACGGTTCCCTGCTTTAAATGCCCTCTTTTTTTCATTTAAGAGCATTTTCAGGTCGCTGGTTACCCACCACTTGTTATTTGGGTAACAGCGAATGTTTTTTTGTGGGGATGGTGTTGTTGATACAGAAACCAATATACTCAGAGACACAGTCAGTCATTCCGTCAATGTCCTCGCCATGTGGCTCAAACAAAGCATCCCAGTCAGTGGTCTCCAGCGCTCCACGCAGTGTCTCCATTGCCTCAGGAGACCATTTCCTAACTGTCCTCGTGGTGACTGGGTGCTGTTGAACCACAGGCTTGTACAAAGGGGAGAGCAGGACAAGATTGTGGTCTGATCTGCCCAGTGGTGGCAGAGCAGTGGAGCTGTACGCATCTTTGACATTTGCATACAGCAGGTCCAGAGTCTTATTTTCACGTGTTGCACATGTAACAAACTGGGAGAAAGTTGGGAGTGTGGATGAAAGAGACACATGGTTAAAGTCACCTGTGATGATAATGAATGCATCGGGTTGTGTGTTCTGAAGTCCCGCAGTCACTGTATGGATGACGTCACACGCAGCTTCTGCATGTCCGGATGGAGGAATATAGACGTTGATCACGATAACGCTGGTAAACTCCCTTGGCAAATAATATGGACGGAGTCCGATTGCGACGAGCTCGATGTCCGGGCAGCAGACTTGCTCTTAACGGTGATATGCCCGGGGTGACACCAGCGCGTATTGACGAGTACAGCGAGCCCCCCTCCTTTCTTCTTGCCGCTCGCGTTGGTGTCTCTGTCCGCCCGGACCGTCTGGAAGCCGGGGATGGAAACGTTAGAGTCCGGTATCAGATCACTTCTGTGCTCATCACAGGCCACAGGAGTCGGGTGCTTTGTGTTATGGGCGGCAGCCGAAAGCATGGGCCTTGGCGTGCTGACCCTCGGCTGACGAAACTAGCTACTGGGACATGGAACGTCACCTCTCTGGCGAGGAAGGAGCCTGAGCTTGTGCGTGAGGTCGAGAGGTACCGACTAGATATAGTCGGGCTCACCTCGACGTACAGCCTGGGCTCTGGAACCAATCTTCTCGGGCTGGCAGGGCATAAAATTAGAATTTTTACCAAGTAGCCCCTGGCTACCAGGTTTTTGAAGTTGGTAGCCAGCTAGCAATTTTGGTCGCCAGTGTTTTTCGTCGGCCCATACGCCCCCGTAGACTGCTGACATCATCATGGATGGCTTCAATAGCATCTAGCATCTGTAGTAGACATTTCTCCAGCACATCCTCAGTAAATCCATCAGGGAAACACTATTGTACTAGTGTGGTATTATGAAACATCTGCACTACCTCACTATATCTGCCAGGAGATCTAAGCTTCCTGGAGAAAAACTGGAATCTGCATGAAACAAGCTACAAGTTTGGACGTCTGTTTAACAGTCATGCAGTAGCTTTTTTTTTGCCCACATCAAGTCCCACAGCGGTTTGACATTTTAGACTCCCAGCATGTTACACAGACTGGAAACAGACTTACTGGTACTGTTAATACTACATTTGAATTTTCAACAGCCAAAATATGAAACTCAAATCACCTAGCAACAATGCAAACACAATTTGAAATTATCATTTATAAAAAGCAAATGTACGAAAGTTACTTGTTCTATGCTGCGTTTGAGTTATATCATGTATATTGTTCTGATTGTTTTACCTCTGTGTGCATGTCTCTGTGAAATGGACAAAAAAACCAGCTAATTCAGCTATTTTTTCATTGTATTACACATAAGATAAAATCATCCCGTGTATCACCTTTCAGAACGAGGGAAACGGAGTTGTACAGGTAATTACCATCCCCTGTCGTCTTAATGGGTCTCAACTCTTTGTATTCTGACGGCAACAACTAAAAGCAAAGTGTGTCGGTTTCAGGACACACTTTTCAGGTTTCAGTTCACTATTGTTTTATTTGAAATGGTTATTTTTTTTTTTATCAATGTTAATATGATAAAGAATAGCTTCTGGGTCCACCTATATAATGTATATATGGTGATAGAAAAGTTTTAATAGATCGCGTATGAAAAACCCCTATTATCGCCCACTATCACTACATTTCAGAAGCATTTACAAGCATGTGTTGTAAGCCAGCCTGGCCCTTTAAGAAGGGGAGTAGCCTGATGGGTAATGTAGTTTGTGAGGTGCGGGCAGCTGAACGGAGCAAGTGAAGTGTTATGGATTTACATCCTCCGTTGACTGACAGGAGCCGAAAAATACAGACTGTAACGTTGTCAGTTCCTGAATAAAGTGCTGTTCCAAGCAGAGAAAACTGGACTTTTTCTTTAGTTTTCACTGGTGTGTTAGCCGCTTGTCACGAGCCTGGAATAGCACAGTTTCCCTGCTACGGTTCAGAGACCAGAGGCCGTACGGTAACACATGAAAGCGCATTTTGATGTGATGCGATGAGCATCCTAAACATGGCCACTTTTCATCAAATAAACTTGGTTCCTAAATTATTTAGATGTTTGCCTTGGTGACGCATGACAAATGTGCAGAAATCATAGAAAAAAAAATCATTTTTTTTATAAGTTGATGGTGGATTTTGTGGCCCTCGCCACTGGAGACAAGGCAGAAAAAAACGGTCGAAATGGTCAAATTTTGGTCACATTTGGCGACCAGTTAGTCGCGATTTTATGTGGTCAGCCCGTGAAAACGGGTGAAGTGAATCTACGCTCACGGTTGAGAACTTCAATAAAACAGACACTAGGGATGCACATTTTGGATATTTTTTATGACCGTTAACCGACGCCCTTTAACGACTAATAACTGTTAACCGATAAGTCCGGGAGGGTTGGCTGCCGCGATGTTGCGCAAGTTGATGTGGACGCATGCGGACACATCCGCGTGTATTCTCTCGCAGCAATGTGTCGCCGTCAGCTTGTCGCAGAGATGCGCCGTCACTTTTGATTTATACTAGCGCGGTCTCCGCTATGTTATTCCAAGCTACAACGCAAGATGGACAATCACGAACTAGCTAAACTTACTAAACGTATCTCTTGCGTTTTTCCACTTCCTCACCGTCTCGGTCGTATCCAGACCCACATTCTTCACTATCTCCCTCCATGAATTACTAGAATATGTGCTGTCTTTGTAGCGTGGAGAACCAGAATCGTACAGATGTGGGTACTTCCTCATTTTTTTGATGACACGCTCTTTTCTATGCGGATGTAGAATTGACCAATCAGAGGCCTGTTGCACCTGTCGACACGCCCCTATGAGTTGATTGAATTATGTAGCTTAAAAACAAAATTGACCGTTAGTACTAATCGGTTAGAGTTACTGTTATCGGTTAACGGTTAAACGGTTAACCATGTCCATCCCCAACAGACACAGCTGCTGTGTCGCTCTGAAGTCCATTCAAATGATGTCTTTCAGTGTCATTAAACTACTAATCTCCTTTGTCCCTTCCTTCCTCCAGACCCACAACAACATGTCTGTAAGGAGGAAGTTCTCTGGACCCAGCAGAGGAACTCCAGTCCGGACCAGGAGGAACCAGAGCCTCCACACATTAAAGAGGAACAGGAGGAACTGTGCAGCAGTCAGGAGGGAGAGCAGCTGATGGTGAAGCAGGAGACTGAAACCTTCATGATGACTCCCACTGATCAGGAAAGAGACGAAGCAAACACTGAGCAGCTTTACTCTCACAACTCTCCCTTAACTGAGAGAACAGACGAGGAACAAAGCAGGAACCTGGACTCAGGACCACCTACAGACCTGGACATGAATCCAGACTGGAGACGACACCGGAGCAGAGCCGACCACTCTGCCGGGTCACAGTTTGACACTCAGTCAGGGAAAAAGTCCCTCACCTGTGACGTCTGTGGAAAGATCTGCAGAAGTAAGCATGATTTACTACGTCATTACAGAGTCCACACAGGTGAGAGGCCTTACTGCTGTAAGATCTGTGGGAAAAGGTTCAGCCTCAACAACACTCTGCTGGGCCACATGCGGACCCACACAGGTGAGAGACCTTTCTCCTGCAGAACATGTGGGAAGAGCTTCGCCCGTCGTAACACTTTACTGGTCCACATGAGGATCCACACCGGAGAGAGGCCCTACTCCTGTGAGATATGTGGGAAAGGCTTCACGCACAAATGTTCCTTTAAGAACCACATGACTCTCCACACCACCGAGAAGGTGTACTCCTGAGAAACATCCAGAAGAGAACTGAAATGCAGAGGTGGTCCAAGTGGACACGTCATCCAAAGCATGTGGGGAGGATGTCCTTCTGGTCCACATGAAATTCCAATTAAAAGAAGGTGTATTCCTGTGAAAAGTAGTTATAAATGACTGTCATTTAGTGCTTTGGTTGCAGTTGTTAGTTTGGCGATTCTTCAGAGTGGAGCTGACAGAAACAAGGCTCTGAATGAAAGTCAGACCATGAAGAAAGCAGCAGTTTCAGTGTAGTTTTACTCCAGGAATGATGGGAAACTGATCTAGAAGCTTCGTAGAAGAGCAGCTGTGATTTTAATGTTTTGGTGTCATGTTCTGAATTTCTTTTACTTCCTGTCCTTCATGGAGGACTAATTTACAACGTTAGACGTACATGGCAGTGTCTAAGAAGTTCAGTGGACCGTAGAAACACGGACAAGGCTTGAAACTGCTGCTGTACTGGTCACGTATGTGCCTGAAATGTTTCTATCGGTGGCGTGAACCCGTATGAACATGGCGTGTGCCATTCTGACCAATCAGGCGCCACCTGGACCCGCTCCACTGTAGGGATGGTGGTGGCGGCGTCCTCACTGGTGGTAGCAGCGTCCTCACTGGTGGTGCAGGTGGACGGAGCTCCAGCAGCAGAGACATCATGTAGACCTCAGTGAGGGTGGGTCCAGAAACTGCTGCTGTGGACTGGTTCTGGTGGTCCGGGGCTGGTGGTCCAGGGCTGTTGGTCCGGGGCTGGTGGTCCGGGGCCGGTGGTCCAGGGCTGGTGGTCCAGGGCTGTTGGTCCGGGGCTGGTGGTCCAGGGCTGATGGTTCAGGGCTGGTGGTCCGGGGCTGGTGGTCAGGATGTTGTTTGAACATGTTTAGTATGATATGGTTACATATGATTAATTAATTAATGATTAATTAGATTAATTACATTCCTTTTATTCAGTCTAATAGTTAAATTGCTAATTGTGGCAACCTAACGGTGTTTAACCTGTGAACATCTCTCAATAAATCAAGTCTGCTACAAACACCTGAGCCTCTCTTTCTTCTACCAGATGGGGAGCACCGGTGCTGCAGTAAAAACAGTTTAATTCTGACTTCCACTGAGGGTTAAGAACAGGTACGTTCGGGGGCTCCCGTCCCGGCTCCGTGACGCTGCAGCCCGGATCCAGTGGCGGTGGTTCCCGCGGGTAGCAGTTCAGGGCTACTTAGCTTAGCTTTCCCGAACCGGCCTCCAGCGACACCGTCCATGTCCGCGGCGGCAGGTCTCCACCAGCCGCAAGAGGACCGCTCCGCCCCCTGCAGACAGTATGTAGACATCCGACCGCAGATCACCACAAACCGGGCACAAACTGGAGCGTCCAGCGTCGCAGGGATAAGTCCCCGGCGTAGCAGCGAGTAGCCTCCATGCCAGGTGTCGTCTGGGCAACGATTCAGGAGATATTCCTTTTTCCATCTTGTCCAGACGTCATTGGCCAAACACTGAACTTAGAATATCGAAAATGATAATTTATCAGGCGATACTATTTTGACCCGATTTGACGATTCACTGTTCTGTTGCTTATGCCTGAATGAAGGAGCAGCCAATCACATAAATGGCTCCGCCCTCTCTGCTGTGATTGACACACAAATCATTCTTATGAAAACAAAGCCGTTATTATGTAAAAGCTCATTCTTATGAAAAACGAAACAATTATCATAATAATGAGAAATATTTCATAATAATAAACGCCTGTATTTCATAATAATAGACTCATTTATTCATTGAATTATGACCCAAACGGGGCTCCATACTCTATGATCAGCTGATTTGATTCTGTTTTTACTCCAAAATCTACTACAGAACCATTTCCATGTGACTGTTTGTTGTCATCTGGGACAACGTGGGACGACATCAGACTGTTCTGGTCCAAGACCGGTTCACCAGTCAGCCACAGTTTCAGCTTCTCCATCTTCTCCTCAGTCCTTCTAGATAGTCTTCAGCGTGGTGTTGGAAAGTCTCTCTCATCACCCTCATTCAGCTGAAGGAAGAGCTTTGACACCTAAAGGAAGACAAATATGCTTTAGATTTAGTCCCAAAGCTCTTTAGAAATGAGTTGAGACTGAAAGTGATTTTAAAGGTTCAGATTAGTGCTGGGCAATATGACGATACATATCGTGGGGACGATAGAAAAGTGTGTATCGTGACATTTCTCTTCTATCGTTTCTAACCTAATTTTATCAATTATTACAGCAAATATGTAATTAAATAACCTGCAACGATAAATTTGATAGAATCATATCTACTTCTACAAAGTAGCCTTTTATGTTTGCACTTTTATTCATGGTTAATGCCTTAAACAGAGTTCTCTTCAACCCTGATGTTTACTTTAGACACTTTATATTGGTTTGCAAACTTTGCACTACAAGGTTACAGATTTCAGAAAGTTGAAAAATAATTTGTGTTTATTTTTTATAGCTGAACTTCAGTGCAAAAATGTGTTTTTCCTCTCAGAATCTGTTGTGCACTTTAAAAAAATGTTAAAGCTACTGTACCTCTGTACCTACCTGTTTTTGCTGCACTAAAATGTATGTTTGTGACAGTTCAGCTAAATGTCCTTTCAAAATAAAGTTGGAAAGTAAGCAATGAAATTTTTGTCAAACTTTTCAGAGAATAACTGAAAACATACTTTATTATGGTATATCGTGATATATATCGTTATCGTGATATAAAATAGTCCATATCCTGATATATGATTTTTTCCATATCGCCCAGCACTAGTTCAGATCAGTAGGGAAAGTCCATAATAGTCCATGTTGAATAAAGCTGATGTTTGTGGTTTGTATGTTGAAGTTTGTGTCTCTTCTATAGTTCAGTAACTGAATGTCTCCATCTCCTCTTTCATCTGGACTTTCTCTTCTCTCTCTTCCTCTTCCTCCTGGTTAACAGACTGCAGCTTCATCTGGAACTGATTTCTGTTTCATTCATTCAGTTTCAGAAACGTTACTGAGATCATTTCAAGGATGGATCATTGTTCAGGCTTTGAAATCAAACGAGGAGCTGGTTTCCAGTCCTGAAGGAAGACAAAACCCCCTCTTGTTTCTGTCTGAGCTACTGTTCATCATGTCAGAGAGATAAAACCAACCAGTTTTATGACCCTGGATTGTTCCAGGAGGTCAAGCCTGCAGGTTGACCTCTGCCCCCACCCCCACCCCTCCATATCCACATCTGTTTCCTGTTGTGCTTAAAAAAAACAGTTAAAACACGAGCACAGATAAGCATAGTGCAAATAACAGGAGGGTTGGGGGGGTTTGACCCCCCCAATTACAACTTCGACCCCCCTAAAGAAGGGACAAATTGTCATTTTTGTCACCTCTAGAAAATGTTGACCCCCCAGTTGTCATTGTATAATTCGCACACAATTACACACACACACCCAGGTTGTCTCTCTCTCTCTCTCTCTCTCTCTCTCTCTCTCTCTCTCTCTCTCTCTCTCTCTCTCAATGTTTTATGTTAGAAACATGCTACTTACAGAAAAAGTAAAATAAAAAGAAGTTCTTCACGTGTGTCTTCACACACAGGAGTGGCATCCGAACAATATTTTCTATTCTTGCTCTGCCTCCTCTTTCCTGGGTGGATGAATACCAGAGCAAATTGCCATCCTATCACAGAATATCACAGGTGCCTCTTCCTCAGGTGTGTCTTCCTTTGGAGCCTCTTCCTCGCCATCTGTTGACTGGTCGGTCTCACAATGGTCTGGATCAAAATCAGGATCGATGTTGTCTTCTATTTCTGAAACATCCTCCTCTATTTCTGGTTGAACTTGAATCCCCTGTTCATCAGGTTAAAATAAAAGCTCCAGAGCTTCTCTAACAAGAAATCTTCTGATCGGGCGTCTACTCAATGTGTTCATAGTAAAACGAGGGCAATGCACACAAAAAAACTATATATAAGGGGTCTCTGAGAAGATATGATACATTTTGTATCGGAAAGTGCGGTTCACGTGGGGGGGGTGGGCACATAAGCCTGGGAAAGAGGCGGTTCCCATAACAAACACCTAACTGTTGACTTTGAAATGTGGAACAAGTGTTAGTGTCATACATTTAGTTTGGAAAGTGTGGTTCATGTGGGGGGGGGGGGGATGGGCACATAAGCACGGGAATGAGGTGGGAAGAGGAGACACCATTTGTTCAGTCTGAAAGGGTTCATGTGGGGTGGTATGTGTGTGTGTATGGTAGTGTATTTGTGGCTGTGTACTATCTGATGGATGAACACAATCTAGGGTCACCCATTAATTTCCTATGGCGGTCATTTTTGACCGGGAACACCACAGGTGTTACAAAGTTGAATAAACTACTCAAAATTCAGAGAAAGTGGTGATCAGCAATTATATATGTTCAAAAGCCTAGTGTTGAGGATATCATAAGGCCCTGAGACAATCAAATGTAAAACACTATATTTATGATTGATGAAAGTAGGAAATCGGTCAGATTTGACCCGAACACGACAGAAAGGTTAAACAAAAAAAAAAACAAAAAAAAACAGAGCTAGTCTCCATTTTTTTAAAACAGCCACAAAGGTTTTTGTGATTTTTTTTTTCTGCGTGTATTTACTCTGGCTTCACTTTTGTAAACTTTTTTTTTTTTTCCTGTTCTCTAAAAGTGCACATCATCTCAGTGAACTGAAGGCTAAAATAACACTCCTGTCATTACATAAACCTTGTTTTCAAAGTGCTATAAATGCTGTGAACTTATAATGAGAAACTGCCGTTAAAGGTTTCTGCTGTTACCTCAGAAATGACCTGCTTTAATGTTCTGATTGACACAATCATTGTGTTGGATTTTGTTTGTAGACTTTTTTTTTTTTTTTTTTTTTTTTTTTTATAAAAACGGGATGACATTAATGTCCTGGCAGTGGCAATAAGCTTTTTTTTTATTTTACATTTTTTAAGATGAGATTTACACTAACAAGTGCTGATGTTAAAAGTGTTTGAACAACAAATGTTATGGCACTTTAGTTCATATGGCAGCAGAACATTTAAATAAAAGTGACCTTTACACTACTTTTGAATTCATTATTTGATTTTGCGTATACAATGATTAATTGTGATTAATCAGGAAAATAATGCAAAATAAAGTGATCAATCGCATATATATATATATATATAATATATATATATATATATATATATATATATATATATATATATATATCTATATATATATATATATATAAACTCTTTTCTCCTCAGCGGTTCACCCCCGCTCCTCCCTGCTTGGTGGTATGATCCTCCTCTGTGATTGGTTGCATATCAGACGTCACAATCATCGACCGTTTGGAGTTCCGTGGATCTTTCGGGTCTTTGAAGTTTGTATTACTTCAGAAACAAGAACGAGATCGTGGATTGAAGAGAAAACTATCTCAACTATGGACCAGAACCAGGACCGGGGCCGGGACCAGGACTCTCTGCAATCCACCAACTGGACCGAAGCGGGCTCCTCCTCTGCTGGTCTAAAGGTCCGTGTTCAGGTTTTGATGTTCTGAACGGTTTATTTGAGCAGATATGAAGAAGTTTGAACTGAAGCTCAGAGAACAGAATCACGTGACCTTTCTAATCTAGTTTTGAACCGCTTCTACGTTTTCATGGTGGAAAAGTGGCGGCAGCTTTTCTGCTTGTTGTTCCTGTTTCTCCTCCTGTTGGATATTTAGTAAAGTTAGAAAGATATTAATAGATTCGGACTTCCGGGATCAATATCTCAGAAGTTAAACGTTGCCAAAACACAAATAAGACTTGTTAGTGCGCATGCGCAGACGTGTCAGTGCGCAGGGACCGTCTGAAAATGGAAACGAAAGAAAAAGATGCTGGAAACAAAAATCAATAACTCCACTGTTGTAGAGGATACATACGTCAAAATAACTCCACACATCAGAGTTCTCTACCTGATCATACTACAACAGCTATTTTATTTTAAAGGTTGGGCATGATTTTGATTTTTTTTTTTTTAATAAAAAAGATTAATCAATAATAACTTAAATATTCAATTATCTTTCCTGTTTTACACTAATTACCGGCCCACTTGGAATGACATTAGACGCAGAGCTTCAACTGGTGTAATCATCTTTATGACACCGTGAAAACTATAATGAATAGAAAAATACATATTTTCAATAAATGAACCAAATAAAATTACAATTCCTTCGTAACTTGCATTTAGAAATCACATGAGTTATAAATTATTTTTGATTAACTTAAATGAATTAATTTTACATTAAATCATCTTTTACATTAATAAACATTGCAGCTCTCATTTAAATAAATCACGACAATTTCTTTTTCTTTCTCTTCTGAAACAAAATGAATTCTTGATTTTCCAATAAATACAGCCTCATTCTCCTCGTACCTCCTTCTGCTTCCAAGGGTGCTAGCTTTTAGCTCCGTTTGCTAGCAGCTAACTCCGGGATGCATCTCGCAAAGACCGTCTTTACACGTGACACGAAAACAACACGAAATGAAACAAACCACAAGAAAGTCACTTCTCATGAGTCTTTAACACATTGTGACAAATATTTTTTTTTTTAACAAATATATTTATCCATGTTTCAAGCTTTTCAGTCTTACAACATCATTACACCTGAAAATTTTGTAAGTATAGACATGTTTTCCATGTAAATGCTCTAATCCGTTCCAAGCCCCCCAAAATTCGGACATAATTTTTTTTTTTTATAAATCACAAAAATGCATCAAAACATGTAACAAATACATGTTACAATTAGTTTACTGCACAATAAACATAAAATGAGAGTTGTACATAATAAAAAACAAAGAATAAAAATTATGTTCCTTTACCTTTTAACGGCTATCGTTGTCACCTTTGGTCTTCTGTGGTTCATGTTCTCTCTCAGCAGTGGTTTCTGCCTGACGTTTATTAATCAGAGCAACCTGAGCCACGAACTCCCCAGGTACAAACAGTTTATTAAATGCCCCACCAGAGCAGAGAACACGCTGGATCACTGGGTGCGTTTACATGGGAAGTTTAATTCTTTTTTAATTCAGAATTAAAGTTAAGGCCGAATAAAAGTTACCATGTAAACACTTAATTCCATATGAAAATGTCAATTCCGAATTAACTTAATTCCGAAGTAAGTGGCTGGTTTATTCCCATTTTAATTCCGCATTAAGTAATTCCACGGTCATGTAAACACTCATTCCTCTTTAAATTAATTCCCGTCTTTCTGCGCATGCTCGTTCTCTTGCCCGTCTGTCGCGATGACGCTTATATTCCAGCAGTAAACGGTGTTCAAGAGCAGAGACGATTTATTTAATAAATAGCTTGGAGGAACTGGAAATAATTAAAAGAACAGATGGCAGGAAACATAAAAATAGTGAGCTTTTCAAAGCGGCCAGGTTAAATGAAGGAGGTTTCGCAGATAGAGACGCCACCCAGGTCAAAAATAAGTGAAATGTTGTTGCTAACCGAGTTAGCTAAGTTTGTTTTCTTCCGGCAGATGTAAAGACGTCCGCCCCCCCTATCCAATCAGAACCCTTCCCAACCCCCAGACCTAAAGCGGAGTTGGATAAAGCCGAACAAACGTGTTTTCCATTTAAACCTTAATTCGGAATTACTATTTCCATGTAAACTCGAAGGAAAATAGTTTAATTCGGAATTATTTAATTCCTAATTTTAATTCCGAATTAAAAAACATCATGTAACCGCAGCCACTGTGACCTCATATATCCACTTTTGTGAGGAGCGCATTCTACCAACGCGCACCAGGGTGAGTTACTCCAATGACAAGCCCTGGTTCACAGCGAAACTCAGACAGATCAGGAAGGAAAAGGAAGCAGCGCTGAAAAGTGGCGACAGAGTCTGCTACAGAGAGGCCAAATACCGGTTTAGCAAAGAACTGAGGAGAGCTAAATCTGTGTATTCGGAGAGACTCCAGCAGCAGCTCACTGCTAACGACTCGGCTTCTGTGTGGAGGGGGATGAGGCAAATCACCAACTACCGGCCTCAAGCTTCAAAGGGCCAAGATGTTTGTCAGAGTCTGGCCCTCCACTACGCCCGCTTTAACACCTCGTCAGCTGTGCCCAACACCCCCCCTCCCCCCCCAGCATCACTGCCTTCATGGACTTCACTTCATCAAAGGCAGCCCTTTGATGAACCCTCGTCGGGCTCATCTCCAACGGCAATGAGTCTGTCTACAGGAGGGAGGTGGCCCGGCTGGTGTCATGGTGCGGCCACAACAACCTGCAGCTGAACGCTCAGAAGACAGTGGAGATGATTGTAGACTTTAGGAAAGTCACTGCCCCTCTGCCCCCCCTTGTCCTCACAGACTCCCCCATCACCACTGTGGACTGCTTCCGCTTCCTGGGCACCACCATCACCCGGGACCTGAAGTGGGAGCCAACCATCAGCTCCCTCATTAAGAAGGCCCAGCAGAGGATGTTCTTCCTGCGGCAGTTGAAGAAGCTCAAGCTGCCCCCCCAAGATGTTGGTGCAGTTCTACACGGCCATCATCGAGTCCATCCTCTCCACCTCCATCACCGTGTGGTACGCTGGAGCCACCGCCAGAGACAGACTGAGGCTGCAGCGCGTCGTGCGCGCCGCAGAGAAGGTGACTGGCTGCAGGCTTCCATCCATCCAGGACCTGTACACCTGTACACCTGTACACATCTTTTCATAATACTGTTAAATTGCACATTACTTACTTTTTATTTTTATTATATTTTATCTTATTCTATTTTTTATCTTATTTTTACTCTATGTTGAATGTTGCAGCGTTACACCGAGACAAATTCCTAGTTTGTGTAATACTGTGTACTACATGGACAATGGAATTAAACCCCATTCTGATTCTGATTCTGATTCTGATTCTGATTAAAGAACCGATCCAAGGACGTTTACTTTTGTCGGCTTTTAACAATCCTTCAAAAATGTGTGAGGCAAACATCATCTTAATGAGCGATAGCCCGACTAGTGAACACTTTTTTTTCCATCTCTTTTTAAATAAGGCCATGCCGATCCCATCCACCCGGGCAATGCACTGTTGGTACCGGTTTTTCTGGATAAAACTATTTTCCTTCGAGTTTACATGGAAATAGTAATTCCAAATTAAAGTTTACATGGAAAACTTGTTTGATTGGCTTTATCCAATTCCACTTAAGGTCTGGGGGTTGGGAAGGGTTCTGATTGGATGGGGGGGGCGAACGTATTTACGTCTACCGGAAGAAAACAAACTTAGCAACAACTCGATTAGCAACAACATTCCACTTATTTTTGACCTGGGTGGCGTCTCTATCTGTGAAACCTCCTTCATTTAACCTGGCCGCTTTGAAAAGCTCACAATTTTTATGTTTCCTGCCATCTGTTCTTTTAATTATTTCCAGTTCCTCCAAGCTATTTATTAAATAAATCGTCTCTGCTCTTGAACACCGTTTACTGCGTGCCGCCATCTTGAAACTTTGTTTTGAAAACAACCCCAGCGCGGAATATAAGCGTCATCGTGACAGACATGTCGTATGTAAGTATGGATACATGTTCCTCAGAACTCCATGAAATTGAATGTGGGGTTCCCCAAGGCTCAATTTTAGTAGGGGTGCTCCGATCGATCGGTGACCTCATCGGATCGGCCGATATGCATATGATCGGGATCGGTCAGAATTGTCATTAAAGCCGATCAAAAGAGCCGATCAAAAACGCTCTATTCTCGTGCACATACACTGTCTATAGACCTTTTCGGGCCAGCCCCCCCAAAAGTACCCCGTCCGCCATTACAGGGTTGTGCTACAGAGCGACACTTTCACCGGCTCGCAGATTAGCCAGTGTTTTTCTCTTTCTACAAATATATATTTTTATAATGTCGAGTCAGTCGAGTGGGAATACATGTTCCGTCATAAACTGTGCCAACAATGGCGTGAAAATTCAACAATGGAAGAAGAAAGTATGTGAAATACACAAGCCTTTACTGCACGAAGACTGCCTTGTTTGCAGAAATACAGTTTGCACCGATTTTCTGGGCGCACCGACAACCAAGAAGTTAGGAAGACGTCGGTGAAAAATATCAACAGAAAGGACTTTGTTCCAAATGAATACAGCCGGGTGAGTTTTCGTTAACATTCAATCTCGTACTACTTATAGCCTCTCTGAGAGTCCCGGACGATTCTGGCCGAAAGAACAGCAGTATGAGGCTACTGTAGCCCTCGGCACTAGCACAAGCCTATAAAACAATGAATGAATGAATGAATGAATGAATGACTTAGGAGAATGATTAAATAAATTAAATATAACATTAACACATAGCCTAATTTACCGCTAGCGTTAACGTTACAGTAGCATAATCTTTATGGCTTGTTGACGTTAGTTATAGCCAGCGTTGCAGCGTTCCACAGTTTTTAGTGTTTGATTATGGGAATAGATCATGCTATTTCCATAACCAATCATTAAAAACAGCGATAAACTACCTTCATCTGTAACCGGAGGCCACTGCCTAACATCATCAATCCAAGACATGTCTGCGTTATCCGTAAATAATGCTCCACGCTGCTGTGTTTGGGTTAGTTGGTGGAGCACCGCACACTCCAGTTATGTCTGGGCCACTAGGGGGCGCATGTCCACAATTTTCAAGTCGAAAAGGTCTAAGACAGCAAGAAACAAAGGGAAATAAATACAATCGGTGATCGGTATCGGATCGGCCGATATTGATTTCAGTGATCGGTGATCGGTGATCTGCCCCAAAAACCCTGATCGGAGCACCCCTAAATTTTAGGTACACTTCTTTTCAATCTTTACATGCTTCCCCTTGGGGACGTCATCAGGAGACATCAGCTTCCACAGTTATGGTGATGATACACAGCTGTACATCGCCGTGTCTCCTGATGACAGAGGACCAATTGATGTCCTTTTTAACTGCATTGTAGACATCAAGTCATGGATGGCAGAGAATTTCCTACAGCTCAACCAGGACAAAACTGAGGTTTTAGTTATAGGTCCTGAAGGCCAGAGAGAGAAACTTAGGGCCCTATGAAATCTGTTTTATTTTTTCTCCAATTCCATTTTAATTTTTTTCATTTTCCGTGTTTTTCGGTTTTTAATTTTTGAGAATTCTGCTTTAAGCATTTTATGCAAATTTAACCCCAAAACAGTATATAAAGTAATGAAATATAGACAATTCATGCAATTATAACTGTAAACTTTAATGTTTTTATACTTTTAAACATATTGTGTCCAACAAAACATTGTTTTGTTTTTTTTGAAAAAAATTCTAGTTTTTTCTATGTAATAAATAGGAAAAAAAATAATTCAAATAGGTAAAATCAATTTAAAGTGCAAAAAAGAAAAATTGCAACAGCAGTAAACTAATCATTTTAGTTTGTTTGATTTATTCTGTTATCAGACAGTTTGTCATAACGTACCTGATATTTTTCAGGTATGTCATGACAAACTGTGTCCGATAACAGAAAAAACTATATTTACTACAGCTGATGTAGATGCTATGAAATCCAAAGCAGTGAACACTGAACACTGGTTGTGTGTATGAGTGTGTGCCCGGGTGTTTTTTTTTTCTTTAGGTGTTCCATCTAATACAGACAGCCGTTTAAATAAATAATTATCAGCCTCTTTGTGTTTAGCTCGTTGAGTGACTCTCGCCTTTTTACGTTTGTGCTTTTCACTTATTCATTGATCCTCGTTGGAAGACCACGGGGCAGACCAGGACCCGCTGGAGAGATGATATCTCTCAGCTGGTCTGGTGGAAGCGGCCGGGGGGAGGGAGGTCTGGGTCTCTGCTGGAGCTGCTGCCCCCGCGAGCCGACTACGGACCAAGCGGGAGCTAATGGATGGATGGAACTGATCCTTGCGCGTATATTTTTGTGTCCATTCAATCGTGTGCTGGCAAAACTAGCAGAACATTGAATCTCCAGACACATAATAATCTCAGAGAAACTGCTCTGTCCTGTAGCTGAGAGTAAACCGCTAGTTCCTTTGCTTCTTTGCCGGTTTCTCGCGTGCCGCTTCGACATGTTTTTTTTTTTTTTTCTATGATGAGGAAAGCGGGGGCAGAGAGGCTAGAGTGTCCCCACCTTTTCGTGAACCCTCTTGGAACATTTTCTCGAAAGAAAAGTTCCTTTTAGTCCGGGAGAAAAAAAAAAAGAAAAAACTTTTACGCAAATTGCAGCTCAGTTCTGTTATATTGCGCATTTAAAGTGAATTCCGTTTTTAATCTCCAATTCCTTGATTCCGTCCGCGATTCCGTGATCGCAGATTCCATAGGGCTCTAGAAACTTTTACCAAAACTAAAGGATCTTAAACCGACCCAATCAGTAAAGAATTTGGGCATGATCTTTGACTCTGAGCTAAACTTTATCCCATATATCAAAAATATAACAAAAATAGGTTTTTATCACCTTAAGAACATAGCCAGAGTCTGCCCGTTTCTCTCTCAGGCCAATACGGAGGTGCTAATGCTTTTATTTCATGTCGCCTGGATTATTGTAATGCACTGCTCTCTGGTCTTCCCAAAAAGAGTATTTTAAATCTCTAATTATTACAGAACTCAGCCGCTCGCGTGCTGACGAGGACCAGAGGGCGGGAACACATTACGCCAGTTTTAAAGTCGCTGCATTGGCTCCCCGTCCGCTTCAGGATCGATTTTAAGATCGATTTTACTGGTCTTTAAATGTCTTAACGGCCTTGCGCCTTCTTTCTTATCTGACCTGCTTTTACCATATCAACCCTCGCGGACCCTGCGGCCTTTTAACCAAAACCCAGAACAAAAACCCACGGTGAGGCAGCATTTAGCCACTATGGCCCCCACCTGTGGAACAGCCTGCCGGAGAGACTCAGGACTGCAGAGACTGTTGATATTTTTAAAGGAAGATTAAAGACACACCTTTTTAATCAGGCTTTTAATTAATATTTTAAACTCTTCTTACGTTTTTGTCTGGTGCTATCCTGTTTTATGTTATTCCTTTTAACTTGCTTTTTAAGATGATGCTTTTAGCTGCTTTTATCTTGCTATTTTATGCTTTTAGTCATTATCTTTTTAACTCCAGTGTTTCCTCCACACTGGGAGCTGTGTCAGGCGACTGGGGGTGCTGTCCTTGGGCCCTCTGGTCTGGCTGGCTGGGGGTTCCTCCTTCTGATCTGGGGGTCCGCCTGTCAGTTAGAGTCGGGGGGGTCCAGGTGCTGGTCACCCTGATAAGGTCTGCAGCTCCTCTCGGTGTGGACGGGCCCAAAGGTGGTGTTTCCTTGATCCTCAGTGGCATGTCGCCCTATTGGGTGTGATTGTTTGTGTGTATGTGTCCAGTATGGAGGGTGGGAGGGAAGGGGTTTTATTGTGATAATTTGTTTTTAATTCTGTAAAGCACTTTGTGTTGCATGTTCTTGCATGAAAAGCGCTATACAAATAAAGATTGATTTATTGATTGATTGAGACGGGCAAGAGAACGAGCATGCGCAGAAAGACGGGAATTAATTTAAAGTGGAATGAGTGTAAACATGACCGCGGAATTATTCTATGCGGAATGAGACAGATCACCGGCTTCCAGAGGAGGGGTGGGGGGGGCAGTGGAGGGGGACGAGCAGCGGGCAAACGAATTGAACACGTACTTTAATAGGTTCCACACCCCCCCTGGTAACAAATACCATCTCCCCCCTACTAACACCTAGACTTCCCTCCCCTCACCCCAACTCCTATTCTTCCCCTCCCCTCTTGGGGGGCAGGCATCAGGGCTAAGGACGCCAACAGACTGAATAAACTCATCAAAGAAGCTGAGTCTGCTGTTGGCTCTAAACTGGTCCCACTGGAGGAGGTGGTGAAAGAGAGGATGGTAGCAAAACTGCTGGCAATCCTTGACAACCTCTCTCATCCCCTCCACAAAATCCTGGACAAGTTGAAGAGCAGCTTCAGCGGCAGACTCCTTCAACCCCGCTGCTCAAAGGAACGATACAGGAGGTCGTTCCTTCCTAGTGCAATTAAAATCTATAACTCCTGGTTGTCAGGGAATAATCACTGCTGATTACTTCTGCCACTGCCTTCTGTTAATGCCGCATTATCACTTTATTACATTATTACAGATTTATTATTACTGGTTTTGCACACTGTTTTTGTCTACTTACTTTTTATTTAGTGTCTTGTTTTGCGCACTGTTTTTAGTCTATTTATTGTTCTGTTTCTGCACACTGTTTTTTTTTTGTCTATTTATTGTCTATTTAATGTCTATTTAATGTCCTGTCTATTTATGTATATTTTTGTATCTGCTGCAACAAGCCAATTTCCCCTCGGGGATTATTAAAGAATTTACAATTTTCAATTTCAATTTCAATAAAATCAGAATAAACCAGCCACTTACTTCGGAATTAAGTTTAATTCGGAATTAAAGAGGAATTAAACTTCCCATGTAAACACATGGAGAGACAGCTTCTTCTCCAGAGCTGTGAAAGCCATAACCCCCCGGTAGTGAACCACTGTACCCCACCCCCCTACAGAACCCCCCCCCACAGCCACACACACTCACCCCCTCAAACACACACACCTACCTCTATCACAGATTCACACCTCTGTGTCACAAACAGGACTTAGCTGCACTATGGGTGAATTCCAATTCCCCTCCACTAACCCTCAATCTCAACCCTCGCCCTTAACCCTCAATTTTTGGCCCTCTAAAGTAAGTGTCAGGGCTATCTTGTGATTTAGAAATGGGACACCCCTGGAGTGCAGTTGTCTCTGTATTTCCTGAAATGACACAGGGATAACATTGAAAAGAGCGCCGTATATTCTCTAAATAATATTAGCAAATAACACAATAGAGGATACATTATTCAGTCCTCTGTCGCTACGCAACAAGGTATACAAGTAACGTGAAGCCGGTCGGGACCGCCGGTCCGGGAGCAAACATCGTAAAGTAAAAAAATAAATGTTACGCAACAACGATGTTAATCCATGAAAAAAGTCTCAAATAAAGACAATAAGATGGTTTCGTGATATTTATATATTTAAGAACTACGAAGATACTTACGTTTGTAGCTAGCTTTTTTTGTCGCCATCATTTTCGAAGATGTCTTGGCTAAATTACCCAATGCCTTCTGGGTAGCCCTTACTCCCAAGGGTGGTGTCGGAAAATCTCAATATTGAGGGCGATACAGCCCTCAAACTCGTCCCTCAACTTGACGTTCTAAGAATTGGGACAGCACTTGCATTTAGCGGGAGCGCGCTGTTGTTTTTTCCATAATGTAGACCTTAATAAGTTGCTCTTTCCATTGGTCAACTGTTGGGGGCAATGGTTTACACCATGACATAGATATCATCTTTTCCCCCACCATAATATAATTTTGAATAAATACATTTTTTCTTTACATATACAGTCATTGGAGAGCACACCAAGAACAAAGATCAGTGGGGTCTTCTGTATGTTGAGTTGTAAAATGTTGGAAATTTCCGCTCTCATCCTCCTAATACACATTCGAGTTTAGGACAACCCCCCAAAAAATGTGTGATCTCCTGTTTTGGAAGATTGTTCCCAGCAAAGATTTGTCCTTGTCTTACCATATTTAGAAATGATAAATGAAGTTTAAAAAAAGTTAAGGTTCACTTTCCAGATGAATTCTTTCAAAGTGGGGCTGCTAGTCAGTTTATGTCCATTCTCACATTCTTGTTCCCAAGTTTGGTCTTCAGTCATCACGTTATTTCTAACTCCTATCTCTTTTATCTAAAGATTGTTGCCCATTTACGGAAGCTTGCAGTAATTTATATAATTGTGACAAAAATTTTTTTTTACCTTCCTGTTTCTTCATGCTGAAGATAAATAGAAATCTGTAGAATTCAAATTAAATTTACCCTGCAATTGATTAAATGATCTTAGGGTTTCCTCATCAAATAAATCATCGATGGAAATAAGGCCATTCTTTTCCCAGTCCTTCGTTTTTCAGGGCCGATACCGATACCGATTATTAGTAGTTAGAGGAGGCCGATAACCGATATTTGGAGCCGATATTCATTTGCAGTAAAAGTGTAAAAATTGGTGTAAAAAATTTGAATAATGCAAACACTGAACTTGATTGAAATGCCTAAAAAATGTTTATTGAATCACACAAATAGAAAATAATCGCTCCAGAAGTTCCTGAATTTCATCAACTCAGAAACATCTGTTTCAACAAGGACCCTGTCATTCAAAACCGTGTTGCTACATTATTAATGATTAATATGACAAAGGCTACATGAAAAAGTATAATAGTTGCTATGAGTGCAATTAAACTCCTGACAGGACACAAACAGCCATTAATGAGCTCACACAGTATTTAAAATGTTCCACCACTTTGTTCAGATAAATCATTTCTGAATTTAACTCTCTCATCTTCCCGTTCATTTTCAGATCATCGGACCAGAAAGATCATAGCAATGTTAGTAGTCGTGTCTTTAACTACATACTATTCTCCACGTTACATACCTTGATTTCCGAACTGTCGAGCGCACCTGAATATAAGGATCCAAATATTCAGATCTCAAAATAAATACGTGCAGTAGCTCTGTTTACTTCTTGTCTTTGACCGACAGAGACCGACAAAGATTAACTTTAAAAAAAAAATATATATTAATCAGAGTTTTATATATGACAAGATACAAAAACAAAAAGAGAACAGGCACACACACACAAACAAAAACAAAACAAAAAACAAAAACAGGGCGCATCTAAAACAATAGTAATCAAGTACTCTGCTGAATCTCTGATACAAAAATTAAGTATTAAACAGGGATGTTAAAGCTGGATGGCATTCAATGAAGTCCCTTGCTGGTCAAGATCAGTGTTATATTTACCAACTTTATGTGAGCCAGAAAAGGTTGCCGTATTTCCAAAAATGTATTAAGATTGTCCATCATGCCATATCAAACTCTCTCCATGTGCAATATACCAACGAGCTCAAACTCTGAGGTACAGAATCTGATTTCCAAAGTTTTAAAATCACCTTTTTTGCAATTACCATTCCATACATAATAGTGCCTTGCACTGAAACTTTATGTTTAAGCAGAGAAGGGGAAACCCCAAATAATGCAATGAGTGGGTCCGGTTCAAACACACAACCGTACAGGTCGGAAAACCACTTAAATATGTTACACCAAAAGTTATACAGTTTTGGACATGTCCAAAAGAGGTGGGTCAGAGAGCCCTCTGCAGAGTTACACCGGTCACACAGAGAAGAAATGGTGGGAAAGATTTAGTGCAGTTTAGGTTTTTTCAATAATTAAGCCTGTGCATCACCTTAAATTGTATTAATAGGTGCCTGGTGTTAATGGAGCAGGATCGGGTCCAACCAAGGCCCTCTTTCCAAACATCATCTCCAGTCTGCAATTCCTAGTTGCTCTTCCCAGGAGTTTTTTAGGGAGTATGTGGTATACATTTATAAAGCTAGAGACCAATTTTTTTGGATTCAGGAGGACCCAACAAAAGCTTATAAATAATTCTATCTTCTGGAAGAGACTCAAAGTTAGGAACACAATCTGTAAATATCAGAAAAAATGTGTTGTCGGAAGAGAAAATTTGCTTTTTAACTGAGCAAATGTGGAAAACTGTTTATTAATGTACAAATCTTTCAACGTGACTAAACCTTTTAGCCTCCAGATGTTAAATTGAAAATTGAAAATTAGCAATTGAAAATTATCATATTATCCATCTTAACAGTCGCAGGAGATCTGGGTGCTGGAAGGGAACTGTTTTTGGCGTTACTCATTTCAATGGCAACCCAAGGAGGAGTACTGACAGATACCTCTGTATTATAACCTTCCTGCCAATAGACAAGGGCTCTAGCATTTGCTGCCCAGTCGTAGTGGAGGAAACATGGCAGTCCTTGCCCACCCATTTCTGCTGGTTTATGGAAGTGAATTTTCAAAAATCTATGAGCTTTGAAGCCCCAGATAAAGGGCAGAACTATCGAGTCTAAAGATGTGAAAAAAGATTGCGCCAAAAAAATAGGTAAATTTTGAAGAAGATATAAGAACCTCGGCAAGGAAACCATTTTGATAGCGTTTATTCGACCCAACATAGAAAGAGGGAGAGCCCTCGCTTTTTCAATATCCCTCCTAAGTTTCTCTACTTTCTCAAGAAAATTCAGTTAAAAAATTTGTTTAGGATCTTTTAAGGAAAAGCAGTCATTTTAACTACTTGTTATCAACATTTGAGGCTTGAGCTACATTCCTGTCAGCCAGCCTCAGAGAACCACGTCATGGCGCCTGAACCCAGGATTAGATATTCTACATTAGAAACTAAGAAACAGGTCATAGTGACCTGATGCAATTTTCAAACAACACTCCCCACTTTTTGTTGTACACATGACAAACTTATCTAGATCACAGCACTAGAGCAGGCTGTTCTCCACTATATGTACGCTTCTCAGGATCAGATTGGAACTGATTCCTCACCTGACTGAAATTGAAGTTTCAATCTTAAATTTTAGTTTAATTTAGACTGCCAGATTCCCAAAAGTAAGAGGAACAACCAAAGATCCCCTGGAGGCTAACTACTCTAGACTACAGCCAAACCCCATTGGGATAAACACAATGTCTACCTAACCCAGTGCTTCTCAATTATTTTCTGGTGCGCCCCCCCCCCCCCCCCCCCCCCCCCCTTATTTAAAAAAAAAAAACATTTATTTTAGAACTTGAGGATGAGCTGATGTAGTTGTTTAATGTTCAGGCTCAATGGTTGATTGCTTTATGTGGCCCCCGAGCTTAAATAATCTCCATTATTTTTGTTTAAAATATGTTTAAAAACCACAAAAAAGTTGTGAGGCACTGCAGCGAAACAAGACAAAGGCTCAACTGTGGTCTTTCTGGTACCTTCACAGCTTCTGGTCTCTGAGACGTAGTAAAGAAATCGTTGGTATTGTGCTTTTTTTGGCTCATAAATATCGGGTAATACACCCGGACGACGCCTGGCATGGACGCTTCTCGCTGCTGCTCTGGGACTTGTCTCTGCTGCTACGCTGGACGCTCCAGTTTGTGCCCGGTTTGTGGTGATCTGCGGTCGGATGTCTACATACTGTCTGCAGGGGGCGGATCGGTCCTGTTGCGGCTGGTGGAGACCTGCCGCCGCGGACATGGACGGTGTCGCTGGAGGCCTGTTCGGGAAAGCTAAGCTAAGTAGCCCTGAACTGCTACCCGCGGCAACCACCGCCACTGGATCCAGGCTGCAGCGTCACGGAGCCGGGACGGGAGCCCCCGACGTAGCAGCGGCGGCATGGTGCCCCCGTCCAGCAGTCTACCCGCCGGATGGGTCAGCTGACCTGGCAGGGGCCATCTGGTGACCTGGTGGGGCCCTGCACCGCCGGGGGAGACGACAACGGCCTGGTCCGGTCCGCATGATGAACCGGGCTCTGGGACGGTTGGTTCCGTTGCTCGCCGGACTGAATGGAGCTCGGTCTTCCCAGAGGAGACGGTCTGGTTCATCGGTGTTTCCTCCTCTGACCTGGAGATATCGCACTTGTCATCGTTTTGGAGATATACTGGTTCTAACGGCTGTTTACTGTTTTAGCGGCTGTTATCTGGAGTTAGCACTCGGACCACGGGACCTGGCATGAAAAGGAGCGCTGGACACTAGCAGCTCCCCTAGTACACCAGATTTTTCCTGGGGTACTGAAACTTGAATTTCCCCCTTGGGGGATTAATAAAGTATTTTGAATTGAATTGAATTGAATAACAACAACAAAAGAAAAAGCCAGGTTTTCTCTGATTGGAACGGGCACTTTATTCTGGCACTGCACGGAACTTGAAATATTCAATTCAATTCAATTCAATTTTATTTGTATAGCAATGTCAATTGTCTCTTGGCACTTTACAGAGACCCAGATCATGACCCCTGACCAAATATCATTAACTAAAAAATAACATTGAATCCTAAACAAGGATAATGGCAGGTAAAAAAAAACTCCCACAGGTTGTATTGTTGGGCTCCTGTCGGTTAACAGAGAATGTAAATCTATACACGCTGGGCTGCTGTTGATGCTCACTACACTTTATATCTAACCCCATTTTCGTTATGCCGTCCCACATCACACACACCATTACCCATAAGGCCACCTTCTTAAAGGGGCCAGGCTGGCTCACAACATGTCTTTGTGGTGAGAGAACGCGCACAACATCCCGTGATGCTTGGGTGATGCGTCTCGGCCAATCAGCGCACAGATTCTAGAGTTCTGGGCCGTCTGCTTTCTCGTGTTGCTTACAGGAGGCTGTGAATTATCGTTTGACGTTTCGCTGGCAGCTGCGGCCTCGTTTGCTGTGGGGTGTTTGCGGAATTTCCACTTTTTTTTTCTTGATTTTTTTTTTTTTTTTATATATATTATATATTTCTGAAAAATTCGCGAATAACTAAAACCGCAGAACTTTAAGCGCAAATTGGCAAGGGAATCACTGTACGACAAAAAAAAAAATTGGAAATGAAACTTGAATTTGTATCTTGTATGACTTCCTTTTGCATTAAAAACTGTCAAACATACTAGCAATAAGCTTTTGGATAGATTCAAATCCATCTGAATACAGTATAACTAGATATAAAACTATAAATCATAATTTAAAGGGTCAAAAAAGTTTTGGGGCTCCAGATGAATTTTATTAAGGGGAGAGGGGCAAAAAATGGCTCTTCAGATAGGAAAGGCTGCCGATCCCTGTCAGACAAAAAAGCTCTTCACTCATAGTGGAAAGACCATGTTTGATAGAATTTGATTAAAACTGAAATAATTTTAAACAGCTCAGCCAACACAATGAAGTCTTCTTCTCTTTTGTTACAGGAACATCGAGACAAAGGAAGAACCAAGAGTCACTGCTGTGAGCAATGTAGAAAAGTCTTCACCTGTTCATCAAGTCTGATTACCCATATGAGAATTCACAGTGGAGATAAACCATACAGATGTGATCAGTGTGGATCAGCTTTTACCCAGTTGGGTAATCTAAAACAACACCAGCATATTCACAGTGGTGATAAACCATTTAGCTGTGATCAATGTGGATCAGCTTTTACCACATCAAGTCATCTGAAGGCACACCAACGAGTTCATACTGGTGAAAAACCGTATAACTGTGATCAATGTGGATCAGCTTTTAGCTCATCAGGTTATCTAAAGATACACCAACGTATTCACACTGGAGTTAAACCACATAGCTGTGATCAATGTGGATCAGCTTTTAACTACTTGGGCGATCTAAAGATACACCAACGTATTCACACTGGAGTTAAACCATACAGATGTGATCAATGTGGATCAGCTTTTAACACCTTGAGCAAGCTAAAGATACACCACCGCATTCACACTGGACTTAAGCCATACAGATGTGATCAGTGTGGGGCAGCTTTTACCCAGTCGGGTGTTTTAAAACAACACCAACGTATTCACACTGGAGATAAACCATATAGCTGTGATCAGTGTGGATCAGCTTTTACCCAGTTGAGTAACCTAAAGACACACCAGCGTATTCACACTGGAGTTAAACCATACAGATGTGATCAATGTGGATCAGGTTTTTCCTCATCAAGTGCTCTAACAGTACACCAACGTATTCACACTGGAGATAAACCATACAAATGTGATCAGTGTGGATCAATTTTTACACAGTGGAGTCATCTAAAGAAACACCAGCGTATTCACACTGGAGATAAACCATAGAGATGTGATCAATGTGAATCAGCGTTTAAGAGATCGGATCAACTGAAGATACACCAAAAATTTCACAAACTGTAAATCTGTGATCAGTGTGGATCAATTGTCACTATATGTTTTCTATAAAAAATGCACAAACGTCATCATCTTGAAATGAGTTTTGTCTGTAGACTGTGGGGAAGGTTTTCTGAGATCATCAGTTGTCAAAAAGCATCAACAGATTCATGGAGGATGAAAGCTGTTCATCAGTAACCAGATTTGGAAAATCTGCCTCAATAATAGCGTCAAAGAGAAGAAAATAATCATCTTTACTGAGAGTAAAATAAATGCAGTGTGTGTGTATTTTCACACAAATGTAGCTTTCATTTCTACTGGACGTCTCTTTAGTGACCACGATGCAGGTGTCTTCATCAAAAAGAGTAACTTTTTCTTATTGTATCAAGCTCTAAAAGTCATGTCACTCTAAAAGTCGCATCACAATACGGCCCCTAAAACTAAGACTGTGGCATTGAGAAAGACAAACTTGTGTGTTTACATCCTTGTTTTGTTATTGTTTTTTGCTCCTCCCCCTAAGCTAATTACTATGGTTGCCATTGCATCCACAATGAAGAGAAGAGAATCCCTGAATTGAATAATCAATATTAATAGGTAGGGATGCACGATAACTGTTTTTTAAAACCGATACCGATAACCAATAACTTTCAGCTCCTAAAGGCCGATACCGATAACCAATAACATACACATATACCTAAGATCATTATATCAATACTATGAAGAAAACCAAAAATAGTTTTGACTTTTTAAATGAACAGATATTTATTTTTTTCCAGTGAAAAACTATTGACAAGCCTCTCAAACATTTTCGTAAAGCTATCAAAAATTTGATATCTCACATTAACTTAAATAAGGTTCATTACTGACTGATATAAAAAAAAAAATAAAGGCTACATGACCTGATAAAAATACATACATCAAAATTACTAACTGAAAAAGATTAACATTTAAAGGATTTTGGCTTGTGGTTCCATTTAAATTAATACCTTTAATTAAAGTTAATGAGGTTCAGTAGTTTATATTTTTTTAATCTCATGGAAGCTTTAAATGAGAGGAATGAGGGAGGGGAGGAGAGACTCCTGCTGGCTTGCGCCCGTTAGCATTAGCTTCCGTTAGCTCACGTTAGCGTGATTTCAAAACTCCATGGAAGTGATTGTTATGTTGTAGGTGGCTGATCAGGTTTTACGTAATAAAGCTTGTACTTCCCTCCTCGTAGAATTCGGTCGGTGGATTCATCACAAATAACCACCAAACTATCTTCTTCTGAAACTTTAACCAAGTTCCACGCCGCCATGTTTGTTGTGATCAGCGCTGTGCTGCATTCAAGGTGTAATGTAAATTCCTCCGTTCCCTCATTTGCTAGTCGTTCTTTCAGCCTTTTCTTTTTTTTCTTTTCTTATGTGTAACATGTGGGAGAATACTGCGAATATCAATTCAAGTCAGCAACTACCAAAATTATGACCCAGTTAACGAAGTTGTTTTCTGGCATGAGGGGGTATTCTTGATTTTCCTTATTGAGTAATCGTTTTTCTGATTATGCCGACGTTACTTGAACATAACATTCACTGCCGGTCATTCAAGGCTCAGAGGGAGCAAGGCACTGCCGTGTTGACAGAAATATATGTTATCGGGGCTATTCGTCGTGATATTGGAGTTATCGGGATGACATCATAATTTCCTGTTATCGGCCCGATAGTTATCGTGCACCCCTATTAATAGGTCATAGATCACACCTATGGTGATCTTGTTTCTCCCTGTATCTTCTTCCACCGTTTTTTGGTCCCTAACAACTTTTGCCTATATTGTGTTATTTCACCCATTCTTGTAACAAAATGTTCAGCTTGTTTTGGGGATTTCTGCTATGATTTTTCTTTTTGCTTCAAATATTTGAACTTTATTATTTGAAATTTATTAAAATGTGTGTCACTCGAAATGAATGGGAAGCTCTTCAGATCTTGTGAAAAGGTCTTGCTCTTTGACAATGTACTACTTCAGCATAGTTTTAGCTAGACACCATTTAAACTTCAAACTGTTCTCAAAGGTTAGACTATTATCACGACTGTTTTTTTTAATCTTGTTTTAAAATATGTTTGCTCTCTTCAATCTTTAAAATGTGAGCCTGTCAGAGCAGAGGTCATTTGACCTAGAGTGGGAGAACTCTGACATTTCGCAAATTTTATTTGCTTTCAGCTTGTTTTACTACCTAAATGCTTCAACTTGAGCTAAAATCACACATCAAAACGTTTGTAAATTTTGTCTTTTTCTAATCTTAACCCACCAAAGCCATGCTACTTGTGGAATTTGACATATGAGCCTCAGAGTCTGAAGAGTCACCTCAAATTCTGCGTACTCTATAATGGGAGATCATCAATGTTATTTTATTTTTTTCCTACTGCAGAAATGACCATTGTTTTTTTTTAGATCTAGAAATAAGTAATACATCACTGAATTCCCCTAGCTCTTCTGAATCTAACATTATCAAAATGGATTTGAATGAATGAACTGTTTTTGATTAGCTATACGGGTCTAATGTGAGGAATAGCAGCGATCCACCTCAGTGGTCTCATGCTGTGCAGACTGACAGCTGCAGCTCTTAGGTTACCATGGAGACACTAACGAGCAGGTGTAGTAAAGAGGTGGGATCAGCAGCACTCAGAATCTGACCACAAGGCACAGCAGTCAGTTATTTTTAGCTTAGCAACTGGACGAGGCCCGCACCGAGGTTAGAAAGAGGCTTATTTAGCTTTATTCAGCAAGCTCCTAACTTGGTGAGTATGTGGCAATTTTTGCTCCAGGTACTTTTCAGCTAACTTGGGTATGTTTAGCATTTTGCTAATTTTTCTGCTGTTAACATCCAGGTGACTTAGCATTTCTGAGCATCATGTTAGTTTAGCTTAGTTTTACATGCTTCTAATTTTGCAGTGGTTAGAATTTTTTCCTACTTGGCTTCCTTGGCTTAGCCACTTAGTTGTAGTTAGTATGTAGCTCACCTTGCTGCATTTAGCTCGTTCTTATTTGTTAGCTTTTGATAAATTTAGATTTTTTCTTTTTCTTTATTAAAGTTTTGACTACTTTTGTATTCTTTGGTTAATTATAAAAGTTCTTGTATGAAAATGTTCAGCCTCTTCTGTAGATGAATACTTTGACCTCTGCTTTTCCAGATCTTTGGGCTTGTACATATTATGCTTTACTATAATACATTATTGGGCCTCTTTATTTGCATTTTGCCGGTTTATAAGTTTGTTTCTTTTTTTTCTGCATAATCCACATTTAGCAGGAAACATCTCTGGATATTTGTATTCTAGAAGCTCTGTGTTGTCAGGTGTGGATGTTGTTTGATGGTTCAATGTTCATTGATGTTATAGGAACACTATGACTGGAGTAAAACTTTCATGAAACTGCCTCCTTGTCAGTCATTTCTTGTCTTTACTATTACATAAAATTATAAATGAACTAGGGGTGTGAATCTTTCACTCACAAAACGATCCGATTCAAATCTCAATTCACAGGCTAAAAATAGTCAACGACTCCATTTGGTACGGTTCGGTTCAGTTCAATATAATAAAAATTGACAATTTAACCCCAACTACTTATTTTGCTTTATTACTAAGAAGAAAAAGAGAAACACAAGTTTATAAATTTATAAAATAGTATTCTTTTGTTTAATTAATGTCCAAGAGACAGTACACCAAGCCTACTGAACATAAATTCAGAAATTAACTTAAGCCTTTACATTATAGGGGAGAGGGGTAATGTGAGATGGTCTTTACTCCCTCCTGCCCTCTAAGCAAGTTAAATTGATGTGACTATAAAATTAGCACATTTTTCTTTAATTTAGGATGTTTCCTAAGGACGGAAATGATCAGAATGTTTGCTGGACTAAAGATGGTGAAAATGGGATTGTTTTTATAAAAAGAGGTCGAAGTGTCTCATTTTACCCCAGCTATGGGTAAACTGAGGCAAAGCCCAGATTTCAAGGGGGTAAAATGAGCCAGCCTGGGGTAAAGTGATCTTATTTTTTCCACCACTCTGGAGGTGACTGAACAAACACAAATAATGCAAATTATCATTCAAAAAATGTTTTATTAGACTTAGAGGAAAATAATCATTTCCACAGTAGGGGAAACTCAGATTACATCCACTCACATCCTCAGGATTAGCTCCGATTTTTAGCCCTTTCTTTGCATTTTCTCATCGGTCTATTACGTGTCTTTTCAAAAGCTCTGGATCAGGCTCACCCTTTTCTCCCCTCTTTTGCACTTTCCTCTGCAGCCTGCTACGTCTTTCTTCTGAAGCCCTTTCGAGTGCCTGCATCTCAGGAGTGTCGGTGAGGATAGCGGTCTTCACGCGCCTCCGTCTGGTTTGTTTTCTGGGGGTGAACTTTGGAAGCGCGATGATTTCCTGTGGAGGGACATAACCAGGCTGGTTAGTTAAAGGTCCTGGATCCGTGTCAGCTGGCGCGGGAGCGGGCAGGCTGTAGTTCAGGGTTTGGCCGGTCTGATGGAACGGATGCTGCAAACGCTTCATCTGGGAAAATGTTGCGATTGTCTGGGAAAATCCCAGTGGACCTAAACCCAGAAGCCCATGAAGACTTGACTCACAAGTCCTGCAACCTGGTAGATGGTGACTGTTTTGCCAGGATTCGATCTCATCCACCCATCGAGAGTTCGGCTGTATTGGGCTTTGAACGGACCGTACACGGCCAGATCCAGAGGTGCATGATGGGATGTGTGAGGTGGTAGAGTGAGCATAACGATACCATTGCTCCTGGTGAGTTCTACTGCCCTGCGTGATACGTGAGCTTTAAGATTGTCCATGATGAGAAGCATGGGGGGGGGTCAGGTGAACAGTAAGTGTGGTTTATTAGGTGGCCGAGGAACTCGGCCCAGCTGTCTTCATTCATCCATCCTTTTCTGGTGGATGTACCTTTTGCGTTGATCATGAAGCAGTCTTTAAACTTTACTCTAGGAAAGACCAATATCGGAGGTGCAGCGTCCCCAGCGGCATTAACAGCACAGACCAGAGTTACCAGTTCCCCTCTCTCGGCCGATGTGATGGAACCAACTTGCCTTTTCCCTCTTTGTGTCACCACCTGAAACAGACAGAAAGTTCAGAATTAATGGCATGTTAGATCTGTAGGTTACATACAGAGCTCCAGCAGGGTCCTGGAGGTGGATGAGAGGCTGCTGGCTCCATCGACTATCCGATTTCAGAGCACCATTCTGGGCCTTGCTCGCTTGGAGGTCCCGCCAGGCCTGTTTATTACATTATTACAAGCTACACATGTCAGCTTTGTGTGTGCGTTTATCTCACCTGGTGAGGCCTTTGTACCGTATGGAGACCTGTTTCGTCCACATTAAAAATCATGTGTGGGGGGAATTTATGCCCGTTAAAGATAAGGAGAAAGGGAATCTAAACTACTTAATTTTAGAGAATAAAACACATGCATTGGAACAATCAATTCACCCACCTGTCCATGACTATGTAGCACCTTCTCACTTAATTTATTGATAATTTAATAATGCCAGGGGTGCCACCTTCTTTTATTAAAAAGAAGGAAAAATTAAAAAATCATCAGGTTAGTCTAGGAGGAGTCTGGTGAGACTTGCTATTGTGGGTCCTTTTACCACGTGTATTGGCTGGGAAAATTAATATCAGAGTCGCCAACAAGTTCTAACAACATTTATTTAGACACAGACATGAAACACAAAAGCATATAAGGCAGTCATATCATATATATGTGTATATATATATGTTTATATATATATATATATATATATATATATATATATATATATATATATATATATATATAGATATAGATAGTTATTGCATCACTTGTGAATTGGAACTCTGTGATTGGCTGGAACGCACAGAGGAGGTTACGACAGCGGAAGAGGAAGAGAGAGAGAAAAAAAAAACGGAAACAAACCGGGATGCCTAGATTCTACGGGAGCTCAAAAAAATCTCTTTATCGTGAACTGAGAGGGGTGCTTATAAAGCAACGAAAAAAATAAAAGTAAAATAAAAGAAAAGGTCTAGAACTAAGTAACTGCTGAATAATGATTGCTGGGCCGGGTCAGCTACAATAGATGCTAGAAATTCACAAATGGAGACACCAAATCTCAACCCGTTCACCTACCAGGAAGGATCTCATGCAGTGGTCGATGTTACAACAGATCTGAAGATCCTCTGAAGACACTCTGCAGCTGAATCACTGCTGTGTAGAGGATGTTCAGGGTTGTCCATGATGTTCTTCATTGATGAAGTATCCTCCTTTGCTCCATCATCTCCAGAACAGAACCAGTCTTCTTCATCAGTTTCTTCAGTTTCTCTGATGCTGCTCCTCCAGATGACTGCAGATGGACTGAACTCTCCACAACAGCCTGATAGAAGATCTGAACATCTGGCTGAAACCCTGAAGGACCTCAGCTTCCTCCAGAAGTCAAGTCTGCTCTGTCCTCCTTCTCAACAGCATCAGTGTCTCCAGTCCAGTCTGTTGTCCAGGTGAACACAGGTATTTCTACTCCACCACCGCCACTTCTTCTCCATGAAGGAAATGCTGTTGGACTTGATTGTGGAAGAGAGTGAAGAGGAAGGCTCTTTGTTCTTGTTGAGGAGCTCTTTCAGGTCTCTGGTGGTCCAGGGTCTGTTGTTGAGGGAAACATCTCACTGTTCTGGTGGGGATGCTGTTGTCCACCCAGAAGTTATTAAAGTCAGTAACACTCAGTCATGTCACTGATGTCATCTCCATGTGGCTCCCAGAGTTCATCCCTGTCTGGCGCCTCCAAACACCCCTGCAGGGTTTCTTCATCTTCCTGTGAGCACCTCCTCGCACTCCTTCTGGTCACAGGTTTCCTCTGGACGATGAGTTTATAGGTTGAGGAGAAATGAACCAGATTATGATCTGCTTTGTCCAGAGCAGGTTGTACAGATGAGCTCTGATATTTACATGAAACAAATCCAACATTTTATTTGTCTGGTGGAGCAGCTGACAAACTGTTAAAACATTGAAAATGTGTCAGAGACATGATTAAAATCACCAGTAATGGCTAAGAACATGCATATGTATCATCAGTAGAAGTGTGTCCTTGATTTTACAAGTGATAGAAGCTGTTTTGTTCATGCAGTTGTGTTTTTGTGTGGACAGTTTTAGATTCAGGAACAATCTCCACAAACTCAGACTAACAGTGTGTGAGCTCCTCTAGTGGACGTTGTGGAGTATTGTGTTGTCTTTGCTCTGCAGATTTTTCTCCAGTTGAGCTGTTTCCTTGTTTCCAGAGTCTGACAGATGAAGCTTCTGGATCTTCAGAGGAACTGATTTGTTCTTGATTTCAGCATCAAATGTGTCTTTGTTCAACTCTGCAGTGTTATCTCCTGATGTTCCTGAGTATTATTGGGAAACTGTTTACTTCCTGTTTGTACCAGAATAATCTACTCGGGTGTAACTGGTTGCAAAGCTCTGGTTTAGTGTAACTGTGTCTCCTTCAGCAGCAATGACATCTCCTGCTGGCTGGATCACTTTGTCTTCTCCTTTACACTCTGAGGAAGAACAGAACATGCAGAGGAAGACATGGATCAATACAGATGATTGATTAAAGGAGAACAATCAGCAGCTTCTTCTATCTCATTTAGAATAGCTGTAATTTTCAGTGATCAGAGGAAACATGTGGATGTTTGTATCTCACCAAAGAAAAGAGCAGCTAGAATAATCCACAGCCAATGTTCCATCTGGACAACAAGGTTTAAAGCAACAGGAGAAACTAGCTGATGTTCAACATTCAGTCTGAGAACTGTTCTCTTCACAGCAGCAGTTATTATTGACACAATGATGGAACACAGAGCAGAAGTAGAAGCTCCGCCCACTTGATGATGTCACCCTCTAGTGGAGGGAAACAGCTGAGATCCAGTCAGCTGGTATTTTTGTGTCAGCTTGTTTTCATCCAGAGATCGTTGGTCACATGACCAAAGTCCAGATCATGGTGGAGAAGACATCTGAGAAGATGTTCAACTTTAGACTGATTCTTTATTTCCAACTTTCAGAAAGTGTTGAAGGACCAACATCAGAGCTCAGATCAGTCTTTGAGTGTGTATCTGGATCAGGTTTGATCCTCCATTCAAAAGTCTAAAGGAGTAGATGGAGAGGCTGGAACACTGTGGCTACAGGGAGCTGCTTGGTTTGAAGTAGATAGAGAGGAAGTATCATCTTGGTCACAGGGGTCTGTTTGAATGATGCAGATGCAGCGGTTGGCTGGTTGAGGAGGAGTGGATGGAGAGCAGGGATGTCAGACATTTCAAGAAGCTGTTGTTCTGACCTGAAAACCATGACCTCCACCTCATCATGACGCTCTGCTGAACATTCAGTCAATGTACAAACATCAACTTTCACATCAGATTATTGTTCTGAGAGGATGTTTTCATCAGATGAAGACACAACTACAAAACAGATTTAGATTTAGAAAATCTGAACATTTGAAAACGTAGACTTCTTTTCTGGTCTAACCCACATTTAACTTGATCCGTCAGAAATACAGACTGAGCATGCTCAGACAGCCTTACAGACTGAGCATGCTCAGTCTGCCTTACAGACTGAGCATGCTCAGACATCCTTACAGACTGAGCATGCTCAGACATCCTTACAGACTGAGCATGCTCAGACATCCTTACAGACTGAGCATGCTCAGTCTGCCTTACAGACTGAGCATGCTCAGTCAGCCTTACAGACTGAGCATGCTCAGACAGCCTTACAGACTGAGCATGCTCAGACAGCCTTACAGAGTGAGCATGCTCAGACAGCCTTACAGACTGAGCATGCTCAGACAGCCTTACAGACTGATTATGCTCAGACAGCCTTAAAGACTGAGCATGCTCAGTTAGCCTTAAGACTGAGCATGCTCAGTGCCTAGACTGAGCATGCTCAGTTAGCCTTAAGACTGAGCATGCTCAGTCAGCCTTACAGACTGAGCATGCTCATCAGCTGCCTTACAGACTGAGCATGCTCAGTCAGCCTTACAGACTGAGCATGCTCAGACAGCCTTACAGACTGAGCATGCTCAGACAGCCTTACAGACTGAGCATGCTCAGACAGCCTTACAGACTGAGCATGCTCAGACAGCCTTACAGACTGATTATGCTCAGACAGCCTTAAAGACTGAGCATGCTCAGTTAGCCTTAAAGACTGAGCATGCTCAGTCAGCCTTAAAGACTGAGCATGCTCAGTTAGCCTTAAAGAATGAGCATGCTCAGTCAGCCTTACAGACTGAGCATGCTCAGTCAGCCTTACAGACTGAGCATGCTCAGACAGCCTTACAGACTGAGCATGCTCAGTCTGCCTTACAGACTGAGCATGCTCAGTCTGTAAGGCAGACTGAGCATGCTCAGTGCCTTACAGACTGAGCATGCTCACAGCCTTACAGACTGAGCATGCTCAGACAGCCTTACAGACTGAGCATGCTCAGACAGCCTTACAGACTGAGCATGCTCAGACAGCCTTACAGACTGAGCATGCTCAGTTAGCCTTACAGACTGAGCATGCTCACACAGCCTTACAGACTGAGCATGCTCAGACAGCAGACAGCCTTACTGAGCATGCTCAGCCTTACAGACAGCATGCTCAGACAGCATGAGAGCCTACAGATGAGCATGCTCAGACAGCCTTACAGAGCATGCTCAGACAGCAGCTAGACAGCCTTACAGAATGAGCATGCTCAGACAGCCTTACAGAATGAGCATGCTCAGAGCATTCTCAGACAACTGAGCATGCTCAAACAGCCTTACAGACTGAGCATGCTCAGACAGCCTTACAGAATGAGCATGCTCAGACATCCTTACAGACTGAGCATGCTCAGTTAACCTTACAGACTGAGCATGCTCAGACAGCCTTAAAGACTGAGCATGCTCAGTTAGCCTTACAGACTGATTCAGATTCAGATTCAGACAACTTTATTTATCCCCGAGGGGCAATTGAGGTCCAACTGAGCAGCATTGTGTTGACATAGATATTAACAATACAAATGAGATTGACAGAACTAAAATAGAAATAAATATAGAATATACAGTAATTACACAATTTGAAATGTTAAATTATATAAAGTGACTGGAGTGAATTAGGTAGAGATAAAGTGCAGGCAGTGTAAACAGTGTAAGGCAGTATGGATGGTTAAGACAGTATTAACAGTATATGAACAGTATATAAACAGTATATAAACAGTATAAAGGTGTAAAACAGTACAACAGTGTGAACAGGGTATTGAGTAGTCCGGGGGGCGAGGTGGGGGTGGGGGCGGGGGGTGGATGTGGGGGATGTGGGTGTGAGGGAGAATTAACATTTGGAGTTGAAGAGCAGAGTGGCTTTGGGGACAAAGGTGGCTCTCCTCCTCTCAGTCCTGCAGGCAATGCAGCGGAGGCGTCGCCCGGAGGGGAGCCAATGAAATGAGGTGTGGAGAATGTGAGAGGGGTCGTTAATTATCTTACCTGCCTGTCTGAGGGCCTGTTGGCTGTAGACGTGTGAGAGAGTTCTGACAGGCAGGCTGCAGTCTGTTTCTGTGCTGTAGGCTGAGGGAGTGGAACCAGCAGGTTATGGAGGATGTCATGATGCTTTCAATGAAGGCATAGTAAAAAGTCATCATGATGTGTGTGCTGACTCCAAAGGAGTTGAGTTTCCGGAGGACGTACAGCCGTTGGTGACACCTCCTGAGAATGTCCTCTGTGTTGTTAGAGAATTTCAGGAGGTTGTCAAAGATGGTGCCCAGGTATCTGTATTCCTCCACTACCTCCACTGGCTTCCCGTGGATGGTGGTGGTGACTGCAGCAGCCAGATCCCTCTGCCTGCTGGAGAAGGTCACCACCATCTCCTTGGTTTTGCTGACGTTCAGTTCCAGTTTGGAGCTGTCACACCACTCTACAAACTCCTGGAGAACAGGTCCGTGGTGTTGTGAGGGGCCTGTCAGCAGTGACAGGAGAACTGTGTCGTCAGCATATTTCACCAGGTGGCAGTTGGGCTGTGTGGATCTGCAGTCATCGGTGTAGAGGATGAAGAGCAGGGGGGAGAGCACACAGCCCTGGGGGGAGCCAGTGGATGTGGAGCGGAGGTCGGAGAGGAGGTTGTTAACCCGGACTTTCTGAGTCCTGTTGGTCAGAAAGTCCAGTATCCACAGGATTAGCTGGTGATCCAGGTGGAAGCGGGAGGAAAGTTTAGTGGCCAGGATGTGGGGCTGCAGGGTGTTGAAAGCTGATGAGAAGTCAGCAAACAGTAGTCTGGCGGAGGAGTCGGGGAGCTCCAGGTGCTTGTGGGTGGAGTCCATAATGAAGATTTTAGCATCATCGACTCCTCTGCGTGCGCGATAGGCAAACTGGAGTGGGTCCATCAGGGGGTCCGTTGCTCTGATGATGTGCTGTTTTTATGATCTTCTCCATGGCCTTCATCACCAGGGAGGTAAGGGCCACAGGACGAAGATCATTCAGAGTCTTGGGGTTGCTTTTTTTGGGGATGGGGATGACTGTGGAGTGTTTCCACAGCTGGGGGACGGTGTGACTGTCCATGGAGTGTTGAAATAGTGACCGAAACACACTTCCTAGTTGCCCTGCACAGTGTCTCAGTACTCTGCTGCTGATGTTGTCGGGGCCGGGTGAGCTCCTCTCCTTGGTCCTCCTGAGGGCTCTCACCACGTCCTCAGTCCTAAAGTTGAGTGCAGGGCTGCCGGGTTTTAGTGAGGTTCTGATCTCCTCAAGCTGAATGGAATGGTCTGACTCAAACCTGGTGTAGAAAGCGTTGAAGTCGTCGGGTAGAGAGGAGGTGTTGCTGCTCTCCACCTGGATGGTTCTGGGGGTGGTAACCGCAGTATTTGCAGATGCCATGGTTTTGAGGCCCTGCCCCTGACTGAGCATGCTCAGACAGCCTTAAAGACTGAGCATGCTCAGACAGCCTTACACACTGAGCATGCTCAGTTAAACTTACAGAATGAGCATGCTCAGACAGCCTTACAGACTGAGCGTGCTCAGTCAGCCTTACAGACTGAGCGTGCTCAGACAGCCTTACAGACTGAGCATGCTCAGTCAGCCTTACAGTTTGAGGGTGCTCAGTCAGCCTTACAGACTGAGCGTGCTCAGACAGCCTTACAGACTGAGCATGCTCAGACAGCCTTACAGACTGAGCATGCTCAGACAGCCTTACAGACTGAGCATGCTCAGTTAAACTTACAGAATGAGCATGCTCAGACAGCCTTACAGACTGAGCATGCTCAGACAGCCTTACAGTTCGAGCGTGCTCAGACAGCCTTACAGACTGAGCATGCTAAGTCAGCCTTACAGACTGATTATGCTCAGTTAGCCTTACAGACTGAGCGTGCTCAGTCAGCCTTACAAACTGAGCGTGCTCAGAAAGACGATCTTGATGTCTGACTTTTTTGAGGACAATGTGATGTGTGTGATGCAAATATATCACTCCTTTGAACGCATATTGTTTTGAGAAGCAAAACCCTTTATTTTCGAGACAACTAGCCGGACTGCCTTCGTCAACACCAAAACCAGGCAGAATTTGGCTCACAGGACGCAGTCGGGGCAAGTCACTGTTGAAGCACTACACTGCTGATGAGGATGCCATACAGATTCATGTCAAAAGACCTGAACTATCCCTTTAATATTTCTGTATGCTGACCCTTTCTCCTAACTTCAACAAGGTGAACACAGCAGATTTCAGACTGGTTGACCTTGAATTTAGCAATTCTCCAGACAAGGACATGTTAGTTTTTTTAAGGAGGAAAAATAAAACGCTTTGATTTTTAGGAGCAGTATTACAATCCAGTAGATGGGAGTGGATTTCTTGCATGGAGAGTGAAAACGCTTCAAAAAGAAGCCTCAGAGGGACAAAAGAAAAACCCTCAGCCACTGACAGGTACATGATTTTGAGTGTAGAATTTTTTTTTTAATGAGAATTCACATGTTAAATTTATTTTTAAAGGGAATTTTCAGTCACAATGGATGTTTACCTTGGATATCAGGTCACCTATTATCATTTAATTTCATACCATCCATACTCCCAACTGCAGCGTGCAGGTGTTTTATATTCTGTTTTTGTTGAAGATTTTTTTAAATGTTCATAAATGAGCTCTGGACTCATTTTTAAAATTTCCTGGGGTCGCAAGTTATGTATGGTTGCGGTATGTGGTTTCACTGTTACAGGTGGTCCAGATTCTGGTGACAGAACCCGCTTCAGTAAGGAAAACCAGCTAACCACAGAAACCCAGCGTCGTGAGGCCATCGCATTCATGCAGCATACAACTGATGAAGCAATCATCAAGGAGAAGATGAAACAGACCTTCACGTATCGCCAAGCAATGTTTCATGACCCAGTGAAGTCCTCTGAAGTATTCAACACCTTTCCAAGATTTCTTGACATCACGGGAATGGTATGTCGCTCTTAAACTGCCTTGCATTAAAATCGAGCTGAAATGAAAAATTACTTCATCTCAGATCTCATCCCTGGTGCCCCTATTAACAATCTATGCCATGTTGTTTTCTGTATCCCATCTTGTCTGCAGATAGAGCAGAAATAGACAATGTCATTTGGGGCATATTTTTAAAACTGGCGTGTCCCAGTTTTACATAATTGGCTGTCAGAGGTGTAGTAGGTGTTAGGGATGTAGTACCTTTTTCCAACCGCTCGATGGTGCCAGAAAGCTCAGCAAGCAGGTCTTCATTGCACAAAACAGGAGGCAGAGAAATGTGTGACATGTTATCAGCATCTGTGTGTGTGTCACATTCAGCAAGCAGGTCTTCTTTGCCAGTAGCAGTGAGAACATTGTGTGATGTGTTATCAGTAGGTGTGTCATCTGACTCCGCCCCCGCGCCCGTGGCAGAGTCCACATGACGTCAATCCTCAGTCCCCGCCCCCGCTGGGCATTGTGCCGCCCAATGTCCTACCTCGCCACACTGAAAACAGGCGTCCCTCCGGCTGGCCCCTCCCCGGCCCCGCCCCGATCCTCTGCCGCGGGGTGGGAAGCGGCCACGCCGATTTCCTCCTCGTTTGAATGGAGCCTGGTAAACAGCGTTGTAGAGACACAAAGCAGACTTGTGCATGTCATCGTCTTTCTTCTGCAATTTGAGACGTCTAGCGGCAGTCTGGTGTTTGTCCACATGAATAGCGTGTTTGCGTATGTCAACCAACCTTGCTTCATCATAGCCGACACACGTTTTCTGCAGTTCATCCACAATTTCACGCTTCAAACCTTTCAGAAATGAATTACGGAAATGCTGCTCCCACATCGTCGCTTCTGCCTTCCCAGCGTATCCTTCGGGCGCGTCCCCCATGCCGGATGACTCGACATAAACGTGCCAAAAGCGGACGTAAAAGTCGGCAGCTGACTCGTCCTCTTTTTGCTTGCACTGATCAATTTTCAATAAATTCACCTTCGATGGAAACACAGTCTCCATGCCTTTTGCAATAGCGTCAATTGCCTGTACATACTCGTGGTTGGCAGCCCACTCGACCGCCTCGCAGCGTGCATCATCTTTAGGCACATAAGATTTCAGATTATTCCAGTCTGTGGGCTTTAGCCTCATGGCTAACAGACGTTTTAGCTCAGTCAGAGTCGGTCGAAACTCTCTGCAAAAGGCACGGAATTCCTCCGCAAATCGCTCACCTGAGTCGTGTGGATCGGGGAGTCTCGCTGCTGCTTCTTTTATCTCCGTTAATGTCCAGGCTCGGAACACGAGTTGAGCCCCTGACGGTCCGCCGACCTCAAACATCGGCAGCGAGGCCACTACTTCCTGCTGCTGCTGCTGCTTCTTCGTCTGGCCCCGCGTGGTCACTGCTCCGCTCGTCGTAGCGCCCCCCGGCGCTCGCTCAGCCTTGGCGTCCTGCTCAGTCTTTGCAACCTGCGGAGCGGACAGGGGAACAACAGGGTCCGCTTGTTCTTCCTCCAGCGGAGGGGGCGGGGGTGGGAAGTCTTCCGGTCCCGCGGCAGCTGGAACCAGACGGGCGTCTAGGTATCCGTCTAGGTCATAATTCACCTGTGCACACTGAAACGCTCGGGGCAGAGCAGACATGACCGGCTGCGCGTGTGTGTTTGTGTGTCGTACAGATGGAAGCGCTAAAACTGGCACCGGAGCTGGCAGGTCTGGGTATAATTTTTTACTCTGACTCTGGGGCATAAAATTCTTATTGGCCTCGTATTTAGACACTTCCGACAAAACGGTAACACAGTCAGGCGCAGAATCAGAACACGGAAGCTGATTAAGCTCACTTTTATCCTGCTTTTTAAGTCTCCGTTCAGCCTCTTCTCTGAATACCTGTAACGCCGCTCTGTGACTTAATAATTTTTCCCAAGCGGCGGTATTCATTTTCTTTTTTTTCTTAAGCTCCGCTTCACACATGCGCAACCGCATTTCCACCTGATCGAGAACGCGCAGCGACAACGAGCCCGCTTTCGGGAAATCATAATCTTTAACCCAAGCCCGCACACTCGCCTGCCAAGAAACCCCGTATCTGGCTCTCATGTCATCAAAAAGACACCCTTCTAACTTCAGTTCTTCCCCCCCCTGTCTCGACCCAGTCTGTCCCATTTCTTCACGTGCGTCTCAACACCGAACCTAGTCCAGGCTCTATGTCCGCAGAAGCCGCCCCCCCAAGTGCAGGTACCTGTCTTTCGCCTCTGCACGATCGTCACCGTGCGCGAACCGTACTAATCCAAATGACCCCTGGTCAACAAATCTGTCTTTTCGGCTGCGACCTACGCAGACCGACGGCCCGGCTATTCCTTCAGCCGGTAACCCTGGGCAGGTCTTTCTCTAAGCTTCCCTCTGGGACCGGGCACCAGCCAGAGACAGAAAACTGGCGTGCTCACGAGTCCACGGACGAGCACGCACGTGTCAGGGACAGACGGCTACAAAGCACACTCACCGAAGCAGGCAGGGACTACACAGCTAAAAACAACTCCTCAGTGCACCGCCACACGTCAGTGATTAAAATATACAATTTTCAAAATCAACTCACCAAAGCACAGCGGTTCCGTCGGAATTCTGCCAATGTCCCGGTCCAGACGCCGACACCCCTTCACGAGGCCGGATTTCCGAAAATCCTATGGAACTTGCGGCCGTGAGGAGCTACTCTCCCCCGATCCGGGACCGCAGGCGAATGGGCCAGCAGACACAAAACAGAAAACGACGCAAAAACAACAAGAAAAACACCCAGGGACGTCAACTGTTATGTAAAAATTCAGGATCTTATTTACCTGTGAAGGCTGGTAATACTATGCAGTGGTGTAGTATCAACTCAGCTGTTAATTAAGGCACAGAGAAACTGACGCAGGTGCACAGAGATTTATTTTCGATGTTCACGAGAGCCAGAACCAACACAGAATGCCAAAGTTACTCAGGGCAAGCAGTAATTTAAAGAAACAGTTGCATCCATATCTGAACAGCACAATCTTGATCTTATTGGGACACACGTCAGAACTGCAGACAAGTTGACACCTAATATCATATCAACACAGTGGCCTCGTCTTGGACGAGTTTAATCACAGTTAATCAAATGTCATCCAGCCCTGTCAGTGATTTTACTCCAGGTCAGGAAGGCCTCAGAAGGCCTGAAATCAATTTTTAATATCACAGAAAAATTACTTCATCTCAGATCTCATCCCTGGTGCCCCTATTAACAATCTATGCCATGTTGTTTTCTGTATCCCATCTTGTCTGCAGATAGAGCAGGATTTCAGTCTGATGTTTGGTGATGACATCTCTGCTAAGTTCCTGGAGAAGTGGCCTACTCACTACAGGCAGAAAGTCCTGGAACAAAGCCGTGGCCTCACCCAGACAAGCGACCTTGAAGATCTCCTTCATAATGCTGAATCCACAACAGAAGAGCTGGAAGATGGCACACTTGAATTCAAGAAATAATAATGGATGTGGGAAATGATTTTGAAACAAAAATTGAAACATTTTAGGAAAAATGTCTTTCTGAATTTTCTTGTATTTTCAGGATGGGACAGTGAAATGTCCTCCATCCTGCTCCTTATCCACCTCATGCCACCATCACCTCATGGCCGCAACAAGAGAAAAGGAAAGCTCTCCGCCAGACAAGCCATTGACCACCTTGTGAAATTTATCAAGGTAATGTTACAGTTTGATTGAAGTTTAAGAAGGCTCACTGTTCTGTCCATAATATTAAACCTTAAAACTACACTCTTGTGAAATCAGGTAATGACCATACTCCTCTGTAATCAGTGAGGGCCCTGTGATATTTATCTGATTTGGCTCCCCACAGATCTATTATCACCCTGAGATATGCTAATATGAATAAGTTTATTTCTTTTACATTTAGCTGAATAAAAAATATAAGGCTGAAAATGTACATGTGTTACTGCAACAGATTAATTTTAATAGCAAGACTAATTAAGTTTTCTTGTCACAGACTGGGACCAGTGTTGAGGGGCATCTGGACAGCATCACAGAGAGCCGTCAACCCTATCTACTGGCTGTTACCATGAGATGTTTTGTTTTATTTGCAAAGGCCTTCAGGCAAATGCCAATTCACTAATTAAGCACTTAAAGTTGATCCATGGACTTTGTTCAGGAAAGACACTTCGTCTGAAATGTGGTCAACCTGGTTGTTCTCATTTTTTTGGTACTTTTTCTGGGTTTAGAAAACAGTACAAACAGTATTGACATGTAAATTATGGGTGCTCAGTGCATGTGTTATGCATTTAAGAAAAATACAATGCATTGTTGAATATTAATTTCTGGTCTTTTTTATTTCAAACATTTTAATCCAGAGTTGTTGTTGTTGCTATAATCAATATTGAGTAAAAATACAACTCTTTATTGAGTGAAATACTACTATTAATAGTAGAAATAGAACTCTATTACAAGGCAGTTACAACTCTTTATTGAGTGAAATAGAACTCCATTAATAGTAGAAATAGAACTCTATTATGAGGCAGTTACTACTCTGAGCAGAGTAAAATACAACTCTATATTGAGTGAAATGGTGGTGGAGTTGTTCTCACTTTATGCTAAATTGAGTAAATTTTAATCTTGTGGAGTAAAATTTGAACTCTAGATAGAGCAGAAATAACTCTGAAAATTTAACTCTTTGACAAGAGTAAATTTTACTCTTTTTGGACTGGGACCAAATACTGTCTTTTTGGGAGTAAAATTTTACTCAAATTGAGTAAAATTTACACTTCAAAATTTTCTGTGTGGAAATTTACTAAATTACACTGAATTCCTTCCAACTTCTGGTATTCCTGTCACCCCAAAAGTCTTTGCAGTTGTATTGGATGCTGTTCCATCTGCTATCCTAACTCTATTAGGAGGTGCTGGAAAACTCAACTCTGTCCTCCTTTAGACCCGATATTAACACCAGTGGGGCAAATGTGTTCCACTATTAAAACTACAAAGAGAAATGATGTCATCTGATATCACTACTGCCCCATCTGCTGTTCAGGACTGGTCTAATAATGTTACTGGACTGAACTGGGTCCACATGTGGAACCTCCCTTACAAATACTTCATTACTAATATAGCGAGAGAAGTATCTTACAAACTAATTCATAGATATTACCCTGCCAAAAACTATTTGTTGAAATATAAGACAGATTTATGTGTGAACTGTTCTCTATGTGACTCTGAGCCTGAAACTGTGATACACCTGTTTGGATCTGTCACTCTACTGCCACCTTCTGGAGAACTGATGCATTACACCTAGTTGAAGATTGACTCTGACTTTTCTTTTGACTGGAACTATACTTTTTGGTGTCCATGATATAAGTTTAAAAAAAAAAGTTAAAAACAGAAAGAACTGTATGTTATAAACTTGATAGTAATATTTGGGAAATATCACATACACAAAGCTAAATTAAGTAATTTAAAGCCAAAAGGAAACAGTACAATACAAATACATCCAAAGTATCTGTGACTCGGACAGTAAGAAAGCTGTGAAGACATAATTAGTGCTCTTTATTTTCTGTATTTATTTATTAACACCCCCCCCCCCCCCCTTTCCCGGCTATTGTTCAATTGTTTATTTGAAGATCTGTGAATATTTTTTTGCCTCTGTATTCCATATTTTCTGTAAATAAAGATTGATTGAAGTTTAAAAAAAAGAAAAAAAAAGCAGTTGGCCTCCCGCTTTTGGCGCTCTATCACCATAGACATATATATATATATATATATATATATATATATATATATATATATATATCTATATATGTATATGATATATATATATCTATATATGTCTATGTCTATCACCACCTTCCGCTCACGATCACAAGTGACACGACATGAACACGTTTCACTTCCTGTGGCCGCTTCACAATAAAAGCACCCCGTCATTTTGTTGCTTAAAAGCTTTTAATTTTCTAAACGGGTGTTTCATTGGAAGGTCGAAATTATCGTACATTTGCGGGGGGGGGGGGTTAACAGTTATTGATCGTACAAATAAGATAATGATCGTACATCTGGCAACACTGATGTTGTCAGTCCACTGATCACCTCTCTTCCTCCTTCCTCCTCCCCCGCTCCTCCCTGCTTGAGGGTATGGATCCTCGTCATGTGACGAGGATCATATGACGCCATGACGTCACATTCATGGAGTTCCGTGGATCTTCCGGGTTTTTGTAGCTTGTATTGTTTTAGAAAACAAGAACAAGTTCGTGGATTGAAGAGAAAACTATCTCAACTATGGACCGGGACCGGAACCAGAACCGGGACCAGGACCAGGACCGGGACCAGGACTCTCTGCAGGCCACCAACTGGACCGAAGCGGGCTCCTCCTCTGCTGGTCTAAAGGTCCGTGTTCAGGTTTTGATGTTCTGAACGGTTTATTTGAGCAGATATGAAGAAGTTTGAACTGAAGCTCAGAGAACAGAATCACGTGACCTTTCTAATCTAGTTTTGAACCGCTTCTACGTTTTCATGGTGGAAAAGTGGCGGCAGCTTTTCTCCTTGTTGTTCCTGGTTCTGCTGCTGTTGGATTGTCATGTGAACACATGAATAAAGTCTAAAGCCTCGAAAAACGAGCTGCTTTTTTAGATCAAAGTCCAAACTGTCCTTTGTTTAGTGTTCTAGTGAGCTGATCAAATCTGGGTGTGTTGGGATGATTTTCTACGGCTGTAATCTGAATCAGAGGTGTGTTTCTAGCAGCAGCCATTTGTGGGCTTGTAGTTTCTCTAAATGATTTCAAACTTTGATTGTCTTTGCCTGAGAGCAACTCCACCGATGTTCCAGGTCCACCGATGTTCCAGGAAAGAAAAGAGATGTGAATATCCAGTTAGTGAGAGTAGGGAGAGTGGATGTTGATGGATGGATCAATATGCTGCTGTTGTGCATGTGTGTGTAGAGAGAGGTGACTAGGGTTGCCACCCGTCCCGTAAAATACAGAATTGTCCTTTATTTTCATGTCTGGAAGGTGGCAACCCTAGAGGTGACATGTATGAATTGGGAATGGGGGGGGGGGGGGGGGGGGGTGTCACACAAATATTCACACAAATATTCTCGATATCGGCGTGATGTTTGTTTTCCCCTTTGGCCTGGTTGCTATGGCCTGGTTGCTATGGCCCGCGCATGCCCAGATGTGTTCAGTGGCCCGGATGTTCGTGGTCGACAATAACGTGACATTTCCTGTTTCTTTTCTTTAAAAAAAAAAAAAACAACAATAATAAAACAAGAGATATTGATGAGACTACTTAACAAGGACAATTTATATCAAGGCGCCAGTATTACAGGCTTTTTGTTTCTTAAAAAGATGTGCTTGTTGTGTGCTCGATGTGCGCTGCAGCTCCTTCTGGTCCGTGCTAACACCGAGTTGAGGCTAGGCTAGGCTAGGCTAGGCTAGGCTGATGATGAACCGCCTCCACCGTCCTTTACAGGGCTTGGATGCGCGTTGTTCAAGTGATACATCATTGTCTTTGTCGATTAATTGTATTTGTAATTAGCATTGCAGTGATTGCAGTACACTTGGTCATTTTCTAAACGAAAATGGTCCCACGCCACACTTCACCGCGACCGCTTCATGATTAGGCGATGACCTACAGAAGCTCGCATGTAACAACTGAGGCCAGCCAGGGTAGGGTGATGGTGAAATATTGCCCCCTGTTGCCAAATTTCTATCAGTGGCACAGAGAAATGCATCGCATTGTTTGAGGACGTGCACTGATAACCGACATTCGGATTGTTTAAAGAAAAAAAACAAAAAAATATTCGGTTCATCCACAAAAATGAATGTCTTCTACCAAATTCTTAATGATCAATCATCGATTAATCGATTAATTATGCCCATCCCTAGTTTTAATTTTTTTAATGATTATAATTATCTTCGATAGAAAATCGCTATAGGAAAAAAAACGGTTTTGGCAGGGCTTTCTTTAAAACCAGAATTCTGTATCGGCCAAGAATTTTGCAATCGGTGCGTCTCTAGTTCTTTGAGTTTATAGTGTTCAATAGTGCTGGGCGGTATGACCAAAAATTTATATCATGGTATTTTTCAAAATTATATCAGTTTCACGGTAGGGGAGAGTGGGGTAATGTGAGACGGTCTTTACTCCCTCCTGCCCTCTAAGCAAGCTAAACTGATGTGTCTATAAAATTAACACATTTTCCTTTAATTTAGTTTGTTTCCTAAGGACGGAAATGATCAGAATGTTTGCTGGACTAAAGATGGTGAAAATGGGATCGTTTTTTTTTTTTAAAAGAGGTCGAGTGTCTCATTTTACCCCAGCTATGGGGTAAAATGAGACAAAGCCCAGATTTCAAGGGGGTAAAATGAGCCACCCTGGGGTAAAGTGATCTTATTTTTTCCACCACTCTGGAGGTGACTGAACAAACACAAATAATACAAATTATCATTCAAAAAATGTTTTATTAGACTTAGAGGAAAATAACCACTTCCACAGTAGGGGAAACTCAGATTACATCCACTCACGTCCTCAGGATTAGCTCCAATTTTTAGCCCTTCCTTTGCATTTTCTCATCAGTCTATTGCGTGTCTTTTCAAAAGCTCTGGATCGGCTCACCCTTTTCTCCCCTCTTTTGCACTTCCTCTGCAGCCTGCTACGTCTTTCTTCTAAAGCCCTTTCGAGTGCCTGCATCTCAGGAGTGTCGGTGACGATAGCGGTCTTCACGCGCCTCCGTCTGGTTTGTTTTCTGGGGGTGAACTTTGGAAGCGCGATGATTTCCTGTGGAGGGACATAACCAGGCCGGTTAGTTAAAGGTCCTGGATCCGTGTCAGCTGGCGCTGGAGCGGGCCAATTCGTACGGGAGGCTGCGTTATCTGCAGCGGGAGGAGGGTCATCTTCAGGCGGATCATCTGCAGGGTGCAGGCCTTCAATAACTTCTCCCGGAGGTGGAGCATCTCCGGTGGCAGGCTGTAGTTCAGGGTTTGGCCGGTCTGACGGAACGGATGGTGCAAACACTTCATCCGGGAAAATGTTGCGATTGTCTGGGAAAATCCCAGTGGACCTAAACCCAGAAGTCACGTTTTGTGGTGTCACGGTTGTCATGAAGGCTTGACTCACAAGTCCTGCAACCTGGTAGATGGTGACTGTTTTGCCAGGATTCAATCTCATCCACCCATCGAGAGCTCGGCTGTATTGGGCTTTGAACGGACCGTACATAGCCACATCCAGAGGTGCATGATGGGATGTGTGAGATGGGAGAGTGAGCATAACAATACAATTGCTCCTGGCCAGTTCTACTGCCCTGAGTGATACGTGTTGTGCAATAAGGCGTATAACGTGCTCGTTTAGTCATAAAAGGGTTATTACCAACTGTCTTGAGAGACAGCTGCTAATAACCAGAAGGGTATTAACAAAGTTAATAAAATGATACGGGGCACCACCTGATAAATCAGGAAAAAGGAGCTAACGGCACAATGAGTCTCAAAATGGCTGTTGTTCTATGCGTGCCAGCCTGTGGCCAGGTGTGGCGCTATAGAGCAACAGAGAAGATGTGAGTCCGAACACAGACCTCTTCAACCAGCAAATGTTACAAAACTGTGTAAAATAACCACAAACAACTTCTCTCATTAGAATATATTAGGATTTATTAACACAAATATTAAAAGGAACAAACACTTGAATCAAGATCCCGATATCGACTACGAAAGGATAACTAAGCTAACATAATCAAACATTGAAAGGAGAAGAGAGTGTCCATCTGTATGTAAACATGTAACTATGTGTGTGTGGTAATGTGAGGGGGATGTCCAAGATGGCCGCCGGCTCGCACGATTGGGCGCCACAAGATGGCGGACGGGGCCACGCGGTACTCCTGCTCCTAACCAAGATGGCTGCTGACTCGAGCGATAGGGCGTTATGAGATGGCAGACAAAGTCACGTGGTGACGTCCTCACGAAGGTGGTTAGTATGAACAAAAGAAAGTAAAGAACAGACAGAGTAAAATTAACAAAGCGTAGGTGGTTCCTAACCTCCGATGCCGTGATCGCTCCGAGGATTTCCACACAGGAGGGAGAGCGTGGACCAGACGCCCGCACTCTCCTCCTGACAGTTTACCTGAGATATCTTGAGTCGCGTGGAGAAGGTCCAGTAGGGGAATCGTGGAGCAGGAAAAGAGAGCAAGAGAACGAGCCGATTGCGCTCGCGGTATTTAAGGCTGCCGGGATGCGGTCCGTCTTCGTTGGGGTTCCTGCTGTGAGATGGGGGTCCCCAGCCAGTGAGAGGCCGTGACATCCAGGGTAGGGATGCACGATAACTGTTTTTTAAAACCGATACCGATAACCGATAACGCACACATATACCTAAGATCATTAATACTATGAACAAAACCAAAAATAGTTTTGACTTTTTAAATGAATATATATTTATTTTTTCCAGTGAAAAACTATTGGCAAGCCTCTCAAATTTTCGTAAAGCTATCAAACAAACCTATTTGATATCTCACATTAACTTAAATAAGGTTCATTACTGACTGATATTAAAAATAAAGGCTCCTTGAACTGATGGAAATACATGCATCAGAATTACAAACTGAAAAAGATTAACATTTAAAGGATTTTGGCTTGTGGTTCCATTTAAATTAATACCTTTAATTAAAGTAAATGAGGTTTAGTGATTTTTATTTTTTAATCTCATGGAAGCTTTAGATGAGAGGAATGAGGGAGGGGAGGAGAGGCTCCTGCTGGCTAGCGCACGTTAGCATTAGCTTCCGTTAGCGCTATTTCAAAACCCCATGGAAGTGATTGTTATGTTGTAGGTGGCTGATCAGGTTTTACGTATTAAAGCTTGTGCTTCCCTCCTCGTAGAATTCACTCGGAGGATTCGTCACAAATAACCACCAAACTATCTTCTTCTGAAACTTTAATGAAGTTCCACGCCGCCATGTTTGTTGTGATCAGCGCTGTGCTGCAGGCTGCATTCAAGGTGTAATGTAAATTCCCACGTTTCGTTTGCTAGTCATTATTTCAGCCTTTTCTATTTTTTTCTTTTTTTATGTGTAACGTGTGGGAAAATACTGCGAATTTCAATTCAAGTCCGCAACTACCAAAATTATTACATAGTTAACGAGTTGTTTTCTGGCATGAGGGGGTATTATTGAGTAATCGTTTTTCTGATTATGCCGACGTTACTTGAACATAACATTCACTGCCGGTCATTCAAGGCTCAGAGGGAGCGAGGCACTGCTGTGTTGACAAAAATATATATGTTATCGGGGCTATTTGTCGTGATATCAGACTTATCAAGATGACTTCATAATTTCCTGTTATCGGCCCGATAGTTATCGTGCACCCCTAATCCAGGGCATAAAATCGAGACTAACTGGTTGCCAAATATGACCAAAATTTGACCATTTCGACAGTTTTTTTCTGCCTTGTCATCAGTGGCGATGGCCACATAATCCACCAATGTAGAAAAAAAAAATGTTTTTTTTCTCTGATTTCTGCACATTTGTCATGTGTCACCAAGGCAGACACATCTAAATAATTTAGAAACAAAGTTTATTTGGTGAAAAAGTGGCCAGACACATAGTTTGTCATGACATACCTGAAAAATGTTAGGTACATCATGACAAACTGTCAGATAACAGAAGACATTAATTAAGCTAAAATGATTTGTTTATTGGTGTTGCAATTTCTTTTTTCCGCTAACCGCTAATGCAATCTTCCACTCCCTAAAGCCGCTACCCGTTATGCCAACTCCCTTACTCACTTTGTAGATGTGGCAATAGCCGTGTCTTTTGCGCTTTCCACAAACTTGGTATCTTGCGATCGCGGGTTGCAGGTAGGGAGTGGCCTGACCACCCATGACCGCATGTCGCCGCGTACAAAAGCGCATCCAAATGGCATCAGTGTGCGTCCACCTGGTTACGTGGACGTGCACAAACGGCTCTACCTCTCAAATAAACTCTTGTAAAAAAAGCGTGATTTGGCCTCAATTGAACCCCTGAGAAAATGGTAGAGATCGTCTTAAACGGCATGCTCGCCAGTTAAACCATAGACGACCAGAGCGTGTTTACCGGGAGGGCACCGACTATCTGGGACTTTCAGGTAGCTGATAGGAATTGTCTGTGTAAAAATATTTTTATGTATATATCAGTGCAGAGGAGGAGGAGGAAGGAAGAGGAGGAAGCTCTACAGCAGAGTCCCAGACGAGCTGCACATGAGAGCTGCTCTGATCTGGATGAAAAGACGCTCCATAGCAGTTAGCGGATAGCGCAACCTGCTCTTAAAGGCAATGGCGACTGACGCACTGATTGGTTTAACAGGTGGAACCCCCAACCACTCCTGTGCATAATGTAGTGGGTAGTGCAGATGGGATAGCTGGTTTAGGGAGGTGGAAGATTGCGTTCTTTGCGGGGGAACGCCCATCCTGCTACCCGCTATCCCTTAATAGTGGCTTTAGGAGATCTGGTGGAAGATCGGGCCCTATATCTCTCAGCTGGCCTGGAAGCACCTCGGGGTTCTCTCAGAGAAGCTGGTGGAAGCAGCTGGGGGGAGGGAGGTCTGGGCCTCTCTGCTGAAGCTGCTGCCCCTGCGACTTGACTCCGGACCAAGCAGACGTGGATGGATGGATGGATGGAGTTCATGAATATGTTCTGATGGTTTTTGTTTCAGCAGCTTTCTCTGTTCACACTTTTGACCTGACAAACTAAGTTATCTGAAGGGTCCTGGCTGTCAAGAAGATGGTTCATATGACTCCTCATAGACAAGAAAGCTCTTCACTCAAAGTGGAAAGACCATGTCTGATAGAATTTGATTAAAACAACTCAGCCAACATGATGAAGCCTTCTTCTTTGTTGTTACAGAAACATCAAGACAAAGGAAGAACCAAGAGTCACCGCTGTGAGCAATGTGGAAAAGTCCTCGCCTCTTCATCAAGAATGATTGACCATCAGAGAATTCACACTGGAGATAAACCACACAGATGTGATCAGTGTGGATCAGCTTTTACACAGTTGGGTCATCTAAAACAACACCAATGTATTCACACTGGAGAAAAACCATTTAGCTGTGGTCAATGTGGATCAGCTTTTACCACATCAGGTCAACTAAAGAAACACCAACGTATTCACACTGGAGTTAAACCATACAGATGTGATCAATGTGAGGCGGCTTTTACCAGATCTGATCATCTGACGACACATCAACTTATTCACACTGGACATAAACCATACAGGTGTAATCAGTGTGAATCAGCTTTTACCACATCAGGTAATCTAAAGAAACACCAGCGTATTCACACTGGAGATAAACCGTACAGATGTGATCAATGTGAGGCAGCTTTTACCAGATCAGGTGATCTAAAGAAACACCAACGTATTCACACTGGAGATAAACCTTATATATGTGGTCAGTGTGGATCAGCTTTTTCCAGATCTGTTGATTTTGAGATACACCAACATGGTCACACTGGAGATAAACCATACATATGTGGTCTGTGTGGATCAGCTTTTACCAGATCAGGTTATCTAAAGAAACATCAACGTATTCACTCTGGAGTTAAACCATACAGATGTGATCAGTGTGAGGCAGCTTTTACCAGATCTGATCATCTGACGACACATCAGCGTATTCACAGTGGACATAAACCATACAGATGTGATCAATGTGGATCAGCTTTTACCAGATCAGGTGATCTAAAGATACACCACCGTATTCACACTGGAGATAAACCATACAGATGTGATCAATGTGGATCAGCTTTTACCACATCAGGTCAACTGAAGATGCACCAAAAAATTCACAACAGAGGGAAACAATAAATCTGTGATCAGTGTGGATCAATTGTCACTGCATGTTTTCAATTAAGAATTCACAAACATCATCACCTTCATCAATAATAGTAACTTTTTTAACCTCCCCATGGAATCCACACTGATGAGAAGACACACTCTGACTTCAATAATCAATATTAACCCTTTAAGCGCCACAGTCGCAAAATTGCAACAAGCAACATTGATGAATAAAACAGGCTGTATCTACAAATGTTTTGGCAAATCTTGTTACTACTTTTCACCAGGAGATGGTGGACATGTGTACCTGTAATCTGAGCTGCATTTGTGGACGTGGTCCAATTCTAAGTTTTAGAGTAAAAAGTTTTGTAAAACACCCTCCGGCGCAGAGACACGGCGGTGAAGCAGTGGTAGTAGTGCTGAACGTAGCCAGAGCAGAGCGAGACTGGTTTTTTTTTTTTTTTTTTTTTTTTTTTTTAATTTACTCATGATGTCTAGAGGCTGGTTTAACATCAACAAAGTACTTCATAAGGTACTGGCTAATTCTGATTCTGAGGATGAAAACATGCAGTTGTCAAGTGAAGCAGAAACTGATGTTAGTAATGACAGCAAGTCTGTGCGCCATCGCCCACAATCGCCACATAGTATAGCGAATGCTTCACCTCAGCGTGGATTGGGGTGGAAGCATTCTGCGATCGCCAAGCAGGTGGAGGTGTCAGGGGGGCTCATAACACTGCAAATATGGAAAAATGTAGCAGGGATGAAAACAACCCTGGTTGTCCTGGCAGACGTGGGAGAAGCCACAGGAAAAAGAGACACCGCTAATGGAGCACTGTAAATCATGGCGGCGATGATAATGATGATGGCTGGCAGTTCTTGAGAGAAAAGGAAGAGTATCAAAATTGGATCTGAAATTTTGATGAGCCTGTTGGTTATTGTGGAGACGATCTGACAAATTCTGAGCCCACTGATTTCATTTTTCTTTTTCTGAATGATGAATTCTGGAGCCACATCACAAATGAAATGCACAGATATGGCTACCGGTTCTTTGAAAGGGAAATTTTGAAACCAAACTCCAGATTTCATGACCGATATGATGTGACTGCTTTTATGTCACTTCACTCGTGCATGGGGTTTGTGGAAAAATCTGAAATTGAGGACTACTGGGCAGGTATGGGTAGGTGATGTCACAATAATCAAATTAGATCTACATCCCAAATTTTGGTTCATATTAAAGATATGACAATTGGCATTGTAACAGATGCTATACAAGTAAATTTAAATTGAATTCAATTCAATTACCTTTATCTCAAATCACTTTAAAGTTATAGCCTTTTGAAAACTTGATCTAAATATTGAACATTTTCCAATATGGATGTCACCTTGTGACATCATATGCACATTAGATGAATAATTTCACTCCCATCACAGACTTTGAGTCATACTGAACAATTTTCTCAGTATTGACATACCTTTATCTCAAACTACTTTAGAGTTATGGCCTTTTGAAATCTTGATATCAAAATTGTATACTTTCTTTAAAAAACTCCAGCACCTAAAGGGTTAATAGGTCATAGATAACACCTATGGTGATCTTGTTTCTCCTATATCTTCTTCCACCATTTTTGGTCCCCAACAACTTCTGCATGCTTGGTGCTATTTCACCTATTCTTGTACCAAAATGTTCAGCTTGTTCTGGAGATTTCTATTATTTTTAAATTTTTTGCTTCAAATATTTAGACTTTTTAAAATACTTCTATTCACGAAACTAATTGGTTCTGGAAGTAGGTTCATAACCTGAAAATTCTGTAAGTAGATACGCATTTTCCATGTAAATACTCTAATCCGTTCCAAGCCCCCCAAAATTTGGACATACATTTTTTTTTTTATAAATCATAAAAATCATGTAACAAATATGATACCATTAGTTTACTGCACAATAAACATACAATGAGAGTTGTACATAATAAAAGATAAAGAATAAAGTAAAGAATAAAAATTATGTTCATTTACCTTTTAACTGCTATCGTCGTCACCTTTTGCCTTCTTTGGTTCATGTTGTCTCCCAGCAGTGTTTTTTGTAAAGAACCGATCTAAGGACATTTGCTTTAGTTGGCTTTTAACAATCCTTCGAAAATGTGCAAGGCATCGCTCATTATGATGATGGTTTTATGCAGGGGCGATTCTAGGGTCAGAGCTTTAGGGGTGCTGAGCCCCCAATGAGCCCCACCACAACCTACAAATAACGTTCGTGAGAAGAGGGCAATACCATTAGGCGGGGTCATTTTCATTTTCATTCTTAAAATATAAACTTAAACCACAAACTACGGATTAAGTTTTGGACATTATCTAAACCTGTCAAATGCGAATTAAAATTTTAGAATAACAACATTTCTTACTCCAGGTTTTTGGGGTGCTGAATTTCAGTTTAGGGGTGCTGAAGCACCCCTAATAAAAGGCTAGCCTCGCCCATGGTTTTATGTCTTCTTGTTTAATGTCTTCATCTGTTCTTTTGTACTCCACTGTCGATGTTTTAAGTCCTCCCTGGAAGAACCAAGGTTTTAGAAGTTAATAAAGCACTAACTCACTATCACTCACACTTTTGTATTTATTAAAAAAAAAACTGCCAGAGAGGACTGGTTAAGGGCATGTTCACTTTTCACATAAGCACAAAAAAAAATTCTGCTACAAGATAGAATTGCATACATACATTATTTGGTTATGCCAGATGATGGCACTAACCATGAATGTAAGTGCAGACAAAAAAAAAAGAGGAAAAAAAAAATGAGCGATAGCTGCAAGTAACTGCGAGTAGCAGCGCCTACTGTATTTTTGCCTTTCGTATCCTGAAATTTCTTTCGTGACAAGAGGCAATATTTTCCCATTGAGACGTGTCGTAACCTGAAAATTTCGTATGTAGAGACGTTCGTAAGTAGATGTACCACTGCATTGAACATTGATGAACATTTATATGTCACTGAAAATAAATGGGAAGCTCTTCATATCTTGTAAAAACTTCTTGCTCTTTGACAATGTACAACTTCAGCATACTTTCAGCTTGAGACGATTTAAACTTCAAACGGTTCTCAAAGGGTTAGACTATTTTCATATTGACTGTTTTTAAAAAAAACTTTTGTGGTTTTTGAAATGTCAGTTTAAATTATATGAAGTTTTCTGCTCTCTTCAATTTGTATAATGGGAGTCAATGTGAGCCCGTTAGAGCGGAGGTCATGTGACCTAGAGCGACAGAAATCCCTAACATTTCACTTTTTTTCTTTTTTCTTTTTACTTTCAACTTGTTTTACTACCTAAATGTTTCAACTTGAGCTACAATTCATTTATCAAAACCTTGCTAAATTTGTTTTTTTTCTAGTCCTAATCCACCAAAGCTGTGCTACTTGTTGAATTTGAAATATGAGCCTCAGAGTCTGAAGAGTCACCTGAAATTCTTCATAATTTATAATGGGAGATTGTTAGTTTTATTCATTTTTTTAGAATTTAGAAACTACCATTGTTTTGTCATTTTTTCACCTCTCTTCTTAATATATCTGCATCAAAATGGCTTTGACTGAATGAACTGTTTGTTAGCGAACAGTTGCTAACAGTTGAACTGTTAGCGATACAGGTCTAATGTTGATTCTTTTAAGAGGAACCTTTTTAACTTGGCTTATAGTTAAATTCTATTTATACCTTTTATTTTTAATTTATTTAACTCTAATTTTACTTCTATTTATTCCTTGCTTATTTATATATTTATTTTAAGTTATTAATTTAATTGTATAGTCATACATTTATCTATTTCTTAGCTTGGTTTCAAGTCTCTCTGAAATTTGATCTTCTTTAATTCCAGTGGTCTCCTCATGGGGGTCCTCCTGGTTTACGGGGGTCATTGCCATGGACACTCCCATGGAGATTGTCTGTGTTCTGGGTGGGCGGGGCCCTACACTGTGGCTGATGTCTGCAGTGTGGGTCCTGGTCTGCCTGGGTCCGGTTGATTCTTGTGGCGGTGACCTCTGTAATAGTGGGTGGGGGGGGGGGCTCTCGATGTGGACTTTTTTTTTTTTTACTGCTGTAACCCTGGGTGTGTGATGGCTTTTAACTTGTTTTTTGTTCTTTCTTGTTGTTGTTGTTGTTTTAATCATTGTTTTTATTTTGTAAAGCACTTTGTGTTACTTTTGTATGAAAAGGGCTTTATAAATAAATTTGATTTGATTTGATTAATGTGAGGAATAACAGTGGTCCACCTCAGTGGTCTCATGCTGTGCAGACTGACAGCTGCAGCCCTCAGGTTACCATGGAGACACTAACGAGCAGGTGTAGCAAAGAGGTGGTATCAGCAGCACTCAGAATCTGACCAGAAGACCCAGCAATCAGTTGTTTTTAGTTTAGCAACTGGTCGAGGCCCCCAGCGAGGTTAGCAAGAGGCTAACTTAGCTTTATTCAGCAAGCTCCTCACTCCTCACAGTTTGTGGCTATTTTAGCTCCAGGTACTGTTCAGCTAACTTGGGTATGTTTAGAAACTTGCTAAATTTGCTGCTGTTAACGTGCAGCTGACTTAGCTTTATATAGCTTAGCATTAATTTAGCTTAACATGCTTCTAATTTTGCAGTGGTCACAAATCTTTTAACTTAGCTTCCTGGAGCATTTCTTCTCACTTAGCTGTAGTTAGCATGTTGCCCACCTTGCTGCATTTAGCTTGTTCTTATTTGTTAGCTTTGAGCTCATTTTGGTAAATTTGGGTTTTTGCTTTTTCTTTATTAAAGGTTTAACTACGTTTTTCATTCTCTGGGTAATTTCAAAAGTTCCTGTATGAAAATGTTCAGCTCCTTCTGTAGTTGAATACTTTGACTTCTCCTTTTACAGATCTTTGTGCTTTTAAATATTATGCTTTACTGTAATACATTTATGAGCCTCTGTATTGTTAGGTAAATTAGGGCTGCGTAACTGAGGTGTTTCCTGTCGTAAACATTTATGGTTAACTGTCGTAAACTTTTGATGACCCAATTTTTCTTCCACCATTTATATATATCATTGGTTCAATTCCTCCTTTGATGTTTAGTATCTTAACTTGCCCATATGTATAGAATAACAATAATTAAGAAGTGATGTGGTATAAAGTGAGGAACCTTTAGACTGACTGCAAGCATTTGTTTTTTGTTTTTTGTATTTGTCACTTCTGACGCTGTACTGCTTCCTTGCGAGATTAAAGAAATTTACTTTTGTTGGAATAATTGTAGAGAAGTTTTTTTTACATTTGCTTATACTGTTTGAGAGTTATGTATGTGTGTGTTTTAACGTGCAGGATGTTGTACAAACTGTTTTTCAGAAACTTGAATCTGTATGTGATGCTCACATGCGGATTCAAGGGCGAGGAGATAAAAAGGTAAAACCACGGTGAAGAAATAAACAGGAAACACTCCAACAAAGATGGGACTATTCAATCAATAACCTTGCAAGGATATCAGGCCTTGAAGACGATCTAAACTAAGGACAATGCTGGTCTCAGTGGCTCCACTTTTAACTAAAACAATAAGAACAAAACCTACAGCCTCGTGGATAAATCACCACACTAAAGAATTGAAAAGAAATTGCAGGAGAGCTGAAAGGAGGTGGAGAAAAAATAAATTAACAGTTCATTATGAAATATTACCCAACCAACTCAAAACCTACAATAATGCAGTAAAGAAGGCAACAATATCCCATTTCTCAAAACTCATCACGGACAATAAAAACAACCCAGAATTTATTTTCTCCACCTTCAACCTTTTAACCAACACCAATTTTAATAAATCCTCCATGACGGCAACAGACGCCCTCTGTGAGGACTTTGCAGACCACTTCAGAAGTAAAATTGATAATATCAGATCCAGTCTTTTACCTCAACAGAATTTTACTTTTAACACACCTGAACCGTTGCTTTTACCTGGAAACACTGGGGAGTTTTGTCCTGGTTGATATAAGGACACTTGGTCCAGTTTTCTCCCCAGTAAACCCAACAACCTGCCTTTTAGATCCAACCCCCCCATCACTGTTTAAAAAACATGTATGGATTCTTTGAGGAACAGATTTTAAATATAGTAAATTTCTCTCTCCAGACGGGTGTCTTCACCACTGCCTTCAAAACAGCAGAAGAAGAGTCATCTAGACCCCAACAATTTAATAATTACCCACCTGTATCCAATTTACCGTTTTTAAGTAAAATTTTAGAAAAACTGGTTTTTATCTAAGTAAATTATCTCTTGGTTAAAAATAATATTTTGGAGAAATTTCAGCCTGGTTTTAGGATGAACCACAGTACAGAGACAGCCCTTATAAAGATTTTAAACGACGTCAGGTTTAATGCAGATTCACAGAAACTCTCAGTCTTGGTTTTACTGGATCTTAGTGCCGCCTTTGATACAGTGAACCATCACATTTTATTAAACAGACTCAGAAACCTGGTCGGCCTCTCTGGTACTGTTCTTAACTGGTTCAGCTCTGATGTCACAGATCCATGTTTCTTTGTAAGTATGGATACATGCTCCCCTAGAAGGAAAAAAATTAAGTGTGGGGTGCCCCAAGGGTCAATTTTAGGTCCAATTCTTTTTAATCTGTATCTGCTTCCCCTTGGGGACGTCATCAGGAGACATCAGCTTCCACAGCTATGCAGATGATACACAGCTGGACATCGCTGTGTCTCCTGATGACAGAGGACCGATGGTGCACTTTTTATCTGTATTTCAGATATCAAGACATGAATGCAGAGAATTTCCTTCAGCTCAACGAGGACAAAACTGAGGTCTTAGTTATTGGTCCTGAAGGCAAGAGGGAGAAACTTTTACTAAAACTACAAGACTTGAAACCTGCACAATGTGTAAAGAACCTGGGCGTCATTTTTGACTCTGAGCTCAATTTTATTCCTCACATCAAAAACGTAACAAAGATAGGTTTTTATCATCTAAAGAATATAGCCAGAGTCGGCCCGTTTCTCTCTCAGGCTAACACGGAGGTGCTGATGTAATTTAGACTACTGTAATGTCCTGCTCTCTGGTCTTCCCAAAAATTCAATTCAATTCAATTTTATTTGTATAGCGTCTGTTACAATGACAATTGTCTCTAGGCGCTTTACAGAGACCCAGATCATGACACCCGAGCAAATATCATTAACTAAAATTATAATATTAAATCCAATCAATGATAATGGCAAGTAAAAAACTCCCACATAGGGAGAAAAAAAAAAAAAAACCTTTAAGCCAAACAGAGGCAAGGAAAAACTCCACTTTAAGAGGAAGAAACTTTGAGCAGGACCTGGATCATATGTGGGGACCTTCCTGATGAAGACCAGCTGGGTAAAGAAAGAAAAGAGGGGAGACAGGACAGAGAGGATGGTGGTGAAGCCCCTTCTGAAGAAGAGTGGCCTAGACCCCACCATTTTTAATAATTATCGCCCGGTATCCAACATACCATTTTTAAGCAAAATTTTAGAAAAACTGGCTTTTACCCAAATTAATAATTTTTTAAGTTCAAACAATACATTGGAGAAGTATCACTCTGGTTTAAGGACGAACCACAGCACAGAGACAGCCCTTCTAAAGATTTTAAATGACATCAAGCTCAATTTAGATAATCACAACCTCAGTCTTGGTTCTGCTGGATCTAACCACCACTTTTGATGCAGTTGACCATCACATTTTAATAAACAGACTGAGGAACCTGGTCGGACTCTCTGGTGCTGTTTTAAATTAGTTCTGGTCTATCTGGGTTGAGGTGGTCTCTGGGACGGCGCCCCTGTGGATGCAGGCTGTGGTGCCTCTCGGTGTGGATGGACTCCCATAGGTGGTTTTTCCTCACCTGGACCCTCAGTGCCCAGCCATGATACTTCACTTTTTACTTTGTGCTGTGAGTGTGTGTGTGTGTGCTTTGTGTGTGAGACGGGTCTTTATTTGTTGTGTTCCTGATTTGTGTTTTATTTTATTCTGTCAAGCACTTTGTGTTGCATTTTACCTGTATGTAAAGTGCTATATAAATAAAGTTTGATTTGATCTCCAGCAGACTGACTACTGTAACACTCTTCTGTCTGGTCTTCAGCTCATCCAGAACGCTGCTGCCAGAGTTCTGACCAGAACCAGGAGAAGACATGAAGATGCTGAACATGGCTGCTGGAGACATTTAAACATTCAGAGCTTTTCCTAATGGACAGTGAGTAGTTACTAGTGGACTTTCTAACATCTGTCTTGGTGATGTCCTGAAATACTTTCTAATAACCTGTTTTAGGTCATCAGACCAACTAGAGAACAGTGACCTGTTGACAAAGGAGGTTTGGTTTTGAGCTTGGTGGGAATATAAACATCCCCCACCAGTGAAATTTACTCTCCATCCATCATAGAACATATTCAACTGGGAACATCAATGACATGACATTTGATTTATTACTTTCAGAATGCAAGTATATGTTCATTTATAATTTTATGTAATTGTAAAGACAAGAAATGACTGACAAGGAGGCAGTTTCATGAAGGTTTTAAAGCTTTACTCCAGTCATAGTGTTCCTATAACATCAGTGAACATTGAACCATCAAACAACATCTACACCTGACAACAATGAGCTTCTAGAATACAAATATCCAGAGATGTTTCCAGCTAAATGTCGATTATGTAGATATGGAGGCCACCTGTAGCCACTAGAAAAAACAACAAAACACCTAAACCAGCTAAATGAAAATAATAAATGTGAAGAAAATTATATATATATATATTTAAAAAAAAAAAAAACTCAGGAGATGTTCAGATTTTTAAAATAGGTCTTTTTTAATCTCACAAGGAAGCAGTACAGAGTCAGAAGTGACAAACACAAAACAAAACAAAAAAAATGCTTGCAGTCAGTTTAAAGGTTCCTCATTTAATACCACATGACCTCTTTATTTTTCTTATTCTATACATATGGTCAAGTTAGATACTAAACATCAAAGGAGGAATTGAACCAGTGATATATATAAATTAGGGGGAAAAAAATTGGGGTCATCAGAAGTTTACGATATAGTTAACCATAAATGTTTACGACAGGAAACACCTCAGTCACGCAGCCCTAATCTGAAGAATCCACATGCCTCTCTGTCGTGACCCTCATGCACGCTTTTGGTCACAGCAAGAAGATATACAACATTTGTAAAAGGATAATAGCATACAATAGCCTAATTTACCTAACAATACAGAGGCTCATAAATGTATTACAGTAAAGCATAATGTGTACAAACACAAAGATCTGTAAAATCAGAAGTCAAAGTATTCATCTACAGAAGGAGCTGAACATTTTCATACAGGAACTTTTGAAATTACCCAGAGAATGCAAAAGTAGTTAAATCTTTAATAAAGAAAAAGCAAGGAACCGAAATTTACCAAAATGATCTCAAAGCTAACAAATAAGAACAAGCTAAATGCAGCAAAGTGAGCTACATGCTAACTACAGCTAAGTGAGAAAAAATGCTCCAATAAGCTCCAATAAGTTAAATAAATGTGACCACTGCAAAATGAGAAACGTGTTAAGGTAATTAATGTTATGCTAAAAAATGTTCAGTCAACTGCATGTTAACAGCAGCAAAAAAGAGTCTACAGACAAAACTCATTTCAACATGATCAAGTTTGTGAATTTTTAATTCAAAGCATGCAGTGACAATTGATCCACACTGATCACAGATTTACTGTTTCTCTCTGTTGTGAATTTTTTGGTGCCTCTTCAGTTTATTTGATCTAGTGAAAGCTAATCCACATTGATCACATCTGTATGGTTTATCTCCAGTGTGAATACGTTGGTGTATCTTTAGTTGACTTGATGTGGTAAAAGCTGATCCACATTGATCACATCTGTATGGTTTATCTCTAGTGTGAATACGCTGGTGTTGCGTTAGAGTACCCAATTGTGTAAAAGCTGATCCACACTGATCGCATCTGTATGGTTTATCTCCAGTGTGAATACGCTGGTGTTGTTTAAGATTACTCACCTGGGAAAAGGCTGACCCACACTGATCACATATGTATGGTTTGTCTCCAGTGTGAATATACTGGTGTATCTTTAGAGCACCTGATGTGGTAAAAGCTGATCCACACTGATCACATCTGTAGGGTTTTTGTCCAGTGTGAATACGTTGATGTCTTGTCAGATGATCAGATCTGGTAAAAGCTGCGCTACACTGATCACAGCTGTATGGTTTGTCTCCAGTGTGAATATGTTGGTGTTTCTTTAGATAACCTGGTCTGGTAAAAGCTGATCCACAATGACCACATATGTATGGTTTATCTCCATTATGACTACGTTGGTGTATCTTTAAATCACTTGATCTGGAAAAAGCTGATCCACACTGACCACATCTATGTGGTTTAACTCCACTGTGACAATGCTGGTGTTTCTTTAGATCACCTGATCTGGTAAAAGCTGATCCACATTGATCACATCTGAATGGTTTATCTCCAGTGTGAATAAATTGATGTGTTGTCAGATGATCAGATCTGGTAAAAGCCGCCTCACATTGATCACATCTGTATGGTTTATCTCCAGTATGAATACGTTGGTGTTTCTTTAGATTACCTGATGTGGTAAAAGCTGATCCACATTCACCACATGTAAATGGTTCATCTCCAGTGTGAATACGGTGGTGTATCTTGAGTTGTCCTGATGTGGTAAAAGCTGATCCACACTGATCACATCTGTATGGTTTATCTCCACTATGAATTTTTATATGTTCAATCAGATTTGATGAAGAGGTGAAGACTTTTCCACATTGCTCACAGCGGTGTCTCTTGGTTCTTCCTTTGTCTTGATGTTTCTGTAACAACAGAGAAGAAGACTTCATCATGATGGCTGAGCTGTTCAAAATGATTTCAGTTTTAATCAAATTCTATGTGACATGGTCTTTTCACTATGAGTGAAGAGCTTTTTTGTCAATGAGGAGTCATATGAACCATCTCCTGACAGCCAGGGCCCTTCAGATAACACGTCTCAGTTTGTCAGGTCAAAAGTGTGAACAGAGAAACAAAAACCCTCAGAACACATTCATGAACTGTTTTTAATCAAAGCCACTTCAGATTGACAGTGGGTTTCATTCATTCTCTACACACACAAACTTTCATCAGTCAGAACTTGAAAATACAGTTTTGTCTTCAGAACATGACAGTTCAGTTTGACTATCTGCTCAGATCAAAATGTGATGTCACAATAACAGATATTATTACAAATTAAAACTGCAAGTAGCGTTTATCGGGCCCTCGCACCCATTGCCACCACCCCCCAGGTGTCCACCACCTTCCCAAGCCAATTGGGAATCAAGACAATACAGTGATAAATCCATTTGGTCATAAAATGGAAAAGCTGCTGCTCAACTTGAATCCAAAGATATGAAAACAAAAAAACTGGCCTGGAATCTATTCAGAGCTGAGTTCTAACCTGCCATATCAAGGCTGTAACTGTTACAGCTGTCTATTATATTAAGCAAATTTAAAGAGTCAGAGATCTGATGTCTAGAGCAGATTAACAGAAACTTATCCAGCCTTCATCCCCAGCAGACTTGACTACCATAATGATCTTTTGTCTGATTAGACAGCTTCAGATCATGATGAACCCTGTTGCCAGAGTTCTAACAAGAACCAGGAAAACTGAACACATTACTGCTGTTACCGCAAACTCATCCATGCACAAAATTTGGATGGTGAATGAGGACTTTTATCAGTATGAGCTGTAGGAATCCAAGGCTGATCTGATGAAGCACAGATAGGATACAAAATAGACTAAATAATGTGACCAAAATCATGGTCCTTTGATGAGACAGTAGCACTGTCCAAGATTGTCAGATACACTTGTTCAGAGTGAATGAATCATCAAATATATGTATCTTCAAGCAGATTGGATAATGCATGTGTAATTCAGAACAACTTTTCTATTCATTTAAAGCAGTGCTTCTCAATTATTTTCTTCTGCGCCCCCCCCAGGAAGAAGAAAACATTTCGCGCCCCCCCTCCTCCCCACCACGACTATAAATAGTATAATTTGTCTATAAAATTATTGTAAGTACACCTCTGCATAAGAGCGTATCCTTATTAACATTAAGGGAAACAAAAAAATAAATATAGATCAACTTATAACAAAGATGAACTTTATGAAAATAGTTTTTTAGTCTGTAAAGATTTAAAGTGCATCAATTCCACCGTAGTCACAGTTAAGCAGCGCTACATCAGCATCGTCATATTTCCTCGTCTTAACTTTCTGGTTACTTTCGTTTGTCTCATTATCTCCGTCTCTCTCTGTCTTTGTTTTCATCCCTGTTAAATAATTTTCCCTGGTGTCTCATGAGTGGTGTCACTTCATATCTCCTGCTCTGTGCTGCGTGCACACATGTCCGTGCAAAAAACCCGACACAATATAGCTAATACTCCCTGAACCCACTGGGACAATGAGAGTGCCACTGCCACCTACTGGAGTATGTGTGCAATTACACTTTATTACAGTAGGGCAAAAAAAATAAAAATAAATAAACATGATCCCTGGGGTCACTCGAGCCCCCCCTGGCATCGCACAGCGCCCCCCCCCAAGGGGTCCCGCCCCACTATTTGAGAAGGACTGATTTAAAGAGATCTGTTTAGTAGAACCTATAGTTAGTCTCAACAATAGTGTGTTAGGGCCAATAGTCATAGCTATGGTTACAGGAATGGATGAAGACCAGAATAGAGCAGACTGGTCTGAAACACAGCCTCATCATAGCTATGCTGCTATAGGTCTACACTGCAGGGAGACACCAACATGATCCATTAAGTTGTGTCCTCACCTTTTCTCTTCCAACTTTTACCTTTTTTATTCAGCTGTTTCGATAGTTACTTTTTTAATCTCATATCACTTCTGTAAAATGACAATAAAAGGATTTCTATTTATTTTGATTTCTAGTTAATTACCATATTGGCCTGAATATAGGACAACTCTGATTATAAGACGACCACTATTTTTCAAATATCATTTTGGGAAAATAAAAATATAATGAAGACAATAAGGTCCATTTCTAAAATAACTCATTATTGTACAATTACTATAGAAAAAAATCACACAGAACTAACATTCTGCTCTATTGTGAAACATTTCATTGATTTCATCTATTTTAGGAAGCATTGTACCATACTTAAGGTAAGGTACATGTCAGGTTTCCATGTTATTTAAGATCAAGGTATAGTATTTAAGAAACGTTATTCTCTTAAAATCTGCATTAATGTCAACAACTGTGTAACCATTAAGTTAAGTTATATTCTGTTTCAAGAACATTAATAATTCAGTCTTTAATATTCTGGAGTGTAACATAACTTTCTTTGCTTTCTTTCCTTTGCTCGAGACGGTCGCGTGATCCTCTATTTAAATCAGTCCAGCTAGCATGCGTTCACTGTGATGCTCATCCGCTTACTGTTTACTTAGGTGCATGCTCCATCTAGTGGCGCAGATGTGTAACTACAAGAGAAAAGTGCCATCCATTTTGAGACTAACTCAATTTTTGAGAATATGATTTCTAGAATAAAATATCATCCTATGTTTGGGCCAATACGGTAGTAACATATAAATATATCTGAATTCACTGTACCCACAGTTTTTGTGCTGTCCCCCGGTCTTTTCTTCTTTTCTTTCTGTATATGTTTGCAGGCCTGAGTTTCCAAAGTTAGATATAAAAGTGCAGTTCCACCCTCTGACAGTCCCAGTGTTTCCCTCCACCTGTTTATATAGACGTCGTCCCGGCGTCGACCTCCACCCGTCTACGTAGACGTCGTCCCGGCGTCGACCTCCACCCGTCTACGTAGACGTCGTCCCGGCGTCGACCTCCACCCGTCTACGTAGACGTCGTCCCGGCGTCGACCTCCACCCGTCTACGTAGACGTCGTCCCGGCGTCGACCTCCACCCGTCTACGCAGACGTCGTCCCAGTGTCGACCTCCACCCGTCTACGCAGACGTCGTCCCGGCGTCGACCTCCACCCCTCTATGTAGACGTCGTCCCGGCGTCGACCTCCACCCGTCTATGAAGACGTCGTCCCGGCGTCGACCTCCACCCATCTACCTCCACCCGTCTACGTAGACGTCGTCCCGGCGTCGGCCTCCACCCGTCTATGTAGACGTTGACCTCCCCCCGTCTATGTAGATGTCGTCCAGGCGTCGACCTCCACCCGTCTATGTAGACGTCGTCCCAGCGTCGACCTCCACCCGTCTATGTAGACGTCGTCCCGGCGTCGACCTCCACCCGTCTATGTAGACGTCATCCCGGCGTCGACCTCCTCCCGTCTATGCAGACGTCGTCCCGGCGTCGACCTCCACCCGTCTATGTAGACGTCTTCCCGGCGCCGACCTCCACCCGTCTACGTAGACGTCGACCTCCACCCCTCTATGTAGACGTCGTCCCGGCGTCGACCTCCACCCGTCTATGCAGACGTCGTCCCGGCGTCGACCTCCACCCGTCTATGTAGACGTCGACCTCCACCCGTCTATGTAGACGTCGTCCCGGCGTCGACCTCCACCCGTCTATGCAGACGTCGTCCCGGCGTCGACCTCCTCCCGTCTATGCAGACGTCGTCCCGGCGTCGACCTCCTCCCGTCTATGTAGACGTCGTCCCGGCGCCGACCTCCACCCGTCTACGTAGACGTCGACCTCCACCCCTCTATGTAGACGTCGTCCCGGCGTCGACCTCCACCCGTCTATGCAGACGTCGTCCCGGCGTCGACCTCCACCCGTCTATGTAGACGTCGTCCCGGCGTCGACCTCCACCCGTCTATGCAGACGTCGTCCCGGCGTCGACCTCTACCCGTCTATGTAGACGTCGTCCCGGCGTCGACCTCCACCCGTCTATATAGACGTCGTCCCGGCGTCGACCTCCACCCGTCTATGTAGACGTCGACCTCCACCCGTCTATGTAGACGTCGTCCCGGCGTCGACCTCCTCCCGTCTATGCAGACGTCGTCCCGGCGTCGACCTCCTCCCGTCTATGTAGACGTCGTCCCGGCGCCGACCTCCACCCGTCTACGTAGACGTCGACCTCCACCCCTCTATGTAGACGTCGTCCCGGCGTCGACCTCCACCCGTCTATGTAGACGTCGTCCCGGCGTCGACCTCCACCCGTCTATGCAGACGTCGTCCCGGCGTCGACCTCTACCCGTCTATGTAGACGTCGTCCCGGCGTCGACCTCCACCCGTCTATATAGACATCATCCCAGCGTCGTCCCAAAAACAAAGCGGGCAAGATGCAGGCCACGGAGCCAAGCAACAACTGCTAAGGCTATCCAGAATCTAAGCAACAATATCAAAGAAACGCAAAACGACATCAACGCGATAATAAATGATATCAAGCAGAATCTGAACAGCTTTAAGAGCGAAATGAACAAGAACCTGGAGGAGGTCAGTGCAAATGTTCATCATCAAGGCTCAAGGCTAACTGAGGCAAAACAAAGGGTAAATGAGGACAAGACGCTCCCTTCATGTAAATCAGAATATGCGGGATAATAATCTTAATAGGGATGCACGATAACTGTTTTTTAAAACCGATACCGATAACCGATAACTTTCAGCTCCTAATGGCCGATAACCGATACCGATAACACACACATATACCTAAGATCATTACATCAATACTATGAACAAAATCAAAAATAGATTTGACTTCTTAAATGAACAGATATTTATTTTTTCCAATGAAAAACTATTGTCAACCCTCTCAAACATTTTCGTAAAGCTATCAAACAAACCTATTTGATATCTCACATTAACTTAAAAAAGGTTCATTACTGACTGATATAAAAAAAAAAGGCTCCTTGAACTGATGGAAATACATGCATCAGAATTACTAACTGAAAAAGATTAACGTTTAAAGGATTTTGGCTTGTGGTTCCATTTAAATTAATACCTTTAATTAAAGTAAATGAGGTTCAGTCGTTTTATTTTTTAATCCCATGGAAGCTTTAGATGAGAGGAATGAGGGAGAGAAGAGGAGAAGGGGGAGAGACTGCTGCTGGCTTGCGCACGTTAGCATTAGCTCATGTTAGCGCGATTTCAAAACTCCATGGAAGTGATTGTTATGTTGTAGGTGGCTGATCAGGTTTTACGTATTAAAGCTTGTGCTTCCCTCCTCGTAGAATTCACTCGGAGGATTCGTCACAAATAACCACCAAACTATCTTCTTCTGAAACTTTAATGAAGTTCCACGCCGCCATGTTTGTTGTGATCAGTACGCTGTGCTGCAGGCTGCATTCAAGGTCTAACGTAAATTCCGACGTTTCCTCGTTTGCTAGTCGTTATTTCAGCCTTTTCTACCTTTTTCTTTTTTTATGTGTAACATGTGGGAGAATACTGCGAATATCAATTAAAGTCAGCAACTACTAAATTTATGACCGAGTTAACGAGTTGTTTTCTGGCATGAGGGGGTATTCTTGATTTTCCTTATTGAGTAATCGTTTTTATGATTATGCCGACGTCACTTGAACACAACATTCACTGCCGGTCATTCAAGGCTCAGAGGGAGCGAGACACTGCCGTGTTGACAGAAATATATATGTTATCGGGGCTATTCGTCGTGATATCGGGCCTATCGGGATGACGTCATAATTTCCTGTTATCGGCCCGATAGTTATCGTGCACCCCTAAATCTTAAAGCAGTATTGGCTAGCTTGGATGCAGAAAAGGCCTTTGACTGCATGAGTTGGGAATATTTGTTTTTAGTTTTGGAACCATTTGTTTAATCAGAAAGTTCAATCAATAGTATTAAAACATTATATTCATCATCTACTGAGAGAATCAAAATAAATAGACACTAACAGACTGGATAACGCTGGAGAGATCCACTCGACAAGGCTACTCACCCTCTCCAACCCTTTAACACTTTACATAGGGGCTCTGGCCCAGGCAGTTAGGGAAAATAATGATGTCCGTGGCATTGTAATCAACTCAAGAGAACATTAAATAGTGTCATATGCTGATGACATCCTTTTATATCTCTGAAGTCCAGAACAATCCATTGGGGTCCTCTTAGAGTTATTAGACACATCTGGTACCTATTCAGGATCCAGGCTAAATATGGGTAAAAGACAAGTTATATGTTTTAATCATTACCCCTCGACAGAGCTGCATGATAAAGTTCCCATTGACTGGTCCAAGAAAACAACCAAATACTTGGGTGTATGGCTGACTTACTTTCCCAATGACCTGTACAAAAAAACTTTGAAACTATAAACAGGAGTATTAAAGAAGATTTCACACATGTATATTTGAGCTCAGTGCAAGAATTGAGATCATTAAGATGTCAGTTTTATAGGGCCTTGTGGAATCCATTTAATTTTTTTCTCAAATTCCATTTTAATTTTTTTCATTTTCTGTGTTTTTAAGTTTTTAATTTTTGAGAATTCCGTTTTACGCATTTGATGCAAATTTAACCCCAGAACAGTATATAAAGTAATGAAATATAGACAATTTATGCAATTATAACTGTAAACCTTAATGTTTACATACTTTTAAACAGTGTCCAACAAAACATTCATGTTTTTTGACAAACAAAAAAATTCAAAAGTTCTTTTTATGAAAAAATAACTAAGAAAACAAACTATTTAAAGAGAAAGAAATTGCAACAGCAATAAACTAATCATTTTAGCTTCTTTAATTTCTTCTGTTATCAGACAGTTTGTCATTACGTACCTGACATTTTTCAGGTGTGTCATGACAAACTGTGTCTGATAACAGAAAAAAACTATATTTACTACAGCTGATGTAGATACTATGAAATTCAAAGCACTGAACACTGGTTGTGTGTATGAAAGTGTAGGGCCCTATAAAATTCATTTTATTTTTTTCTCAAATTACGTTTTAATTTTTTTCATTTTCTGTGTTTTTCAGTTTTTAATTTTTGAGAATTCCATTTTAAGCATTTTATGCAAATTTAACCCCAAGACAGTATATAAAGTAATGAAATATAGAGAATTTATGCAATTATAACTGTAAACTTTAATGTTTTTATTAGGGCTGTCAATTTCTCAAAATAATTAATCAGATTAATCGCATGACTGTCAATAGTTAATCATAATTAAGCGCAAATTAATCGCATATTTTTATCTGTTCTAAATCTACCTTATACAGATCTTTTTCAAGTTGTATTACTCTTATTAATATGAGTCCTGACTAGAACCAGGAAATACGACCATATTAGTCCAGTCCTGAGGTCTCTGGCTTCCTGTCACTCAGAGAATAGACTTTAAAACAGCTCTACTTGTGTTCAAGTCTCTTCATGGCCCCAAAGTCCATCTCTGACATGTTAGATCCATATGAACCAACCTGGACTCTGAGAACCTCAGGTAGTGGTCTCCTGCTGGTGTCCAGAGTCAGGACTAGGGATGCACGCAGTTAGTCGTCTAACCGATTAAACATCCGCCCACTTTCTAGTTGGCAGAAATATTAGTCGTTTAAACCAATTTGTGTTTTATTCATGTACAAGGCCGTTTAACTGTCATACAGCCGCCCGCCACTAGTCGGGGCTACAGAGCCGTCAGAAAGCAGCCCCCCTCTCCGCGGCAATGCTCGAGTAGACTGGAGTTTTAAAACGGCACGGTGGGAAGATAGTCTTGCAAAACCAGCGCGGTTTGGCGGTACTTTAATCTTGAAAATGAAAACAAGGTAGTATGTAGACTGTGTCAGAAACAACTGACATACAATCACTCGACTGGAGCAATGAGCAACCACATTCAACTCAAGCATTTGGATGTTAATCTGCGCGAGACGATGGCTGCTGATGCTAGCGGTGCTAGCCACACTGCTAGCCACATTGTTTACCCGGAGACGTGTTCTCCCGTCCGGTCTGAGAGATTTTAGATGTTTGTTTAATTTTACACTCATATTGAACTGCGCATAGAGCTTAATAATTCAGCAGCAATTTATCTTTTTTAGATGTTACATTATTTGTTAACTTTAAGTGAGTTCTTGTCGGATGTGCAGGGTTTATATCCATACTGCACGGCGCAAAATGCTGCTCATTTCGGTTGAAATTTAATTATAAATTAGATGCTTTATTAACTTGACAGTGAATTAAAGCTATATTTTTTGTCGGATAATCTGCAAGATTCAATGTGTCAGAGGCAATTTATTTATTTTGGTGGTTAACGTTTGACTGAGTTGCCTTCATGTTCACATTCATTCATACTGCACGGTGCAAAGTGTCTCGTACTTCAGCGGCATTTAAAATCCGACATGGTTGTTGAACATTGTGATTAAAGGCTTAAAGAACTCTTGTTACACACAATATTTTTTGGGACAATGTTTCAAATTCTGTTTCGATGTTTCAATAAATTGTGCTAAATTTTCACTGTTTTCTGAGTGTTTTCCTTTTTTTTAGACTAGTCAACTAGTCTTAATTAAAATTTTCATTTAGTCGACAGGGAAATTAGTCGCCAGGAACATCCCTAGTGCTGGTAAACTTGCAGAACATTGAATCTCCAGACACATAATAATCTGAGAAACTGCTCTGCCCTGCCCTGGGAGTCAGACGCTAGTTCCTTTGCTTCATCGTCGGTTTCTCAGGTGGAAGCTAGAGTGTCCCCACCTTTTAGTGACCCCTCTTTTCTCAACATTTTCTCATTTTCTCGAAAGAAAAGTTCCTTTTAGTCTGGGAGAAAAAAAAAACAAGCTTTTAAGCAAATTGCTGTTCAGTTCTGTTATATTGCGCATTTAAAGTGAATTCCGTTTTTAACTCAGATAGAGGAAGTAAGTAGAAGTAGTAAGATATTTGAAGCTGTGTCAGGGTGATATGTACTTACAGGGAAACGACAACTCCTTATTAGGAAAGGCTGCGCTGTGCACAATGAGGAAGTTTGCATTGAAACTAACGAAAAGTGATTGTATCTAACAACGTCCGTATGTGTGAATAAAAACCAGCCTGAGCTGCAGAGCGACAGAAATCAACTGGACGAGCAGAAGGACAGACCGCGGGGCCTTTGCAAAGGCAAAACTTGAGATAGTGTCTTGACTATTATTGAATATAATCTCAGCATTGAGTCCACAGGTCAGGTGAGGTCAGGTGAGGTCAGGTGAGGTCAGGTGAGGTCAGGTATACCTGAACACCATCATGAAACAACTCAGACAGGAAGGAAAACGCGCCACGCTATCGGTAGACAAACTGTACGTTGATGGACCTCTTTACTGAATATCACCGCCTGGATGATCTCTCCCTTTATTCAGAGTTTAGTGTCAGTTATCTGTTCTGTGGTTGAATTTGTGGATGTTCTGTCTAATTCTGTCATTTCCTGTTACGTCTGTATGTTTAAGCCAATCAGGTCAATCTATGTCAAAACTACCCATGTAATCAAATGTAATTCAGTGAAATGGATTTTTCTAACCCCCTCTTCCCCTCTGCCCCCCCCCCCAATTCCCAATTCATACATGTCACCTCTCACTACACACATGCACACCAGCCTACTGACCGGAAGGAAATTGGTTTCACGTTCGACATTCGCTCGTTTTTTTCTGTTTGAGCGTTAATGACGTCATGAAAACGGCATTAGAGAAATGTCAGGCATACTTATATCTACAAAATGATACCAACCTGGATGAAATCGGTGCCGTTCTCGTGACGCTTTTAACGCTCAAACAGAAAAAAAAAAAAAAACGAATGTCGAAAATGAAACTAACTTATTCATGTGTTCACGTCACAATCCAACAGCAGGAGAAACAGGAACAACAAGCAGAAAAGCTGCCGCCACTTTTCCACCATGAAAACGTAGAAGCGGTTCAAAACTAGATTAGAAAGGTCACGTGATTCTGTTCTCTGAGCTTCAGTTCAAACTTCTTCATATCTGCTCAAATAAACCGTTCAGAACATCAAAACCTGAACACGGACCTTTAGACCAGCAGAGGAGGAGCCCGCTTCGGTCCAGTTGGTGGCCTGCAGAGAGTCCTGGTCCCGGTCCTGGTCCTGGTTCTGGTCCCGGTCCTGGTCCCGGTCCATAGTTGATAGTTTTCTCTTCACGAACTCGTTCTTGCTTCTAAAGTAATACAAGCTACAAAGATCCGGAAGATCCACGGAGCTCCATGCGGTCGATGAATGTGACGTCATGCTGTCACATGACGCTAAACACCGAAAAAAACGGCGTTCTCTGTGGTCCTTAAACGCCGCTTTGTGCTGCGTTCAAGGAACGCTCGTAAAAAAAAACGCCGTTTTGCGAGTGCTGAAACACGCGTCAAAAACGGCGTTTTGTTGTATTATAATTATCCCCGCCGCTTATGTTTCACAGCCACTAAAATTGAACCTTGATGATCTAATCGCTGAGGAGTAAAGCAAACCACATAACTCCATCTCTGCAGGATTGGATGCATTGTCCTAATAAACATATTCCATGAGCTTGTCGAGCTGCCTGCTAGTGTTTATATCTGGACGAATAGTACTATGTCCATTTCCACTGAGTTCACTTACAGAAACAAAGTTTACAAACCAGTCAAATTTTAAAACGCTGCTTTCTCAGTAAGAAGAGTCTGATCCAAGCGATCCAAATCTTCTTATAGATATCTTGTAAATGTTTTTCTAGAGAGATTTCGATTTTTGCTCTTAAATATTCATTTTCTGCTACTTAGCCCTCTGGAACGTATTAATAACTAGAAAAGCACTCGGAGAGCGCAGACCTCCGCCAAGTGCAGCAATTCCTCCATATAGCGATTTACAGATTGCGATAAAATCCACATTCAGGATCAGAACCGGATCAGCCTCTGAAGTCTGATAGAGGTTCCCGTTGTTAATCCCTGAGTCGAATTTCATGAGTTTTGGGCAATAATTAACGGAGATATTGAGAAACAAAATTTTCGGCCCCATTGACTGCAATGTTATTGAAAATTTGAAAGTGATCCAGAATCCAGGATTTCTTCCGGATCAGAACCAACATGAAATCAGTTCTTCCTTTTCACATTTCTGACAACTGCCTGAACATTTCATCAAAATCCATCCATAACTTTTTGAGTTATCTTGAATACAGACAGACAGATAAACGCAGGCAAAAACATAACCTCCTTGGTGGAGGGAATGATAGTAAGAAAATTATAATTATAATAACAATATTAATTATAATAGTAATAATAATAAAATGATAACAATACTAGCAGCATTAATCATAATAATAGAGATGATTAAATGATAAAACTAATACTAATAATTATAATCAAACTGGTGATAATAAAATGATAATAGCAGTATTAATTATATTAAAGTGATAACAATAAAATGATAATAGCAATATTATTTAAAATAGTGATATAATAAAATGACAATAGTAATATTAATTAAAATAATAATGATAATAAAATGATAGTGATATTATTATTATTAATATTGTTATTATTAATATAATAATAACAACAACAATAAGAAGAAGAAGAAGAATCAAATGCAATATATATCCTACAAGCAATTCTGTGGTGTGTCCGCAGAATTGTGGTGCCTCTCAGTGTGGATGGCTTCCCAGAGGTGGTATTTCCTCACCTGGATCCTCAGTGTCCTGCCGTGTTACTGAACTATTTTTACTTTGTGCTGTGAGTGTGCATGTGTGTGCTGTGCATGTGTGTGAGGGAGAGGGACGGGTTTTTATTATTTGTTATGATCCTGTTTTGTTTTATTTTGCGAAGCACTTTGGGTTGCATTGTTAATGTATGAAAAGTGCTATATTAATAAAGTTTGATTTGAATTCTCTGAATAAAGACCTGAATACAACTGAACGTTTTCTGGGTTCTTTTTGTTCTATTTATGTCTGTCTGTCTTTCCTACATGTCTGATGTTTGGAACAAACAAATATTTGTCCACAATTGATCTATTTATGATCACTTTTATAGTTAAAACATGTCATTCCTCTATAGACGTAAAGCTCTGAAGGAGCGACTGGTACCGGACCAAGATGGCCGCCGCGTAGCCACGTAGCTCCCATCGACAGCAGCAGTCAATCTACGTAGAAATGTCTGAGTGACACAACATGAACAAATTTCACTTCCTGTGACCTCTTCATAATAAAAGCACCTTGTCATTTTGTTGCTTAAAAGCTTTTAATTTGAAATAGCTAAACAGATGTTTCATAGGAAGCACGAAACCCTCCCTGCTTGGTGATATGAACCTCGTCATGTGACAGCATGACGTCACATTCATCGACCGCATGGAGCTCCGTGGATCTTCCGGGTCATTGTAGCTTGTATTAGTGTAGAAACAAGAACAAGTTGGTGGATTGAAGAGAAAACTATCTCAACTATGGACCAGAACCAGAACCAGGACTCTCTGCAGGCCACCAACTGGACCGAAGCGGGCTCCTCCTCTGCTGGTCTAAAGGTCCGTGTTCAGGTTTTGATGTTCTGAACGGTTTATTTGACACTCCTTGTCTAAAGCCTCCTCCAACTCCTTAGAACCGGTAGTCGGTGTCTCCACGTGTGTTGACTGGACCCGAGGACCAGCCCGGACCTCCTTAGTAGCGGCCTTTGTTTGGGCTTCTGTCCCGGAGGGAGACGCCTCCGGCTGGACAGAGCTGCCGTCGCGCCAGCCCTCTTTGAAATATTTGTGCCGTTTTGCTGTTGAAATTACGGTAATCGCTATGAAGCGTTTTCAAAATAAGAGCGGTTATGTGTAACTATATTCACTATATATATATATATATATATATATATATATATATATATATATATATATATAAAACTAAGAATGAACAAAATGACATTAAAATTAAAAAAAAATAATAATTACTTCACTACTTAGAATGCATGTAAAAATCCACTTTACTAAGACTACTTGACGAGGTTAAAAAATAAAATATCCTAGTTTCCACAGACTCATTCCACTGAATCCCAATAGTAGTGTGTATATAGCTTATGTTTAACAATTACATTTTTTTTTAGATTTTTTTGAGAGCTATATATATATTTTATATTATTTTTTGCCTATTTTTTTTTAACAAGTAGTCCAAGCCCTATTTAAATTATTATTTGTCCAACCTGTGCTGCTGTAACAACTGAAATTCCCCGGTGACGGATTAATAAAGTACTATTCTATTCTATCCCATCTGGAAATGTTACTGAACAAGTTTCAGACCAATCTGATGTGGTATTTCAAAATAAAGTGAATTTATACATGATTTTGATGTCACTTTATTTTGAAATACCACATCAGATTGGGCTGAAACTTGTTGAGTAGTATATCCACTATACTAATAGTCTTAGTATAGTGGATTTTTACGCTATTCACAGTGATTACCGTAATTTCAACAGCAAAACAGCACCAATATTTCAAAGAGGGCTGGCGTGAAGGCATTTCTGTCCCGGAGGTAGACGCCTCCGGCGGGACAGAGCTGCTGAAGTAAACTGAGACACACATTCACAGATTTGGAAGTTAAACGTTGTCAAAACACAAATAATGTCTCAATCCCATCGTGATAACATCGACCTCGAACTACGAGGACCAAAACCCCGAATCTTACTAAAATAAACTGTCCTCTGAGCTGGACAATAACATTGATTTATATGCGCAGACGTGTCAGTGCGCAGGGACCGTCTGAAAATGGAAATGAAAGAAAAACAAAAATCAGTAAGTTCACTGTTGTAGTCAGTGTTGGGCAAGTTCACTTTCTACACGAACTAGTTCAGTTCATAGTTCACAGAAATTAAAACCAACTAGTTCAGTTCACCATTTCTTTTTTCTTATTCTTTTTTTAATGTTGCCACAAGCAATTATTTATCAGAATGATTTCCACTGCCCATATACCACACCACCACAAACAGCAATTATTTGATCCATTTTATCTGTTAAACTCTGTGTCCAGTCAGAATCTTTATCCAACCAGGGTTCACATTAGCATTAGCATTGAAGGGACCGTCCATGTAAAACTCATTTCCCTTTCAGCTTCTCTCTACATCAGGAGTTTCAAACTGATCCGTTAAAGGGCCGTGTGGCTGCAGGTTTTTTTTCCAACCAGCAGAAACACATCTGAACTGGTTTCATTCAACCAACTGAACTGGTTTAGACCTTTAGTGAAGACAACTAGTTGATTGATTTAAACTAGTCAGCTGTGCTGCTGCTGGTTGGAACAGAAACCTGCAGCCACACGGCCCTTTCAGGAAACAGTTTGACACCTGTGCGACACCTGACACTTGCTGCCAAATGGTCTTTATTATAAGACAAAAACAGGTCCTTAAGGTGCAAATGTTTTTTTTTTTTTTTTTTTTTTTTTCCCATTTCAATATTTCAGTCCCGACTGCAAAGATTACAGTTTAATCTCTGGAGTCGGGGGTCTCCTCCAGCTCTGAGTAAATGTAGCTCTCATCTTCCTGCTTGTTTTAAACATTTGATGACGCAACTGTTAGCGTGACAGAAGCGACAGCCTGTGTTGCCATGTTTGATTGATTTCCTCAGATACATATCAGGCTCATTTGTGGTGGATTTTAAATGGGGTTCGCTGGAAGCCTGGAAGTCGTTCACGCCCCCCCGCTGCTGAAGGAGAAAGAGAGAGCGCTCAGTTCACGTTCACGAAAAATACGAACTAGTTGTGAACGAGTTCAGGTACAACACTGACTGTAATAGTCTGGTCTCCTGTAATAATGTCTAATGATCACATTAATGATAAAAACATAGCTCAGTGGAAAACTTGGAGCTGGTTCCACTGGGCTTTGCTCCATCTCAAAGTCAAAGTCAGCTTTATTTCTCAATTCCTTCATATGTACTTGACATACAAGAAATCTAAATTATGTATCACACTATCCTATGCGTACACATGAGAACAAAAACAGTTTCTTAAAACCTCAGATAAAAAAACGTTCAAATATAGAAAAGTGATGAGTGCAAAATAGTGAGTGCAATAGAGATAAATAGTTAAACAGAATCTAAAACAGAATAAATAATTCAAAAATAGAGTAACCAGTATGTAAACAGTGTAAACAAGGACAGTCAGTGCGTTTAAATGGGAAGTTTAATTCTTCTTTAATTCAGAATTAAAATTAAATCCAATTTAAAATGATTAAAAATTACCATGTAAACACCTAATTCCGAATAAAAAATGTCCATTCCGAATTAAACTTAATTCTGAAGTAAGTGGCTGGTTTATTCTGATTTTAAATACGAATTAAATAATTCCGCGGTCATGTAAACACTCATTCCACTTTAAATTTATTCCCGTCTTTCTGCGCATGCTAGTTCTCTTGGCCGTCTGTCGCGATGACGCTTATATTCCACGCTGAGCTTGATTTTGAAATAAAGTTTCAAGATGGCAGCACGCAGTAAACGGTGTTCAAGAGCAGAGACGATTTATTTAATAAATAGCTTGGAGGAACTGGAAATAATTAAAAGAACTGATGGCAGGAAACATTAAAATTGTGAGCTTTTCAAAGCGGCCAGGTTAAATGAATGGTGTTGCTAATCGAGTAAGTTTGTTTTCTTCCGGTAGACGTATCAGAACCAATCAGAACCCTTCCCAACCCCCAGACCTAAAGCGGAATTGGATAAAGCCAAACAAACGTGTTTTCCATGTAAACCTCAATTCGGAATTACTATTTCCATGTTAACTCAAAGGAAAATAGTTTAATTCTGAATTATTTAATTCAGAATAATTAATTCCGAATTAAAAAACATCATGTAACCGTGGCCAGTGTAGCAGCTGTGGGAGTTATTGCACAAGTGAGAGTGGCGTTGGTCTCTCTTTGTCCAGCCTTCTTCACACTGAGCCATGTCTTTCATTTTCACTGCTTCCACTAATATACAGTCATGGAAAAAATTATTAGACCACCCTTGTTTTCTTCTGTTTCTTGTTCATTTTAATGCCTGGTACAACTAAAGGTACATTTGTTTGGACAAACATAACGATAACCACAAAGATTGCTCATAAGAGTTGTATTTAAGAGCTGATATCTTACCATTTTCCATGGTTTTCTTGATTATGACCTAAATCACTTAAGTTTTTACATCAATAGCTATGGCGTTGTACTGCCAAAAACACTGCTTTTATGCATTCAGTGTTTTCTTTTCTGTCTGTTTTAGTCACATGATGATGTTTAGTGGTACCAGGTATTAAAATGAACAAGAAACTGAAGAGAAAATGGTGGTCTAATAATTTTTGTCCTCCCTGACTACTGGTGAGGGTTAGCTGTTAGCTGTTAGCTCATCCATCTTAAGGGCCATATATACTCTCGCGGCAATGTGTCGCCATCAGCTTGTCGCAGAGATGCCGCCGTCACGTATGATTTATACTCGCACGTCTCCGCTATGTTACTCCACAACGCAAGAGGGACAATCACAAACTAGCTAAACTTACTAAACTTATCTCTTGTGTTTTTCCACTTCCTCACCGTCTCGGTCGTATCCAGACCCACATTCATCGCTATCTCCCTACATGAATTACTAGAATATGTGCTGTCTTTGTGGTGTGGAGAACCAGAATCGTACAGATGTGGGTACTTCCTCATTTCTTCAATGCGCTCTTTTCTACGCGGATGTAGAATTGACCAATCAGAAGCCTCCTTTCTCTCCTCTCTGCGACGCTGTCTGCGTCGACCTACAATTTTGGGGAGGAGCACCGGAGTGTCAGCGTAGGTTGGGGGGGCAGACGACCTGACGTTCGAGTATAAATCAGGCTTTATTTGCGGGCGACCTCACGTTGCCCATGATGAGAGAGGGGAGACACGGCTTACATCTCCTCCTCTCCATAAGTCGTTGTCTCCACCCAGCTCTTTTCTTCCGTTGTTTTAGTCCTCCCCTGCATCCTCTGTGTGTTTCCTCCAGCCTTCAGCGGGTTTCTCAGATGTTCTGGCCTCGGCGCCATCAGCTGATCTCTGGAGTAAACGATGCGGCCATGAAGTCGCTGCGCACCGGCGCCGTGTCCCAGTGAAAGTAAAAGTAGTGATTCCAGAGCAAAGAAACATACTAGAACTCTCTCAACCAACATGTCTGGAGAGGGCTCAAGATATAGTTATAAAAATACAAGAGGTATAGTAAAAAGATTTAGAGAACTAAGAAAACAAACAGGAGCGACCGCAACAGGCTGCACGCGCTGTACACGCATGCGCACTGCATTTTTATATTTGTATTTATATTGTTCATATTTATAATAGAACTTGATTTAATGGCATCCTGATTTTGGCGATGAAATGAAGATGTACAAGCAAAGCTTCGCTAGGGATTGCACATATAAAAGAGAGACAGAAAAGTTGATTTGTTTACGATTGATTACGAAGTTTACGATAAAACAGCTGATTGCAGGAGACCGTTTACTTGGGTTGTCTTAGCAACCATAGCTCAGTATTACGATGTATTACGATTTATAGTCCTGGGCTCAATCTTTAAAGTCCTTATGCTCAATGACAAGTTATTTGATCCAGAAAACAGATGGCTTTTAGAACAGTTACCTTTAATGTCGTCTTTGTGGTATCGTTGTGCTGTTTATCCCACAGACAGAACGTTAATGGAAATAGCTGCTGTGCGGTAGAGTTCTGGACGGATCCCGCAGTAGGACACACCTCCGCTACGATTGTTTAGCTTTAATACAGGTAGTACTACCGATGGGCACTACGGCGCAAACTTGATGATAGCTGAAGGAAGGGGAGAGGGCAGGGCACCAAGGCCACAGTGGCCGTTAAGCAACCAATTTTCAGAAGGGCATCACGGCCAAGAAGAAGGGCTACGACGGCCGTGGCCGCCATGAAATTCCTGCCCTGATCTATTGTCTGATTTTATCCTGTTTTACTGTCTTTTAATCGTTTAGTTTTCAGCTCCAGTGTTTCCTCATGGGGGTCCTCCACTCTGGAAGTTGTGTCTGGTCTGTCCACGGGGACGTGGTCTTGGAGATCCTTCGGGCCTGCAGGTGTGTTAGTGAGCTAGCTGAGTTTCTCAATTTTTTTTGTTACTGGAGCGACCAGCTTGACCTTTCTATATGACGTCCAGTTTTGAGCTGTGTTACATCAATACACGTCTTTTCTCCCTCCTTTTTCTGAAAGACAACTGTATTAACAAAACAATCTCTTTCAGAAACATCCAGATGAAAACGGACATTAACAGATACATGATAGAAATGTAACAAGATGTGATAATCAGCTAAATGATAAAATGAAACTAACAAAAACAAAAATTTAACGTAGTCAAGTCTGTAGCAGCACAGAAATAGATGCATTACTGTGTGCTGTGCTGCCTCACCTGTTGTACTACAGTTGAGATAAAAGTAACAAGGAATTTCAAAAACTACAAAACAAGCGGCAAAATAATCTACGAAAGAATGAAATCCACGTTAAAGATAAAAAGAGATAAAAATTGTATTCTGTTGAAAAATTGAAATTTAGTAAAAATGAGAATGATGATTGAAAACCAGGACTATAAGAAAGACCAAAAATAAAAATGGTGCCTGGATCATTCAGCACTGAGACTGTAGTTATAGAGAAACAAGAAGAAATGGACGAGAAAGAAAACTAGAAATGTGCTTAAGAGTGATTATTTCAGATGTAACTCCCTTGTGTCAAACAAAGGAAAAGGATTAAAAGAAAATATAAAACTGTAAATGAGTTTGCAAACGGAGAGGCAGTTATCAGCCAGACATGAAATGAAATGAAAATAGGCCTTTCATCAAATACTAGAAAAAAAATAGATGAAAAAAAAAAACATAAAGAGAAAAAAAATCAGAGGAATGTCATGGCCACTTATAGATTTTTAAACTGTTACAGAGAAACTCGGATGCAGCTCCAAACGCAGCTAAAGTCGTTTCCTTTTATATCCTGGAACAATAACACGTGCTTTTACACATTTGCTCCACACGTTTTCACGCACACACATGCACACAACTGGTTCCTGTTTCCACCAGGAAACACCGTGAGGTCTCACAGCTGACACTCACGCTTTTGTTTTGAAGGGACGAAAAATGGAAGCAGCTCACGATATCACAACCAATGGACGCCTTCCACATACATGCCCTTATTTTGAAAAGCAAAGAGCTTACGCCAGTGGTGCGCAAACTGTGGTACACATACCACCGGTAGTGCTGGGCAATATGACGATATATATCGTGGGGACAATATAAAAGTGTATATCGTGCCATTTCTCTTCTATCGTTTCTATCGTTTCTAACCTAATTTTATCAATTATTACAGCAAATATGTAATTAAATAACCTGCAATGATAAATTTGATAGAATCATATCTACTTCTACAAAGTAGCCTTTTATGTTTGCACTTTTATTTATGGTTAATGCCTTAAACAGAGTTCTCTTCAACCCTGATGTTTACTTTAGACACTTTATATTGGTTTGCAAACTTTGCACTACAAGGTTACAGATTTCAGAAAGTTGAAAAATAATTTGTGTTTATTTTTTATAGCTGAACTTCAGTGCAAAAATGTGTTTTTCCTCTCAGAAACTGTTGTGCACTTTAAAAAAATGTGAAAGCCTCTGTACGTACCTGTTTTTGCTGCACTAAAATGTATGTTTGTGACAGTTTAGCTAAATGTCCTTTCAAAATAAAGTTGAAAAGTAAACAATGAAATTTTTGTCAAATTTTTCAGAGAATAACTGAAAACATACTTTATTATGGTATATCGTGATATATATCGTTATCGTGATATAAAATAGTCCATATCGTGATATATGGTTTTTTCCATATCGCCCAGCACTAACCACCGGTAGTAAATACAATGTTTCAAATGAAATGTGTAGCTTGAGATAATTAAAATTGTTTCTTTTAAAAAGATATTTGTTGCATATTCAGTTTCAGTGCACATGTAACAACTTTTTAGTGTGTTTATTTTCTCTGTATGAGAGTATGAGTACGTGAGAATTGTCTGATGTAACAATAAATAACCACAATAAGGAATAAACATTTCTGTGTTTAAAGCTAATTGAGAAGGCATATATGGCTATATTTTAAAACTGGTCATTATGGTGGTACTCAGACAGCTGAACAGTTTCTCAGGTGGTACACAGTATTTAAAGTTTGAAAACCACTGACCTATGCTGCTATGAACAACTTTGAAACACGGATGCTTTTGTTCTGAAAACTGGAAGCTCACGCACCACATTAGACTGTTGTATGTAAACAACGCCCGAACGCACCACGTGTAACGGTGTTCAACTTTAGTTTAAACAATGCCACGTTTTCACAACAGAGACACCACATGTAATTCACCACCAGCTCCAAGGGAATTTAACACCTTTGTCCTGAACCAGAACCACCACACGGTCCACGAGGTAACTTTACAACTCCTTGTTCTCAAACGGGAACATCACATGTTGCTGGTTCAACTTTACAACACAGACTCGTTTCTATATTTAATATAGCACCAAAAGTTTAAAACTCCTAATCACATAAGGAATATAACCAGACTTAACCAGGAAACTTTTAAGCCCCCCAGTGCTCTCCCAGGACATTCCAATCAATCAAGGGGAGTCTTTTTAACAGGTTTTTCCATATCTAATATAGCAATAAAATGTTAAATTCAGCCTAACTCTTAAGATTAGATTTAAAGCCTTAATAACCGGAAATTTACCGGACTAAACCAGGTAACTTTTTTCAGGCCAACAATGCTCGAAACCTGGGAATTCCAATCAGCTGAGAGAGACTTTAATATATTCAAAACGAGTTCTCAGTAACTCTTAACAATATGACCTGTTTCAAACCAGGGGTGCTTTTTAAGCCCAACACTACGTTTTTCAGGAACTCCAGTCAGCCAATTTATACTGGTACTAAACCCAGTTTTAGTCTTTTCTCTGATCTAAATACCAGATGTGGACCCAAGCTTCTTAGCCCGTGGGTTTTCATTGCAAAGTAAACATCTCCATTGCTTCAAAAATCAACAAGTGATAAAATTTAGGATCAAATCAACTATGGTACACCACCTTGCCTCTGCATATTCACAAGCCTACCTAGCGTAGTTATTCCTAATATATACGGAATTTCATATTTAACAGGCTCCTGTTTACCTTCTCAGTTTTCTGGTGCCATTTGTGAATGCGAAGAGGTTCAGCGGGATCCGGCTCTGCCGCTCTGCAGAGATCTACCTTTTTCTTCACCATCTTCTATTCAGGTCAGAGTCACCAAATTGTTAAAATCTTTTCCTCAAAGATTCTGGCTGCGTGTTATTTGTTTAAAGTCTTGGGTCGGCTCAGTACAACACAGATTTGTAATTGAAATAAATGTGATATCACGGCTCCCTGGCAGAGGCAGTCTCTAGCAGAGGAGAGTACGAACAAATCAGAACTACAACAGCAGCTGTGCACACCGGCGCCCCCTGCTGAGAATAAGTTCTCGCGGCTCTGCCTGAGCCTGTTTACTGGGAGCGCACCAACTATCTTGCACTTTCCGGTAGCCGATAGGAACTGTCTGTGTGAGAATATTTTTACATCCGTCAAGGAGGTTATGTTTTTGCCGGCGTTTATCTGTTTGTTTGTCTGTCTGTGTACAAGATAACTCAAAAAGTTATTGATGGATTTTGAGGAAATTTTCAGGAGTTGTCATAAATGTGAAAAGGAAGAACTGATTTCATTTTGGCTGTGATCCGGAATAAATCCTGGATTCTGGATCACTTTCAAATTTTTGATAACGTTGCAGTCACTGGGGACGGAAAATTTGTTTCTCAATATCTCCATTAATTATTGCCAAAAACTCATGAAATATCACTCAGGGATTGACAATGGAAACCTCTATCAAATTTCAGAGGCTGATCCGGATCTGATCCAGAAGGCGGATTTTATCGCCTTCTGGATCGACCTGGATCGATCTGGAGAGCTGCTCTGATCTGAAAATGCTCCATAGCGGTTTGTGGGTAGCGGCTTTAGGGAAGCGGAAGATTGCTAATAGTGGGTAGCGCAACCTGCTCTTAAAGGCAATGGCTACTGACGCACTGATTGGTTAAACAGGTGAAACGCCCTAACCGCTCCTATGCATAATATAGCGGTTAGCGCAGGTAAGATCGCGGGTTTAGGGAGGTGGAAGATAGCATTTTTTGCGGGGGAATGCCCCTCCTGCTACCCGCTATCCCTTTATAGTGGCTTTCGGAGGATTGGCGGAAGATCTGGCCCAAAATCTCAAACCTCCAAAACTTCACCCAATGGTAAACAAACATCTCAATAAACACATAATTCCGAATAAACACGGAAAAAATGTTTATGGTCAAGATATTAGACCATGGTGTAGAGAGAGCAATCTATGGTGGTGACCTTACAAACCATAAATGAACACTGAATGAAATTACACTGGTGTGGAGTAAAATAAAAACCTTAAAATACAGTGTTGGTGAGGGACAAATTACAGAGTTCAGCTAAAACCAGAGCCTATCAGCACAATGGCGCCACCTGCTGATCTATTTAGACAACTGCCTTACATCTACATCATAGTGTACTTCCAATTTCCAAGACAGGTGAACTGTGGATCAGCTGAACTCCTGTTATTGTAATAATATCTGTTATTGTGACATCACATTTTGATCTGAGCAGATAGTCAAACTGAAGTGTCATTCTGAAGACAAAACTGTATTTTCAAGTTGTGACTGAAAGTTTGTGTGTGTAGAGAATGCATGAAACACACTGTCAATCTGAAGCGGCTTTGATTAAAAATGGTTCATGAATGTATTCTGAGGGTTTTTGTTTCAGCAGCTTTCTCTGTTCACACTTGACAAACTGAGATGTGTTACCTGAAGGGCCCTGGCTGTCAATGAGATGATCGATATGACTCCCCATAGTCAAAAAAGCTCTTCATTCATAGTGGAAAACCCATGGGCCCTATCTTGCGCCAAACCTCCTAAAGCTGCTATTAAGGGATAGCAGGTAGCAGGAGGGGCGTTCCCCCACAAAGAACGCAATCTTCCACCTCCCGAAACCTGTGATATTACCTGCGCCAACCACTATATTATCGTATATTATGCATGGGAGTGGTTAGGGCGTTCCACCTGTTTAACCAATCAGTGCGTCAGTAGCCATTGCCTTTAAGCAGGAGGTGTAAGATCAGGCCCTATGTCTCAGAATTTGATTAAAACTCAAATAATTTTTAACAGCTCAGTCAATATAATGAACTCTTTTTCTCTGTCACTACAGAAACATCAAGACAAAGGAAGAACCAAGCAATTTGGAAAAGTCCTGGCCTCCTCATCAAATCTGATTGACCATATAACAATTCACAGTGGAGATAAATCGTACAGATGTGATCAGTGTGGATCAGCTTTTACTAAATCAGGTTATCTAAAGATACACCAACGTATTCACACTGGAGTTAAACCATACAGATGTGATGAGTGTGGATCAGCTTTTATCTCATCAAGTCAACTAAAGAAACACCAGCGTAGTCACACTGGAGATAAACCATACAGATGTGATCAATGTGGATCGGCTTTTACCCATTTGTGTAACTTGAAACACCACCAGCGTATTCACACTGGAGATAGACCATACAGATGTGATCAGTGTGGATCAGCTTTTACGCAGTTGGGTCATCTTAAACAGCACCAGCGTATTCACACTGGAGATAAACCATACAGATGTGATCAATGTGGATCAGCTTTTACCACATCAAGTTATCTAAAGATACACCAGCGTATTCATAGTGGAGACAAACCATACAGATGTGATCAATGTGGATCAGCTTTTACCACATCAGGTTATCTAAAGAGACACCAACAAATTCATAGTGGAGACAAATCATACAGATGTGATCAGTGTGGCTCAGCTTTTACGCAGTCGGGTCATCTTAAACAACACCAGCGTATTCACACTGGAGATAAACCATACAGATGTGATCAATGTGGATCAGCTTTTACGCAGTCGGGTCATCTTAAACAACACCAGCGTATTCACACTGGAGATAAACCATACAGATGTGATCAGTGTGGATCAGCTTTTACCACATCAGGTCATCTAAATATACACCAACGTATTCACACTGGACATAAACCATACAGATGTGATCAGTGTGGATCAACTTTTAACACATCAGATCAACTAAAGAGACACCAACGTATTCACACTGGAGATAAATCATACAGATGTGACCAATGTGGATCAGCTTTTAACACATCAAGTTATCTAAAGATACACCAGCGTATTCACACTGGAGATAAACCATACAGATGTGATCAATGTGGATCAGCTTTTACGCAGTTGGGTCATCTTAAACAGCACCAGCGTATTCACACTGGCGATAAACCACAGATGTGATCAATGTGAATCAGCTTTTATTAGATCAGATCAATTGAAGATGCACCTAAAAATTCACAACAGAGAGAAACAATAAATCTGTGGTCAGTGTGGCTCAATTGTCACTGCATGTTTTCAATTAAAAATGCACGTGAACGTCATTTCGTTGGAAATGAGTTACGTCTATAGACTGTGGGGAAGGTTTTCTAAGATCATCAGATGTCAAAAAGCATCAACAGATTGAGGATGAAAGCTGTTCATCAGTAACCAGATTTGTTCCTCAACAACAGCATCAAAGAGAAGAATATAATGATCTTTACTGAGAGGAAAATAAATGCAGTGTGTTTGTATTTTCACACAAATTTAGGCTTATTTGATTTCTACTGGACATCTCTTTAGTAACCAAGATGTAGGTGTGTTCATCAATAATAGAATCTTTTTTAACGTTCCCCTCAGCTTTAAGTGCCAAAGTCGCGACAAGCAACATTGCTGAATAAAACGGGCTGTATCTATAAATGTGGTGGCGAATCTTGTTACTACTTTTCACCAGGAGATGGCGGACTTGTGTGCCTGTGATCTGAGCACCATTTGTGGACGTGGTCCGATTCAAAATTTTAGAGTAAAAAGAGTTTTGTAAAACAGAACAGTGACAGTGTTTTTTCATTTACTCACGATGTCAAGAGGCAGGTTTACCATCAATGAAGTACTTCGTCAGGTTCTGTCTAACTCCGATTCTGAGGATGAAAGACATGCAGTTGTTCAGTGAAGCAGAAACTGACGTTAGTGGAGACAGCGAGTCCACATGCTATCGTCCACAATCAGCACATAGTAGAGTGGATGCTTCACCTCAGCATGGGTGGGGTGGAATCATGCTGCGAACGCCAAGCAGGGGACATGGTCGAGGTGTCAGGGAGGCTCATAACACCACAAATATGGAAAAATGTAGCAGGCATGAAAACAACGGTTGTCCTTGCAGACGGGGAGAAGCCACAGGAAAAAGACAACGCTAATGGCGCATGATAAATCATGGCAGCAATGATAATGATGATGATGGCTGGCAGTTATTGAGAGAAACAAAAGTATCAAAAGTGGATCTGAAATTTTGATGAGCCTGTTGGTTATTGTGGAGACAATCTGACAAATTCTGAGCCCACTGATTTCATCTCGTTTTTTCTGAATGATGAATTTGTTTCTGAATGATGAATTCTGGAGCCTCGTCACCAATGAAACACATACCGTCATGGCTGAAAGTTTTGGCACCCTCGCACATAAAGACCAAACATTTCCAAATGTCTGTAAACTAAGTTGAAATTGACAAAAGTATTTGGTGTCTCAAATTCTTTATTAAACTAATAATAACACAGAAACTTTGTTTTTTAATCATAACTTAATATTTCATTTTAAATAACAGATTACACAGAAATTGCTGTGGCAAAGGTATTGACACCTTGAATTCAGTATTTGGTAGCACATCCTTTGGAGAAAATGACTGCTGTCAAACACTTCCTGTAGGTTTCAGTGAGATGCCTCCACCTCTCTACGGCCAGTTTGGACCACTCTTCTTTAGCAAACTGCTCCAGTTGACCCAGATTAGAAAGGTGCCTTCTTCCAACAGCCATTTTCAGATCCCTCCACAGGTGTTCAATGGGACTGAGATCTGGACTCATTGCGGGCCTCTTTAGAACCGTCGAGCGTTTTCTGTTGAACCATTCCTGGGTGCTTTTTCATGTGTGTTTTGGGTCGTTGTCCTGCTGGAACACCCATGATGTTCGACGAAGACCCAGCTTCATGACACTTGGGGAAACATTTCTCTCCAAACACCTCGGTAATCGCCAGATTTCATAATGCCACACACACATTCAAGGCACCCAGCACCAGAGGCTGCAAAACAACCCCTAAATATTATTGAACCTCCTCCATGTTTGACTGTAGGGAGGCTGTTCTTCTGCTTGAAGGCTTCATTTCTTTTCCTGTAAACACAGAGTCTATGTGATTTACCAAAAAGCTCCAATTTGGTCTCATCTGTCTACAGGACATTTTCTCAGAAGGATTTTGGCTTGTTCAGGTGTGTTTTGGGGCTTTCTTGTGTCTGTGTTTCAGTAGAGGCTTCCTTCTGGGTCTCCTACCATAGAGCCCTCTTTCATTGAGCTGGCGACGGATGGGACGCGTTGAAATAATTGTTCCTTGTGTCTGAAGGTCAGCTTGAATCTGTTTAGCAGTTGTCCGAGGTTCTTCTGCCACCATTCCAACAATCCTTCGCTGCATTCTTTCGTCCATAATTCTCTTACGGCCACTTCTTGGAAGGTTGGCTACCGTACCATGAGCCTTAAACTTCTTTATAACATTTCTCACAGTGGATACAGGAACATGAAGGTCTCTGCAGATGGACTTGTAGCCTTGAGATCGTCTATGCTTTGCTACAATCTTTTCTTTGACTTCCTCAGACAATTCTCTGCTTTTCTTTCTTTTGTCCATGCTCAGTACGGTCATGTGACTCACATCAGCAGAATGAGGGGGTTGCTCCTTTTAAACTGGTTGGATGACTGATTACTAGATTGCTGTTACCTGTAAACTCACCACAGGTGAGTTCAAGGTGAATGACCTGCTTGAAATTCATTTATTCTTTGTAAATCTAAAAGGGTGTCAAAACTTTTGTCACAGCATTTTCTGTGTAATCTATTATTTAAAATTTAATATTAAGTTCTGATTAAAAAAAAAGTTCCTGTACTATTATTAGTTTAATAAAGAATTTGAGACACTAAATACTTTCGTCAAATTCAACTTATTTTGCAGACATTTGGAGTTGTTGGGTCTTTATGTGCAAGGCTGCCAAACCTTTCAGCCAGGTAGATATGGCCGCCAGTTCTTTGAAAGGGAAATTTTGAAACCAAACTCCAGATTTCGTGTCTGGTATGATGTGACTCCCTGAAATGAAAGCTTTCATGTCACTTCACTTGTGCATGGGGTTTGAGGAAAAATCTAAAATTAAGAACTACTGGGCAGGTTTGGCCAGGTGATGTCACAATAATCAAATTAGATGACAAATCTACTTCCACCCCAAATTTTGGTTCATACTGAAGATATTTCTCATTTACAGTATGCCTTTATCTCAAACCACTTTAAAGTTGTAGTGTTTTGAACCTGTTTCAAAATTGAACATTCTCCAGTATGGCCGCCTCCTTGTGATGTAATAATATGCAAATTATATGAATAATTTCACTGCCATGACTTTGAGTCATACTGGCTGCGGTTACATGATGTTTTTTAATTCGGAATTAAAATTAGGAATTAAATAATTCCGAATTAAACTATTTTCCTTCGAGTTTACATGGAAATAGTAATTCTGAATTAAGGTTTACATGGAAAACACGTTAGTTCGGCTTTATCCAACTCCGCTTTAGGTCTGGGGGTTGGGAAGGGTTCTGATTGGATGGGGGGGTGGACGTCTTTACATCTACCGGAAGAAAACAAACTTAGCTAACTGGTTAGCAACAACATTCCACTTATTTTTGACCTGGGTGGCGTCTCTATCTGCGAAACCTCCTTCATTTAACCTGGCCGCTTTGAAAAAATAAAATTTTTATGTTTCCTGCCATCTGTTCTTTTAATTATTTCCAGTTCCTCCAAGCTATTTATTAAATAAATCGTCTCTGCTCTTGACCACTGTTTACTGCGTGCTGCCGGAATATAAGCGTCATCGCGACAGACGGGCAAGAGAACGAGCATGCGCAGAAAGACGGGAATTAATTTAAACAGGAATGAGTGTATACATGACCGCGGAATTATTTAATGCGGAATTAAAATGGGAATAAACCAGTCACTTACTTCGGAATTAAGTTAATTCGGAATTGACATTTTCATATGGAATTAAGTGTTTACATGGTAACTTTTATTCGGCTTTAACTTTAATTCTGAATTAAAGAGGAATTAAACTTCCCATGTAAACGCACCCACTGATCAATTTTCTCTTTGACAGTATACCTTATTTCAAACTACTTGCAAGTTATGGCCTATTGAAATCTTGATGTGAAAAAGACCCCCCCCCCGACGGTGACATCCTCCCTCACCTGCTCCCCTCACTGGACCCATTAGCTCACTAGCGCAGACTCAGAGTCAGTCAGACAGAGTTAGCACTTGGAAGCTGCACTTGCAAAAAATAAGACTCCTTCCTGTCACCTTGCTACTCAGTCATCTGCTGTAAAGTGCGTCTCAACGCAAGTGAGTCGTGATGAACCAAGTTACATTGTAAATAGTGTGTTGTTCCAGTGACTAATTAATGCAGATACTAGTTAATAGAAACTTAGAAAGTTGTATGTCCACCTAATAAGAGTTGCTGCATGTTGGCATTCATTGTTTATTGGTGTTGCATGGCTTCTGTTGGTTCGGAGAGTGATTTTGTGTGTTAATGCACCTGTTGATTTGTGTCGGGGTGAATGCGGGTCTGGGTTTAGCTTAGCCACGAAGCTGATCATTGCGCATTGTGGCCGCTAGATGGCACTGTTTAACCACGGATGGTCATAATTTAACATATGACATGTCAGTTAAAGTTGTTTATATTGAACCGTGGTTGTTTATACTGTGACTTTACATATCTATATCTTTAACTTGTGGTTATGTTGCATTATTAGACATGGATGTGAATGTATATATTAATATTTTATATGGTTATGTCATGGTCATTATACAGAAGCATTTGATCATCAGACTGTGGAGTATTGTGGATGTGGTGGTGCAAATAAATATTCCAACTCAGACATTTGCGTGATTTCTAGGGATGCACAATAACTGTTTTTTAAAACCGATACCAATAACCGATAACTTTCAGCTCCTAATGGCCGATACCGATAACACACACATATACCTAAGATCATTACATCAATACTATGAGCAAAACCAAAAATAGTTTTGACTTTTTATATGAACAGATATTTATTTTTTCCAATGAAAACTATTGACAAGCCTCTCAAACATTTTCATAAAGCTATCAAACAAACCTATTTGATATCTCACATTAACTTAAATAAGGTTCATTACTGACTAATATAAAAAATAAAGGCTCCTTGAACTGATGGAAATACATGCATCAGAATTACTAACTGAAAAAGATTAAGATTTAAAGGATTTTGGCTTGTGGTTCCATTTAAATTAATACCTTTAACTAAAGTAAATGAGGTTCAGTAGTTTTTATTTTTTAATCTCATGGAAGCTTTAGATGAGAGGAATGAGGGAGAGGAGAGACTCCTGCTGGATTGCGCACGTTAGCATTAGCTTCCGTTGGCATGATTTCAAAACTCCATGGAAGCGATTGTTATGTTGTAGGTGGCTGATCAGGTTTTACGTATTAAAGCTTGTGCTTCCCTCCTCGTAGAATTCACTCGGAGGATTCGTCACAAATAACCACCAAACTATCTTCTTCTGAAACTTTAACGAAGTTCCGCGCCGCCATATTTGTTGTGATCAGCACAATGCATGCTGCATTCAAGGTGTAACGTAAATTCCAATGTTTCCTCGTTTGCTAGTCTTTCTTTCAGCCTTTTCTATTTTTTTCCTTTTTTTATGTGTAACATGTGGGAGAATACTGCGAATATCAATTCAAGTCAGCAACTACCAAAATTATGACCGAGTTAACGAGTTGTTTTCTGGCATGAGGGGGTATTCTTGATTTTCCTTATTGAGTAATCGTTTGTTCTGATTATGCCGACGTCACTTGAACATAACATTCACTGCCGGTCATTCAAGGCTCAGAGGAAGCGAGGCACTGCCGTGTTGACAGAAATATATATGTTATCGGGGCTATTCGTCATGATATCGGACTTATCGGGACAGACAGCGTGAGCCTGTTAGAGCGGAGGGCATGTGACCTAGAGTGACATAACTCCCTGACATTTCACTTTTTTTGTTTTCAACTTGTTTTACTAACTAATTATTTCAATTTGAGCTACAATTTATTCATTAAAACGTTTGTAAATTTGTTCTTTTTCTAGTCCTAATCCACTAAAGCCATGCTACTTGTTGAATTTGGAATATGAGCCTCAGAGTCTGAAGAGTCACCTGAAATTCTTCATAATTCATAATGGGAGATCATCAGTTTTCTTTTATTTTTTGTTCTTAATTCAGAAACGACTATTGTTTTGTCATTTTTTTTAGATCTAGAAAATAAAATAAAAATTACATCACTGCATTCCCCTGTCTCTTCTGATTACATCTGCATCAAAATGGCTTTGATTGATTGAACTAATTTTGATTAGCTATACGGGTCTAATGTGAGGAATAACAGTGGTCCACCTCCGTGGTCTCATGCTGTGCAGACTGACAGCTGCAGCCCTCAGGTTACCATGGAGACACTAACTAGCAGGTGTAGTAAAGAGTTGGGATCAGCAGCACTCAGAATCTGACCAGAAGACACAGCAATCAGTTGTTTTTAGCTTAGCAACTGGTTGAGGCCCGCAGCAAGGTTAGCAAGAAGCTAACTTAGCTTTATTCAGCATGCTCCTAACCTGCTTAGTCAGTGGCTATTTCAGCTCCAGGTACTGTTCTAACTTAAAGGTGGGGGTAAGTGTTCTTTTTTTGCAGCGCTTTTACAATATTGTCTGAAAACCTTTTCACATTCCCATTGCACCCACTGAAATAAAATGTTTGCAAAAAAAACGAAACGTCTTGGTCCGGTGTAGAGGGTATAATAACTGACCAATCAATATACTGATCATCTTTACATTTATTGGCTGCCTAATACGTCCATCAAATATCAATACACTCCCACCCACCCCTCCCTCCCTGCGGTTCATGTCGTCGTGAATCGTGTGAAGGGGTGGTTTCGAGGGGTGAGCTGAAGAGGAAGAGGCGGAGCCTTTGGGAGGAGGGAGGGAGTGTATATTTTCAAAATCTCACTTGAGTTGGATTGCTGGAACCGTTTTTCAAACAACACCTACACCACCTTTAAAGCCTTGACAGCCATTCAGGGGGGTACTTAGTATTGCCCGCAATCCATCATCCATCCAACAGTTTATATATATATATATAAATTATTTTCAGTCAATTCACTTCCATAATTATCTCTCAACCGTTAGATTATCACGAGTGGACCGTTTATTGCGGAACAACAACACACTCTGATTCACCTACTCACAGTCACCACTAGGCGTCACTGAACATCAACATCCGGTCAAAGATGCCAACGGCTTAAAGAAGAGGAAGAAAAACATCCAGACTACTCCAGTCAACAAATACACGTGTTAAAGTAGACTACCAGTAAACATGGCAGACGACAAACAACAAATTCATAGTTTACTGAGCCATACATACAAGTCCAATGTTTGGCGTCACTATGGATTTTTTCAAAAAGGACAGAAACCTTGACCAGTCCTTGGCAATTTGTAAGATTTGCCATCTTGCTATAGTGTACACAGGCAGCACAACCAACCTGATAACTCACCTGAAGCGACGACACGGTGTGGCTGAAGAATCCCCCTGCAACTCGCCCTCGGACCATACATCAGATTCACCTCATGCTACCAGTAGCTCCAGCGTTGCTAGCAACACACAACAGCCATACATGGGTGGAAACTGCCCGTGCCAAGATAATAACTAAAGCCATCGCTTTCTATATAAGCAAAGATATCCGGCGCTACAGTGCTACAGATGCTTCGAATACCTTCTGAGCGTCCTGGAGCCAAGGTATAAGAAGCCAGGCAGGAAGGTTTTCGCTGAGAAGGAAATACTCGAGCGGTACCAGAAAGTAAAACAAGACATAACTGAATAACTGCACAATGCCCGTACAGTTGCCATGACAATTGACGGCTGGACGTCTTGTACTACAGACTCGTTTGTCACTGTCACAGCACATTACACGCTACAGACACGCAAGTTTGCCGAGGCTCACACGGGCAAGAATCTAGCAGCCCTGCTGCAGGAAGTTTTCCACCAGTGGAAATTAGAAGACAAGAAAACAGCCTTGGTCACAGATAACGCCTTGAATATGCTACTGGCTGCAGCTTTAGCAAAAGTGGGTCTACGCGTGAGATGTGTCGCGCACCTACTCAACTTGGCTTCACAAAAAGCTCCAAACGTGGAAAAGGTGTTGGAGCTACTGATGAAAATTAGAAAGGTGAGTGTATTTTGGAGAGTAGGCCTACCAACCAAATCCTGTTATACGTGCACCTGTGCTGTATAATGTTTATTTCATTCATCAATCCATCCATCCATCCATCCATTCAGGTGGTGACATTTTTTCACATGAGCCCAAAGGCAGCTGAACTGCTACGTGAAACCCAGACCCAGCTCAGCTTACCAAAGCACAAGCTGATCCATGATGTTTCCACAAGATGGAGCCGTTCTCTTGACATGCTGGAGCGCTTCTGGCAACAGCAGCCTGCCGTGCTGAACACTTTGCTCTCAAGGAAAATCAAGAAGGATGAAGACTTGGCCAGGCTGAGTGAAGACGACATGGCACTGATCCAAGAAGTCATCAAACTCATGACCCCCCTGAAAGTGGCAAGTGATCTGCCTGAGATTTCAGACATGAAACAACAGTTCAAGCAGGACTTTTCTGGATGCTATGCCAGTATCCAAGACACCCTCCACTGTGCCGCTGCCCTTGACCCGCGCTTCAAACACCTGCACTGTAAATAATTACCAGGATTTCACAATAGTCAACCATAAAATGTCACAGCAAATTGCATTCATATCACTTTACAGGATTTAACTTTAATATTCACAGTATAACACTGTAATTTAGAAGTTTACTATAAAAACAGTGCCATCACAGTAAATTACTGTACTATTTGTTGTTTTAATTATTACTGTGATTTCACAGCGTTTTATTGCGTTATTTCACGCAAAAACACGGCAAATTACATGAACCGCACTGAATTGTGGGACCTGCCGCAGACCTTTTCAAATATTAACAGTTGGTGCATGGACCTGATGCCACCCACCCGGAGAACCTGAGAAGGTAATTTAGCCTCGTTTTCTACCTTTGTGTTAACTGTATTGACATTTTAAACAAGTTAAATGTTTGTCATATTAATTACTCTTTATTCTCTGACGCTTTTATTTCTACACAGTCAAACAGAGTGACACCCACCTCACTGAAGGATGCGAGTAGCGACCACACGGAGGATTAACATGGTTAGCTGGTTTGATTAACTGTTTGTGTGAACTAAAGGGACGTTTTGTGTCACGGTAGACTGAATCTTTGCTCCACATTTTGATCTGAGGCTGTAGCTGCGGTAACGTTAGCAAGTTAGATGGTTGGTTTGATACAGTGCAAAACAGCCACGCTAACGCTAGCTTCTCTTTCATCTTCCATCTTGCTATTACAACTATTATGATTACTTCTATCACAGAGGCGGCTGGCCCATAGGGGGCGCTGGGGCGCCGCCCCACCAGCTGTGGAGGGGAAAAATATTTATTCTATTTTATTTTTATTTATTCTTTTTGATCAGCATCAGATTAATTAATAGTATGTGTGTGCCTACATGCCATTTAAATAATTTAAACAACATTTCCACCAACTGACACTCATTAAACAGTGAATTTCCACCGACCTACAGTGCGTCATTCTCTCACGGGGCGCTCGGCAAAGCGCCCCTGACCTGCAGCTAAATAGCCAATCCGGTTATGGTTGCTAGGTAAAAATGATTGATAATTGGCCTATCAACGTCACAAAATTTAATGCCGATGGGGCACTGGAAATGTCGCCCCAACAGCTACATAAAATGCGTGAAGGTTTATGAGCTAGAGCTACGTGAAGGGCCAGCGATAGTTTTATTTCGTAGAGCGACTCCCAGACTCTGTCCTACGTCGGGAGAAAAAAAAATACGGCGACAAGGAAGAGAGATGGCGACAACTGGAGCTCAAGAGCAGCTTCCACCTAATTCAGTGAAATCATTATTAATGTTCCCTTTTGTGAGACGGACGACGGAGAAAAAACTTCTCGTTAAGGAGCTGGGACCCGACAAGCCTGAAATTAACATTTTCCAGTAAACGAAGGAGAAAGGTAAATCATACAAACGGAGTTTTTGTCAGAGTTGGTTAAACCCTGAGACGTGGCTGGCAGGTTGTGGAGCAGCTAATGCACTTTTCTGTTTCCCCTGTATCCTCTTCAGAAGTGACAGATGTGATTGGACTTGGACAAAGACTGGACTAACTGACTTAAAGCACCTCTGAACGGTTCAAGAAACATGAGAGATCCAAAGTTCACATGGAAAACTGCGTAAAGCTAGCTGTGCTCAGAAAGATTAGCATAGCAATGCAGCCAGATGATGGGCACCACATTACTGAAAGAAGGCACAATGAAGAGGTAGATAAAAACCATAATATTGTGTCCAAGATAATCAATTGTGTTAAATTTTGTGGTGCTTTTGAATAAGCAATGTGGGGACATGATGTCAGCTAGTCCTGGTACTGAGGTACATTGATGGACCCAACAATAAACAGGAGCGGTTCTACGGATTCATCAAGCTACCCAACAGCTGTGTGGATTCAACAGCTGGTGTCTTATTGGAGAGGCTGCACAGCATCCTTCCGGAGGGACAATTTAACCCTTGATTGTATAGTATTTGATAGCATAAAGTCTAATATAGCTGTAAATTGTTACTTCTTATTTGAAACTGGAAACTGAAATTAAATTATTATTGTGGACCTGTTGTCATTTTCCGACTGTTCATTTTAATGCTTATGCTAGATTAGGCAGGGAAAAATGTTGGCACTCCAGCCCCACCAAGATTTTTTTTCACCAGCCGCCACTGTTCTATCACTACTATTACTCTTAGGCATTTTATGTGAGAGTCATGCATTTTCTGCTACTACTGCAGTGGGTCTGGCAGCACCTTGTATGGTAGCAGCCGCCCACTGGTGTATGAATGTGTGTGTGAACGGGTGAATGAGAGGTTATTGTAAAGCGCATTGAAGGCACCTCGACGGTATGGATAAAGCGGTATATAAGTGCAGTCCATTTACCAAATCTGCTATTACTAAAATCTGTCAGGTATTTAATGTGAGATATATGCATTTTCAGCAGCGTTTTTCTTTTCAGCAATGAGCATTCCCACTGCATTTTTCGCAAGGAAATGCCATTTTTCTTGTTTAACAGAAAAGATTACCTGATATAAATACTTTATTCTTGATTTACAGATGCTTCCTGGGTATTAATCCAGAAACTGGCTGGAAGACAAAGAGGAAGCGTGGAGAGATCAACGCACATGTAAGCACTCTAATGTGCAAACTGGTAGATTTCGAGTGCCAGGCAATGTAGAAGTTTGTAGAAGGTACAATGTCTTTTTTTCCTTTAACAACTTTGAGTGTTCCTTTTTTGACCTGTGGATTCCATATTGTTCCATTGCCATAATCCCTGCAGTCATAGTAGTCGGTTTGTTACCTTTAATTGTTGGTACCAACTATTTTTAGATAAGCGGAGCAGAGACATGAGAACATCTCATAACATTCCGTTATTATCTCATAGTTTGTTGTTGGATTGTGTATTCATAGATAAGTACAGCTGCGTATCATCAGTGTAGCAATGAAAGTTTATGCCATGGTTCTGGATAATTTTTCCCAAGGGCAACATGTATAAAGTGAAAAGGAATTGTTCCCAGAACTGAACCCTGTGGGACGCCATAGCAGACCCTAGTTCGTGTAGAAGAAACGTCATTTCAGTGAGATCTTTATTTTACTGACCAGTAGATGGCAGCAGAAACAACATTCCCACTTGAATCTCCTCACAGATGTTGGAGCAGAAATAAATGGAGAATGAAGACATTTTCAACAGTGTTTCTCACATTCTTGTTCTGTTTTGTTGCTGATAAAGAGACAGTCCTGAGTTGACTGCATCTCTGTTCAAACAGCAGTAAATGGAGATAATCAGTTCAAAACCAGGATAATTTCAACCGTCTTCCAAGCTGAAAGTATTTCTGTCAGCTTCATGAGATGATGACATCAGTGTGGTGGTTTTTACTCTTTCATACTAAGGTCACGTGTCCGGTTGTGGCGGTTGTTTGGCAGCTAAACTCTCATTTTCCTGGCTGCAACCTTCCCAGCTGTGTCGAGGAGTGATTGGACTCACCTGCATCCACTCCTCTAATCCAGATGCCTACTTGAACCCTGCTGAGGCTCTCCTCGAAGCCGGATTATACAGAGACCTGCCGTGGTACCAGTTGGCTCCCGTTTACTCGTAACGTTTTTTGATCTTGGATTTCTAGTGAGCTTCTTGTAAAGTAATTGTTTTGCCTCCCGTGTCCCCACAGTCCTGCACTCTCTGGACGTTTTGTGTTTTCGTGGACCCCGTGCACTTTTTGTGATTCTTTCCTGGTGGACCGTTTCCTCGTTGGAAATAAATCTTGGTTCAAACCTGTGCTGCTTCCTCTCCTGGGTCTCCCCTCGCACTACACACCACGATTAGGATGTTCAGGAATAATATCAGCATGTTTTTCCATGTTCAGTTTTATTCTGAGTGGGTTTTAATTACCATTCAGGAATAAAATAAAAATAACCTTGTTGTGTATCAAAAATACATTTAAATGTAAATGAAATCAAAATGATAAATCCAACAATGTCAACAATCTCTGTGGACTATCCTACAGAGACCCCAAAATGATCCTATTTTAGCCCAAACTATGGTCCACTAAATCCAACCATGACTCAGTCCAGACTACATGTTCTTTGGCTGTTTGGTCTTTATTGTAGTGACAGGAGTTGTTAGTATTTCCAACCACAAGAGGGCAGCAACAACTAGTCTGTGGATTTACCGGTTAGCTATAATGTACTGTTATAGTTGAATAAATATATACAAAACTGTTTATAAATCAGTCCAAGGTTTTAATTACCATTCAGCAATAAAATATAAATAACCTTGTTGTGTATCAAAAATACATTTAAATGTAAATGAAATCAAAATGATAAATCCAACACTGTCAACAATTTCTGTGGACTAAATTAAACTGATCTGAACTTTCAGCGTGTTTCTAAGTCCATTTTGTACTTTCTGAACTTTTTTATGCAGACTTTAATTGGGCTATACTTCCACTTTTTATTATTATTCACCTACAAAACAAAAAACTATTTTCAAAAGACAGATTTAATCAAAAATAGATTTAAATCTTAGAAATATAAAAATATATCCAACACTGTCAACAAATTCTCTAATATTACGTCTTTATATATCGTTACTTTTAATTCTCGGGGGTTAAGAAATATTAAGCTCAAGGCAATTTTTCTGTTTGCCTAGAAGCACAAAATTAATTCTTGTTTTATCCAAGAGTCACATTCAGTCCCTCATGACTGAAAATTTTGGAAAAGCACATTCATAATGCTTCTAACTTCCCTTTCTCAGGTATGTAGTAGGGGGAGATTTCAACATGATTCTTGATCACAACCTGGACTGCTGGACTCCACGTAACTCTACTGCAGTTCATGGAAACCTGAAAGTCTCCATGCAAACATTTAATTTAATTTATGTGTGGAGATGTCATCATCATAACATCATTACCTTTACATGGAGAGACAGAAGCAATACTAGGAAATCAGGACTAGACTTCTGGTTGGTTTCTAATAATCTGGACATTGATCAAATTACAGCTAATATTATTACAGTACTACTAACTGATCATAATGCAGTCTCCATTTTTATACCTTTGCTTTCTGCCTCCACAAAGATAAATAGAAATGCTTACTGGAAGCTAAACAGCTCTCGTTTAAAACACAAGACTGTTAAATCAGGCATAAAGAAGGATAATAACTAGATTTTGGAGGCTAGAGTCGAGGGTGCTTCTGGTAGCAACTGGGAACTTTTGAAATTTAATGTAGCTCAGTATTGAAGAAGTTATGGTAGTACCTTTGCCCGAAATCAAAGAATAAAGAAAGAGAAAGTAGTCTCTTAAATAATTTCACTATCTCAGATGAGCCCTGCTGATATGTCAGAAAAGGATCATTCAGACCTGACCTCAGAATAAATTAAACTTAATGAAATTTATTTAGTTCAGGCTAAAGGTGCCTTCATAAGATCAAGAAAGAAATGGATTGAAGAAGGAGAACAGAATTAGGCCTATTTTTATAACCTAGAAAGAAATCACAGGAAGCTCTGTTTAATCCAACAACTCAACATAAATGGTGATATAACTGATGATCCTGGTAGAATAGTACATTTCTGCTCTAGCTTTTACAGTGAACTATATAAAACCAAATATTATCATCAGTCAGCGACTTTATTTTTCACTTCTCTGGGTAACGTCACTAAAATTACTGCAGATGACAAAGAAATGTGTGATGAAATTATATCTTTACAGGAAGTCACTTATGTGATCGAACACCTCAAAACTAACAAATGTCCTGGAGTTGATCTCTGCTGAATTTTATCAAGTTTTTATTGAACATTTAGCTCCCTTTCTACTTCAGGTATTCTTAGAACGTGTGGATCGAGGAACTTTACCTCCTACACTAACACGAGGCCTGATCACATTGATTCCTAAACCTAAAAAAGACCCCCTACTTATTGATAATTGGTGACCTATTTCATTACTCAACACTGACTACAAGCTATTTGCTTTAGTACTTGCTAAACGTCTTAAAAATGTTTTAGACCCCATTATTGATGAGACCCAATCGGGTTTTATGAGAAATAGACATCTCTCCCATGAGTGTAGTTTTGAATTCAGAAGTGGGGGGGACACAACTGGTTTGGATTCTGGGAGTCGGGGGTCGGGCTGGGGGGGTTCAGGCATAGCATTAACACGTTAGCTAGCTTAGTTTTATAATAACGCAATATGAAGTTCAAGTATAAAACTACAGCCTCGAGGCTTTCAATCAGTTGAACAGGAACAGAAATTTCACAGACACAAGTATGCAAAAAATAAACATTTTAATAACATTTAAACTTAAATTCCCCAGTACTTGAGTTATAATGTAACAAAAAAGTCTTTACTATAAAATCCAGACTTAAATGTTTCTGTAAATTACTACCTGAGGTTATAATGTAACACAAATAAAACTCTTTAAAATAAAAGTCAAACTCAAATGTCCATGTCAATCACTCCATTAAATTAATATGTAACAAAAATAAATTCCTGAAAAAAAAAAAAACAAATTCAAATTTACTGTTTTCTGGTAGTTTTCTATTGTTACTTTCCACTTCATGGTGCTCCTTCTGATTTTTTTTTGTCCGTGTGCATCCATAGCACCCATCCAAAGCTTCCAAACACATGTTTCCTACGATCAAATCCCCCCCCCCCCCCCCCCCCACCCCCCCCTTGTTGTTCAATTGTTTATTTGACGATTTGTGAACCTTTTTTTGCCTTTGGACTTCTTATTTTCTATCAATAAAGGTTGGTTGAAGTAAAAAAAAAAAAAGAAAAAAAAGCGGTTGGCCTCCTGCTTTTAGCGCACTATCGCCACCTTCCGCTCACGATCACAAGTAACACGAGATGAACACGTTTCACTTCCTGTGGCCGCTTCACAATAAAAAACCCCCGTCACTTTGTTGCTTAAAAGCTTTTAATTTGTTAAACATTTGTTTTATAGGAAGGTCGAAATTATCGTACACTGATGCCCGATCACCTCTCTTCCTCCTCAGCGCCCCCCCGCTCCTCCCTGCTTGGTGGTATGATCCTCGTCATGTGACAGCATGACGTCACAGGGATGGAGCTTCCGTGGATCTTCCGGGTCATTGTAGCTTGTATTCGTGTGGAAACAAGAACAAGTTAGTGGATTGAAGAGAAAACTGTCTCAACTATGGACCAGAACCAGGACCAGGACTCTCTGCAGGCCACCAACTGGACCGAAGCGGGCTCCTCCTCTGCTGGTCTAAAGGTCCGTGTTCAGGTTTTGATGTTCTGAACGGTTTATTTGAGCAGATATGAAGAAGTTTGAACTGAAGCTCAGAGAACAGAATCACGTGACCTTTCTAATCTAGTTTTGAACCGCTTCTACGTTTTCATGGTGGAAAAGTGGCGGCAGCTTTTCTGCTTGTTGTTCGTGTTTCTGCTGCTGTTGGATTGTCATGTGAACACATGAATAAAGTCTAAAGCCTCGAAAAACGAGATGCTTTTTTAGATCAAAGTCCAAACTGTCCTTTGTTTAGTGTTCTAGTGAGCTGATCAAATCTGGGTGTGTTGGGATGATTTTCTACGGCTGTAATCTGAATCAGAGGTGTGTTTCTAGCAGCAGCCATATGTGGGCTTGTAGTTTCTCTAAATGATTTCAAACGTTGATTGTCTTTGCCTGAGAACCAACTAAAGTTGGTCATGCTGAAAATAACAGCAACGTTTTGTCACATTAGCTTCAAATGTTTTATATTTTAAAAAGTGGTGTGAATTTTTGAAAGTCACTTTTTAGCATATTTAACACAATATTTGTTAACTTTTAAAATTTAGTCAACAAAATCTAAATTTAAATGTTAAATCTAAATGTTTAATCTAAAAGTTATGTCTAAATGTTATGCCTAAATGTTTCATCTAAATGTTACATCTAAATCTAAAAGGTAAATCTAAATGTTTCATCTAAATCTAAATGTTAAATCTAAATATTTAATCTAAATCTAAATGTTAAATCTAAATCTAAATGTTGAATCTAAATATTTAATCTAAATCTAAATGTTAAATCTAAATGTTAAATGTTAAATCTAAATGTTCTGGATGAAACTAAATATTTAGCTAACATGCAAATTCAAGCTGCCAGTAACCGGAAGTACCAAAATAAAAGCTTGAGGAGGTCAAAGTCTGTTCGTAGTGTCAAATAACGAATAAAGAGCGATCTTTTCTGGAGAAATTGACTCTTGGACATGGATTAAAGTGATAATAACCACCAAAAATAACTATAAAACTATATTTTATGAGTACCTTGATGTTTTAGTGTCACTTTTCTGCAGGATTTATAACCTGTAGCTACATGCCGTGCTAACATGGCCGAGTCGATGTTAGCCCAAAACATCGGGAGAGCTGTTTTTTTTTTTTTTTTTTGTAATAGTTATGCATGTAATGTATAAGATAGAGGGGATTAGAAAAATCCATTTCACTGAATTACATTTGATTGCATGGGTAGTTTTGACATAGATTTACCTGATTGGCTTAAACATACAGACGTAACAGGAAATGACAGAATTAGACAGAACATCCACAAATTCAACCACAGAACAGATAACTGACACTAAACTCTGAACTAAAGGGAGAGATCATCCAGGTGGTGATATTCAGTAAAGAGGTCCATCAACATACAGTTTGTCTACCGATAGCGTGGCTCGTTTTCCTTCTTGTCTGAGTTGTTTCATGATAGGCAGGAGGGCTTTCTGTCATTCTGCTATTATTTTGGGGTATTGATAGGGGTGCACGATAATTATCGGGCCGATAACAGGAAATTATGATAAGTCTGATATCATGACGAATAGCCCCGATAATATATTTCTGTTAACACGGCAGTGCCTCGCTCCCTCTGAGCCTTGAATGACCGGCAGTGGAATGTTATGTTCAAGTGACGTCGGCATAATCAGAAAAATGAACTCTCAATCAGGAAAATCAAGAATACCCCCTCATGCCAGAAAACAACTCGTTAACTCGGTCATAATTTTGGTAATTGGTGACTCTTATTGATATTCGCAGTATTCTCTCACATGTTACACATAAAAATAGAAAAAATAGAAAAGGCTGAAAGAACCACTAGCAAACGAGGGAACGGAGAAATTTACGTTACACCTTGAATGCAGCATGCAGTTCAGTGCGCTTAAAAAAAAAAAAAAAAAAACATGGCGGCGATGGTGTAGAACTTCGTTAAAGTTTCAGAGGAAGATAGTTCGCTGGTTATTTGTGACAAATGCTCCAAGCGAAGGAGGGAAAAATAGCACAAGCTTTAATACGTCAAATCCGATCAGTCACCTGAAACATAACCATTGCTTCCATGGAGTTTTGAAAATGTGCTAACATAAGCTAACGTCAGCTAGCCACCAGCAAGTCTCCCCTCCCCTCTCTTCTCTGCTCCTCGCCATCATCTCTCTCATCTAAAGCTTCCATGAAATTAAAAAAAAACTTCAAAACTACTGAACCTCATTTACTTTAATTAAAAGGCATTGATTTGAATAGAACCCTTTAAACTTATTTTTTTTGTCACTATGGAGTGCACTTTTTCAGTTTATTTACACAGACAAGTCTAACTTGTGTCAGTACATTATGACCTGAGCATTATTTTTTTATTGTCATTGAGGAATGCATTTTTTCAGTTAGTAATTCTGATGCATGTATTTCCATCAGTTCAAGGAGCCTTTATTATTTTTTTATATCAGTCAGTAATGAACCTTATTTAAATTAATGTGAGGTATCAAATAGGTTTGTTTGATAGCTTTATGAAAATGTCTGAGAGGCTTGACAATAGTTTTTCATTAGAAAATTCACTTCATTCACTTCTTTTCCTTTGCTTTCTATGATAGGGCTGGGCGATTTTATCGATTCGGCGATATATATCGATATTTTATTTCCCAGAGAGTATCGATATTTCAGTCGCGGGTATTGATATTCTAAGCATGCTCTTCCTGTAAAGTGCCATTTAGTCCTCCAGCCGCTAGTGTCGCTGTAGAGGATTTCTAACAGGTTATCCAGAAGCAGCTTCTTACTCTTCCAGCTACAGCTGATCCAGTCAGGAGGATGGCAGCGAGTATAAACGCAGCGCCTGCGTGCTTAAAAGTAGATGTGTGGGAGCAGTTCGGGTTGAAAAAGAAAAAGGAAAGCGAAGATTTAGACAAAAGTATGGCGGTTTGCAAGCTGTGTCACACAAACGTGAAGTACTCTGGAAATATCCACCAACCTGCGAGGCGAGCCCACCTGAAACGTCACCACCCAGACAAAGTAATGCTAACTGAGAGCTAGCCAAACTTTATTTGTCAGGATTTGAGACCGTATTCAGTGGTGGAAAACGCCGGCTTTAAGGGCTGTGTTTACTCTCGCGGCAACGTGTCGCAGTTATCTTGTCCCCGGTAGTGCTGGGCAATATGACGATACATATCGTGGGGACGATAGAAAAGTGTGTATCGTGCCATTTCTCTTCTATCGTTTCTAACCTAATTTTATCAATTATTACAGCAAATATGTAATTAAATAACCTGCAACGATAAATTTGATAGAAACATATCTACTTCTACAAAGTAGTGACCTTTTATGTTTGCACTTTTATTCATGGTTAATGCCTTAAACAGAGTTCTCTTCAACCCTGATGTTTACTTTAGACACTTTATATTGGTTTGCAAACTTTGCACTACAAGGTTACAGATTTCAGAAAGTTGAAAAATAATTTGTGTTTATTTTTTATAGCTGAACTTCAGTGCAAAAATGTGTTTTTCCTCTCAGAAACTGTTGTGCACTTTAAAAAAAAAATGTGAAAGCTACTGTACCTCTGTACCTACCTGTTTTTGCTGCACTAAAATGTATGTTTGTGACAGTTCAGCTAAATGTCCTTTCAAAATAAAGTTGAAAAGTAAGCACTGAAATTTTTGTCAAAGTTTTCAGAGAATAACTGAAAACATACTTTATTATGGTATATCGTGATATATATCGTTATCATGATATAAAATAGTCCATATCGTGATATATGATTTTTTTCCATATCGCCCAGCACTAGTCCCCGGTATGCCGCAGTTATTTTTGATATATGGTAATGTTGAAGCGCGTCTGTGCTGTTATTCAACGCCACAACGGAGAGGGACAATCATGAACTAGCTAAACTTACTAAACGTATCTCTTGTGTTTTTCCACTTCCTCACCGTCTCGGCCGTTTCTAGACCCACATTCATCGCTATCTCCCTCCATGAATTACTAGAATATGTGCTGTCTTTGTAGTGTGGAGAACCAGAATCGTACAGATGTGGGTACTTCCTCATTTCTTCGATGACGTGGATGTAGAATTGACCAATCAGAGGCCTCCTTTCTCTCCTCTCTGCGACGTTGTTTGCAGTCACCTACCTTCCAGTTCAGTTAATTCAAACAAATTGGAACACTCACAAGATGTCACCAAAATCACTTTGTCCTGTTAAAATCTTTCAGAAAATGATGTAAATGTATTGTTAGAAAAATATCGAAATAATATCATATCGTGAGGCAGATGTATCGTATCGTATCGTGAGATTAGTGTATCACTACAGCCCTACTCTGAGTTCTTTGAGTTTATATTGTTCAGATTTCACAATTATTGCAGGTGGTTTTTATTGTCTTTAGAGATTAGACGATGGACACGGTGGAATGTAATTTGGTTGACTGTCTCTGGTGGAATCTTCAGAATGATTTCATGAATCCTTTGACTGCGTTCTCTGGGTCGTTGGTACTGGTCTAGTGGTAATGGTCTAGTGGTAATGGTCTTCCTGAAAAGATTAGATTGTCTCTCAGGCTGTAACACTGTAGGTCCAGGATGGTTTCTGTCATGGTGGTGTCTTCGTTTGAGAGTAGTGCTACTTGGGTGGATGTTTTTGTGACAGTTCCTCTCAGTTTCTTGTACGAGTGTTTGGGTTTGTGACTGGGAAAGTTCTAGACTGGCTTTGAGTTCTTTGACATCTACATGGAGTAGTTGGAGTACGGCCAGTTTGGTGTTGATGGGTGAAAGTAGACTAACCTGGATATTAAGCTCAGTCGGTTGTTGTGGTTGCTCTTGGTCTGTTTCGGTGGACCAGTCTCTGGTGGGTCGTTTTTTTCTGGGTTCAGATGTCATAGTGTCCAGAATATAAAAATGTCTGTTGATGAAGGTGAATAGGTTGTCGTGCTTATGTTGACAAGAGTTATCCAGTGTTATAAACCAGGAGTGATACTGTAGTCCTGTGTTACGTTTGGAGCTTCAGTTTGC